>CAUJNA010003499.1:303320-483351 GCA_963377175.1 Effrenium voratum | reverse complement strand
TTCAGTCACTCTCCACCCAGCATGCAAATTGAACAAAACCAACAGTCCTCTCTCATGAGGCGAAGCTGTTTCGAGGAAGTGGATGGCTCGCCTCCAACCCACCTGCCCTCTTGCTTGAGGCTCATGATCTGGCCCTCGATCCAAGCCTTTCTCTTCTTGCCTTTCGTGCCCCTCTCCTTTTTCCAAGCGTCTGGCAAATAATGCTTCTCCCAAGCATTTCCTCCCCAATACTCTTGGGCCTCGGCATCTTCTGGATCTTCCTGTGGCCAGTCCTCCTTCTTCCAGCCCTCCTTCTTCCAGCCCTCCTTCCAGACCTGTTTCCAGCTCTCCTTAGGCCAGTCCTCCTTCTTCCAGTCCTTCTTCCAATCCTGCTTTGCGTCCTGCTCCTTTTTCCAAGTCTTCCAGTATGATTCCTTCTTCCAAACAGCAAGTGGGCCCTCAAAACCAACAGCATCTGGATGGCTGAGAGCTTCTGGATGGCTGGGAGCAGCTTCTGGATGGCTGGGAGCAGCTTCTGGCTGGCTGGGACCAGCTTCTGGATGGCTGGGGCCAGCTTCTGGATGACCAGCTGCAACCTCCAAAGGTTAGAGATAGGGAAGGGAAGATGATTAACTCCTGGTCCATTCATTCCCTTAATTACAAGACCAGGAGGTGTGATAGGATAATGATAGAGAGATAGTGAATTGGTGGACAACCTGAGTCTTCTTATCTCTAAGTCACGTTATTTCCTTATTTTTTCCCAATCAACATGAAAAGAATAGCAATAAAAGCTAGAAATGGAAAGGAGATTCCTCACGTCATCAAATAATCATAAAATAAATATAATAAAATAAGATGAAGATAATGATAAAGAACGAGAAAAGAGGAAACGAAAGTAATAAAAGAATATGAAAATGTGCTCTTCATCTGATGAAGCCACTTCTGTGATAACAGCAGTGCCCTCTTTCAGCCCATACACAGGGCTGGATTCATCTTCTTCTTCTTCAATCTTGTCCAGCTCTGCTTGCAAATGGGCTTGGTATACCCCGTCAGCATACCCAGCCTTTTTCCAGCTCTGCCAATCCCAGTGCTTGGGGCTCGAGACTGCATTGATCGGGCCTCTGACCCACAGATTGGTGTTCGGGGCCTGCCTCATGAAGTAGCTTTTGCAAAACATATTGATGCAAGATCTTCTTCCTGATGTAGGATTTTGTTCCACATTGGGGACAGATCCTCAGATCTTGCAGGGCCTCGCCGGCCATGGGCTTGGCAAGTGCCATGGCGCCGAATTGCTGCTGCCACTCAAAATGGTATTTTCAATTGTTTGCCTAATCCATTGCTTTCTGTCTAGCTTCCTGCCCGGGAGCTGCGGGACTTGCAACGTTTGCTGCTTGCATCCAAGACCTCTTGAAAGATGATCAGCAACATGCAGCACGCTGCTTCAATGCCAAGTGCTTTCAAGACAAAGTCCTTCCATGCAGAATGTGCGCCCACGCAGCCTCAAACACGATAGGCAACAGTGCATGCAGCCGCCCGCTGCCCAAACCTCAGGATCAACACATCAGAGTCCTGTGAAGACATGGGATCTCCCACAACTGCGACAAGCATGACTCTGGCATGAACAGCAACGCATCCTACCAAGGAGCAAATTATACACCGCTGCACTCACCAACTGCATCCTACCAAGGAGCAAATTATACACCACTGCATGTGCACAGGTGAGCCATCTGTCTCATCAGTCACTCTGGAGTATCTGAGGCCCTGGCAACACGAAAGCTAGCTCCACACTCTCACTTCTGAGGCCCTGGCAAAACAAGCAAACCGGCACAAATGGCCAAAATTGCTGCAGCAACTCACGCTTCCAAAATCCAAGAAAACCTTGCATGCAACCAAAATCAAGCAAATGGACTGAACAATTGCATACATGCATAGCAAGAAAACCTTTTCTGCCCACAAAGCGACAAAGGCCTCTCAGTTCAAAGTCTTTGCTGCCTTCGGCGTCGTCCAGGCGCCGCTGCCCCTCCCCAACTTTTCGCTTAAATCAGCATTGTTTCATGGTAACATTGCTTAATTAAGGACTTTTGCGGTCTTAATTAAGCATTGTGCCGCCTAAATAAGCAATCATTGCTTAAATCGTGTTGATATATAAAAATGTCAAAATGCTTAAATAAGCAATGTTTTTTAAGCAATGTTTTCAGCATGATCACGTGCACGCATGTATATCGATCGATCATATTTTTTAATTTCAATGTTACAGCAGGCATGCAAGAATAATGAGTTGTGAGCTGTGTTCTTGTCGATTTTTTTGTGGTGCAACATGCAGCTGCGTGGAATCACGCGCAGGAATTCATGCGCACCATGCCTGTGCTTCATGACGCCTGGGCTGTTTTGAGAGACCAAGATCGATTTAGCCATGGCCAAAGTTCGTGCTAAGACAAAGACATGATGGGTTGCTTTGTCCTGTGGAGTCGAGAGATTGATGTGGAGAGCTTCAGATTGTCAGAGCAGCAGGTCATAGTCCAAAATGAAAGGCTTTTCTCTGAACTCCTTGAGAAGACGGTCACAGAAGGAAGTGCAGCAGGGTCTGCGTATGGCCTACCAGATTGGTGTGGACGAAGCCAAGGCTATTTCCAAAGTATCTGCAATGCGTTCAAGTTTGCTCGAAGCAAAATCCAAAGCTGTTCCAGTGGAAAGAAATTGGAGTCTGCAGTGTGGAA
Source organism: Effrenium voratum (assembly GCA_963377175.1). Lineage (NCBI taxonomy): Eukaryota > Dinophyceae > Suessiales > Symbiodiniaceae > Effrenium > Effrenium voratum. The sequence goes on along the minus strand of CAUJNA010003499.1, from coordinate 480,655 downwards.
GTTTGTGCAGCTGAAGACTCTTTCTGCCAGCAGCTCTAGCTCTTGCAGATCTCTTGACCGAAGAGGAAATCCTTACAATATATGCAGCGGGCAGCGCCAATGCAAAGAGCATGGATGCCAATGTTACCATCACAGAATCCTCTCGCATGCTATTTCCATACCTGAGTCGCGCAGTGGAGTCCTCTTCAGAAACAGAAGCTTTCCAGAAAAAGCGGGCACAGCGAAGCCTTATTTTGACCAGCAGAAGGGTGCTACATCCGGTTGGCTGAAGAGGGCAAGGTTTTGAGGGGAGGTTGGAAAAGGGGCCTGCCGTTTTTGCTTGGTTAGATTCGAAGATGAGGAGCCCTTTCCATCTGAAGTGCCCAACTTGTGGCTTGCTCCTGCAGAGAGGGTTCGAGCCCGCCGCCAGCTTCGCAAAGTCCACGGTGTTTGCCCTCGCCCGTCCAAGTATGACGTGCTGCCTGCAGCGCTGGAGCAGTTGGTGTACCCGGAGAACTCCATCTTCAACTTGAGTCTCCAATCCAAGTTGGGGTGCTTCCCGCGCCCCGATGCCGTCGTGCTGGTGGTCGTTGAAGGCCCTGCCCGCTGCCGCCGCCATCTTCTCCATCTGCAACCTCTCATAGTGGGCGTACAGGGCAAAGGCCGAGGCAGTGGAGCGGCCCTGCTCCATGTGCCAGTCCTTGGCCTTCTGTGGCAGCAGCTCAAAAACGGCCACGTGGTAGAGGCGCGTCGCCGTCTCGAAGCCGTAGAGCCAAGCAGCCACCTTGCCGCGCTCCCCCTCATCCGAAGCCAAGGGTATGTCCTGCAGCACCTTGCTCGTCCAGTTTGCGAAACCACCGCCAAAGCCAGGGCAATCATCAGCTCCTTTGCCACACTGCGGACGGGCCTTGGGCAGCTTGTGGAAGAGCACGCGGCCGATCTGCGCGAGCTCTCACGGTGGTCCAGATACTCCGCCATGATGGGCGGCAGCGGCTTCTGTCGGTTCAAGAGCTGGAAGAACGAGTTCTTGATGTCCAGCTTGACGGATCCAAGGCGATGCCGCGCAATGTAGCGGACCAACTTCTTGAAGGCAAATGCAGAGCGCCCCACAAGCGTGTCTGGGACCCCCGTCTCGATCTCCTTGCGAATCTCCGGCGCTGCTTCATGAACTCTGCCCGAGCGGAATCCACGGCGCCCTCACTCACTGCCTTTGTCCCTCCCCTACCTGTTAGCCTTGACCGGCGAGGGAAGGAGGTGGGTGGGGAGATGGGAGACATGGGAGAGTGAGTGAAGGGCGGTTAATAGGTGACTCATGGAAATTCCTCACTGTCACCGCATGCCCTATCTCTTCTCTGTTGGGTGCGTGAGCGAAGTGAATGATGGTGCAACCAACCCCTTCCCAGCCGTGTAATTCATAGGCTGGAGAGTGAGTGAAGAGACCGAAGGGAGCGGTTGGCCTTCTCTTTGCTTGTCTTTCCCTTCCATCTCCTTTCTGTCGTTGGAATGACCCGCAAAGCGAGGACAGACAAGACAGAGAAAGGGATAGGAAGAGAAGGCCATCACTCACCAGTCACTCCATTCAATTTCTGGAGTTCCTGTCACTATGAAAGACTCACGATGGAACGGTGAAGTGATAGAGTGAGGATAGGTGACAGGAAGGACAGGCCATCTCTTCTCCCTCGCTTCTTTCGGGTTCATCGACAGTGGATGGGATAGGAACGGATTGGAGATGAAGCGCTTTTTGGCAGGCGTCTCTTGTGCGGGCACCCGACCGATGCCGGAGAAGATCCGCCCCTTCAGCCCAGGCGCGGTGCGGCCTGGGCGCAGGAGCACGGGAATCCACCCAATGCCGTCCTGGTCCACATTTACAGAGTGCTTGAACAGGCTCATCAGCACATCAAAGAGACTGTGGTCGGGGCATCGCCGCACGGCGTGGAGCTGCAGAGCGTTGCTGATGGTGAACACGTCCGTCCGCTCCCAAACAAGGCGATGGTGTTTTAGGTTATCCTCGGGAGGCTCGGTAAACTGCTCCTTGAACTGCGTGTAGTGCCCCAGCTGGGCGGGTGTCGGAAGCTCTACCTCCTCCTCTACCTCCTCCACCTCCTCCTCCTTGACGTCTCCATCTGCTCCGGCTCCTCCGTCTCCGTCTCCATCTGCTCCGGCTCCTTGGCCGGCTCCTCGACCGGCCCATGGGCCTCCGTCTCCTCCTGGGCCTCCGTCTCCGTCTGCTCCTCCGTCTCCATCTGGGCCTCGGCCGCCTCCTCGACCGGCTCCTCGACCGGCTCCTCGGCCGGCTCATGGGCCTCCGTCTCCTCCTGGGCCTCCGTCTCCTCCTGGGCCTCAGCCGGCTTTTCGGCCGGCTCGTGGGCCTCCGTCTCTGCCGGCTCATGGGCCTCCGTCTGCTCCTGGGCCTCCGTCTCCTCCTGGGCCTCAGCCGGCTTTTCGGCCGGCTCCTCCGTCTGCTCCTGAACCTCCGCAAGAGCCTTTGAGAGCCTCCTTTCAAAGATGTGTTGGAGCTCCCGCACCGACTCAGCTTCCTCGAGGTTGGCATCATTGAGGTTGAGCCACTGGAGCCTCGCCAAGGCTTCCTGGCACTGCGGCGGTCTCCACCGGATTTCGGATCTCGCACAGCGCGCGGTGCAGAAGCCCCTCCAGCTCAGTCATGGGCCGCTGGCGAGTAGCGTCTGGATCACCGACGACCGCCAAGCTCTTCATGCTCTGCATCTCACCGAAGGCCTCTCCAGCGCGGGGGTCCGTGCACGTGTCCGGGTGCACCAAGTGCATCATCATCTTGAAGCAGGACGACGCAGAGCCGGGGAAGATCCTGAAGCCGCACTTCTCGCCAACTCGATGCGTTGGGCTCAGCACGAGCTGCACCGCCAGGGACCGCGCGGCATCCATGGTCATGGTAGGTGTCGAAAGCTAAGTTCCTTCTGAGAAAATGCTTCAAAAGATAAAGATGGCACGTCCCAGCAAGTACCCGAATGCTTGGCAATGACTGGCAACCAGGCCCCGGACATTCGGAAACAGCAGCCGAAGTTGAAGGCGTCTGAGCGGCAACTCCACCCGGTCCTGGAGATGCTTGTCAAATGGCCTAGTTCTGTGCCCCCCCTGAGGCGGTTTTTTATTTATATAAAAATCTAAATGCTTCGATCCCTCGTGCTTCGATGCCTGACATCCCGTGCTTTCTGCGCCCCCCTGAGGCGGTTTTTTATTTATATAAAAATCTAAATGCTTCCATCCCTGGCATCCCGTGCTTTCTGTGCCCCCCCTGAGGCGGTTTTTTATTTATATAAAAATCTAAATGCTTCGATCCCTGGCAGGTTGTCTCCCGTGATTTCCGTGCCCCCTGAGGCGGTTTTTTATTTATATAAAAATCTAAATGCTTCGATCCCTGGCAGGCTGTCTCCCGTGCTTTCCGTGCCTCCCTGAGGCGGTTTTTTATTTATATAAAAATCTAAATGCTTCCATCCCTGGCAGGCTGTCTCCCATGCTTTCCGTGCCCCCCTGAGGCGCTTTTTTATTTATATAAAAATCTAAATGCTTCGATCCTGGCATCCCGTGCTTTCTGTGCCCCTTGGGGCGGTTTTATTTTTCTAAAAAAACAAATGCTTCAATCCCTCTGCAGGCAGTCTGACAAGGAATGCGAGCGTTTAGGTTTTATATAAAATAAAAACTTTTTTTTTTAATCGAAACACTTCCTCGCGGCTTGTCAAATGGCCTAGCTCTGTGCCCCTTGAGGCGGTTTTATTTTTTCTAAAAAACTAAATGCTTCAATCCCTCTGCAGGCAGTCTGACAAGGAATGCGCGCGTTTAGCTTTTTATATAAAATAAAAAGTTATTTTTTCAATTAAGTGCTTACGGATAGGTCCCTGCGCAAGGTGTCTGGGGACCTATCGATTCGAGCAGTGTGAAACTCTTGGCCTGCAAGCAGTCTGACAAGGAATGCGCGCGTTTAGCTTTTTATATAAAATAAAAACTTATTTTTTCAATTAAGTGCTTACGGATAGGTCCCTGCGCAAGGTGTCTGGGGACCTATCGATTCGAGCAGTGTGAAACTCTTGGCCTGCAGGCAGTCTGACAAGGAATGCATGCGTTTAGTTTTTATATAAAATGAAAACTTTATTTTTTAAAAAAAAAGAAAAGAATTCCTCGCGGCTTGTCAAATGGCCTAGCTCTGTGCCGCTTGAGGCGGTTTTGTTCATAAAAAAAATCTAAATGCTTCAATCCCTCTGCAGGCAGTCTGACAAGGAATGCATGCGTTTAGTTAGTTTTATATAAAATATAAAAATTATATTTTTTAAAAAAAGAAAAGAATACTTCCTCGCGGCTTGTCAAATGGCCTGGGTCTGGCGCTGGGGGGAGGTTTTTTTGGGCAGTGCCGAGTGGGCACGTAGGATTAATACTGCTTCGCCCAACGACCTGGAACTCAGCTCCGTGCGCTTCGCATGTTGGCATCCCTATATCACACACCTCAAGGATGAGGATGGCTTTTTTTATTCATATAAAAATCTAAATGCCTGTGTGCCAAGTCGAAGGTGTCTGAGCGGCAGCGGCTCGATTTATTTATATAAAAATCTAAATGCCTGTGGAAAACCGCCTCAAGGGGGCGCAGAAAGCACGGGGACAACCTGCCAGGGATCGAAGCATTTAGATTTTTATATAAATAAAAAGCCGCCTCAAGGGGGCACAGAAAGCGCGGGGACAACCTGCCAGGGATCGAAGCATTTAGATTTTTATATAAATAAAAAACCGCCTCAAGGGGGCACAGAAAGCACGGGGACAACCTGCCAGGGATCGAAGCATTTAGATTTTTATATAAATAAAAAACCGCCTCAGGGGGCACAGAAAGCACAACCTGCCAGGGATCGAAGCATTTAGATTTTTATATAAATAAAAAACCGCCTCAGGGGGCACAGAAAGCACGGGATGCCAGGGATCGAAGCACGGGATGTCAGGGATCGAAGCATTTGTATTTTTTTTTTCTCAAACCGCCTCAGGGGGGCACAGAGCTAGGCCAGTTGGGCGAGCCAGTACTAAGGGCCGTTGGGCAAGTCAGTACTAAGGGCCGTTGGGCGAACCAGTACTATGGGTCCTTGGGCGAACCAGTACTATGGCGTTGGGCGAACCCGTGCTATCCTACGTGCCCGCTCGGCACTCCTAACAAACATCATGACGAATTGGGTGACAAGCCATCTCGGTGGCAAACTCCCTGCCCTGCGTGTCCAGGCGTTCCTTTTGTCTAGTCTTGGCAAAAAAAAGGAACATGGAGCCGCAAGTGGAATCCGCAAACCCCTTTGGTAAAGCCAAGGCCCGGAAGACTTTTGACCTGACTGCGCAGTCTGCAAAGCGCGCCTCTGCAGATCCAGCTTGATTGCAGCTATTCCACGCAAGCCACGCTGCGGCAAAAAGGGGGGTTGCTGGCCCGGGCTGGGTCTGGTTGGGCGAACCAGTACTAAGGGCCCTTGGGCGAACCAGTACTAAGGGTCGTTGGGCGAACCAGTACTATGGGCCGTTGGGCAAATGAGTACTATGGGCCGTTGGGCGAACCAGTACTATGGGCCGTTGGGCGAACCAGTACTACGGGTCGTTGGGTGGACTCGTACTATGGGTCGTTGGGTGAACTCGTACCAAGGGCCCGTTGGGCCGTTGGCCGAACCCGTACTATCCTACATGCCCGCTCGGCACCGTGCCCGCTCGGCACTCCTACCCCTAAAGTGCCCGCTCGGCACTGTGCCCGCTCGGCACCTCCTAACCTAAAGTGCCCGCTCGGCACTGCCTACTCCTAATCTAGAGTGCCCGCTCGGCACGTTTACTTAAGTGCCCGCTCGGCACTGTGCCCGCTCGGCACGCCTAAGAAGTGCCCGCTCGGCACTGGAAAAAAGACAACAAAAAAAAAGGCCGCGGGCCCGAGCGCTTTTTCCTCCAGGTCGAGGTCGAAGGTCGCGCCGGGCTCACACTCCTGCGAGGGATCGATCGGAAAAAAAAGGGGGAAAACGACGGCGAGGGGGTCCTCCACCACGAGCCCGCTTCGGAGCCGGCGCCGACGCGGAGCCTTGGCACGAAAGCGAAGCCGATCGATTTCAACGGTCGGCGGATGAGCCTTCAGGTGCTCCAGCTCCCGTCGGAGCGCGACGGCATCCGCCTGGCGGGGCGCAACGGGGGGGCAGGGGGGGGACGAAAAAGACGCCCGGCAGCGGGCCTGAAAGCCTGCGTCCAGGCTTTCTCGCCGCGCAGCTCGGCCTCGAGCACCGCCACGCGAGTGGCCTGACAGGAGAAAAAACCCCCCCCAAAAAGGGGGGGAAAAGAAGGAAGGGAAACGCGCCTGCGCGGCGAGCTCCTTCATCAACGCCGCCTGCAAAACGGGTTTGCGGGTCCCGCCCAACCCCGAAAAAAAAGGTTGCGCCTTCTCCTCCTCCAGGACCGAGACCCGCGCTTCCATAGCGGAAGCGCGGGTCTCCGCGGCGGTGAGCTTCTCGTCCTGACAGGAAAAAAAAAGGCCGACGTCCGAACGACGAAGAACGCGCCTTGACGGCGAGCTCGACGCGTGCGCGGTCCTGCCAGGCGAGCGGAAAAAAAGGAAGAACGAAGGGAAAAAACGCGCCTTGGCGGAGTTGTACTCCGCCTCGCGGCGGCGCTTGGAGGGCGGAGGACGCAAAAAAACCGAGGAAAAAAAAGGCGAACGACGAAGAACGCGCCTGCGGCTCGCCCCCCAAGCCGCCTCCTGGCGGGCACGGAAAAAAAACCCTCCCAAAAAACCCTCGGCCGTCCTCCCAGCCGCCGCCCCAGCCACCGTCCCAGCCGGCCGAGCCGCCGGACCCGTCCCACTCCTGACAGGCGTGGGAAAAAAGAAAAAAGGCGAGGGCAAACCGGGCCTTGGGCGGCTCCCACCACCCCCAGCTCCCTCCTGACAGGAGACGGCAACGCACCAAAAAAAACGGCGCGAAAAAAAAACTCACCGAACGTCCTCCGCCACTCCGCCAGCTCCACTCATGGCCGGATGCCGGGCGCGCCGGGCGCTGTTGATGCTGCTGTGGATGCTGCTGTTGATGCTGCTGCTGACGCTGATGCCCGAGCCGAGACCCGAGCCAACCTCCTGCTTGTCCCGCTACCCGAGACCTTGCCGCTACCCAAGACCTTGCCCCGCTACCCGAGACCTTGCCGCTACCCGAGACCTTGCCCCGCTACCCGAGACCTTGCCCCGCTACCCGAGACCTTGCCCCGCTACCCGAGACCTTGCCCCGCTACCCGAGCCAGTGAACACTGCTGTCGCTGGTGCTGTTGCTGGTGCTGTTGCTGGTGCTGTTGTGCTCGAGCCGGGCTGATGCGCTGTGCGGAACATCCCTCTCTCAGAGGATCGACAAAACTGTTCACATGGAACCCTCCTCCACTTCAACCTTCAAAGTCCTCATCTGAAGATTTGCCACACGAATCCGCGCCACACCGAAAGGTCCCCAAAAAATCAACGTGACATCCGTGCAAAAACCCACGCAAAACGCATGCAAGAAAAACATGTCATGCCAAAATCGAGAAGGGGTCACAGGCTGGCAAGCTGGGTTTCCGTGTGGCGCATAGTGTTGATTGAAGTAGCCCTGCTCGGAGGGCAGGGATTGAGTTGATTGCACATGGATAAGCTCCAAAATCGACGGTGTTGTTGGCGCCAATGAAGCCGCCTTAGAAGAGACCCTGAAAGCTGAAAACGGACCTCTGTTTCCACACCCCTAAGTTGGGGCAGCATCGCCAACAACACCCCCAGCATCACCAGCAACGTTTGTTCCCAGTTATGAGGCGTGGACCAGAACCGAAACGTGGGCCAGAAAGGGGGGGGGGTTCAGGGTCGACCGTGTGGGGTGTGGACCAGAAGGGGGGGGCCACCCATAAGTTCCTATAAGTTCCTATAAGGGCCCCCTCCAGCTCCCTCTCCCTCATCAATCCACGCAGACATCGAACGTTCTGGCGGCCATGCAAATCATGCAAAATCCTGCACAGATGCCCCGGAAAGTCGCGGCCCGGCCGACCGACAAAAAAATCTAGCCCCGTAAAAAAGAATGGCAAGTTGGATGAGACAACGACAACACATCAGCGAGGCGGCGGATATGGGCGCCAGGGGTCGCACGACGGCGGATGGCTCCGTCGTGTTGAACCTACGCAGAGGGGCGGGCGCCTACGCGCTGCGGACGGGCAGCTGACCCGAGCGGGGCAGCACTACTACTCGCACCTGGGGCTGCGCCCCCCCCCACCAAGGACTTCGACTACAACCAGCCCCTCATCCGCGAGGGACTACATTCCTGCGCAACGGGCAGAAGAAGCTCGTGCGGTCTTTGGAGGGCGACGGCGAGCACCGGCTCACCAAGCTGGGGAAGGCCTTCTTCCGAGACAAGTACTATGAGTAGTCCACGTACCGGTGGTCATCCGCGGCCGGCGCCCGCGGGACTCACCGAGGAGCAGGTGGCGCAGCGCGTGCGGCGGGGTGGAGGCCTCCCTTGGGGACCCCGCGGGGCCCATCCTCCAGCTCTCGGACGAGACGTACTACCTGGACCGCGAGGGGCGCTGGGTGGTCAGCACGCAGAGCACGCACTACCGGAACTCGCGGACGGAGGTGGAGACGCTGCTGTGGCAGCGCGTGCGGGGGCTGCGGAGCGTGAGCTTCCAGCTGCCCTGCGAGGAGGACGTGCTGGCCAGCGCCTGCGTGGACAAGCCGCTCTGCGTGGCCCGGCAGCTTGCGGAGCTGCTGCAGCTTAGCCTCGAGGAGGTCTGTGCGGACTTCGACACCATGCTCTGCCACGACTGGCGGAGCCTGGGCGTCTCGGCCGAGGAGGTCCGGCAGTTCTGCGTCTGGCACGACGCCCCTATGCGGTTCCTGAGCTCGCGGTGGACAGCTACGACCCTGCGCTGCAGACCGCTGGCATCTTGTGAAGACTGGGACCCAAGTCGAAGGCTGGGCGCCCGCAGGAATCAGTTCTTCGTCTCGTTAATCCCGCCCACCCAGGAAGGAACGGTCGCGAGTACGACCTCTTCCAGGCAGTTGGCCGACTGCCGGCGAAAGAACGGGGAGGCCGGTCTACCCAGGAGGGAACTCAGCCAAGACTACGACAACACCTTCAATGCAGTAGCCGACTGCAGCTTGTGGGGAGGCATGCGCAAGCATCAAGGTCTCGCGCATGGTCTCGAGACAAATGTCACACCTGGCCAGTGGCACCCTGCAACACACCGCACCAACATCACGAAGAGTTGAAGCTGTAAATGTGAGCGCCTCGGCGTCCGCATCATGCAGAGAGATTGTGTTGTGCAATTGATGAAGCTTTGTGTTGGCAGGTGGGTTGACATAAATCCCCTGCATCATTCTAGGATTACAACTTATCTTGCCCCCAGGGGTTTTTGCAGCGGCGCTGGGCTGTTCGCCCAGAGGGCGATAGCCAGCAGGTCGCGGGCTGCGGCGGCAAGCTTGTATTGTCTCCTTTCGTCAAAGCAAAAAGCGAGGTGTGAGTTGCATGCTTGGCGTTTTATTGGTGGTGCGAGCTGAAGTGATGCGTGGCTGATGACGGCTCAAGTCTAGCTTTTTTGGTCGCCGAGACCATTCTCCAGATGCTAAAAAAGCCAGAGGTAGGATGTTGGGCTTTTCTATGAAGACAGGATTGCCGCCTCTGTGAGAAATGTCGAAGACCGTGCTGCAGATCCAAGCGAGCTGGAGGCAGGACGCCGTGGACATGAGGACGTTGTTGCAGATCGCCAGCGGCTGGGCGAATGCCTGCAGCGAAACGAGCCTGTGGGCACGGAGGCACGATGAGAACAAGATTCCTTGTGGTGGCTGCCGCGACGGCTGGTGCAGACGTACTGTCGGGAGGATCATCGGGTGCGCAGGCACGTCGGCTATTTCGCGAGAGAGTTCGATAAGGGATTGATGTCACATCAGCTGCATTCGGTTTGGAGCAAACGTGTTTCAAAATGTTTCGTAATTCCAGTTTCTTGGATCTTCGATTGCAAGGGGTTGATGTCACATGTGCCGCACTCAGCTGCCTTCGGTTTGCATCAGATGTCTGTCCACATGTTTCGTTATTTCAGTTTCTTCAGGTCTTCGATTGCAAGGGATTGATGTCACATGCGCCGCACTCAGCTGCATTCGGTTTGGACCAGATGTGTTACGCAGCAGGCGGGAGTAGGCGTGCGCCCAGGCCGAAGGCCGGGGTTGCGTCCAGTCCGAAGGCCGGGACTTGTAGACTGCGTGTTTTCTTGTATTGTTTTGGCGAGCGGCGGGTAGTTTTTGTTGTAAAGGCAAGCGCGGCTGCTCGAGAGTGACCAGCTCTGATTGGCTGTGGCCATCGCAAGTGCCGGTGCAAGTGAAGCGGCAGTCGAAGTCGAAAGACCGAGCCCACTGGTTTCCACCAAGGGCGGGGATCGCAGCTTTCGTGGAGTTGAGTGTCCGGCTTTTTGATTGCATGCGTGTGCTGTGTCTGGCCCGCTCAGGTTCGAGCCCTGCCAGTTTGGCTGACTCGGCGTAGTTTTTGTCGGCCTGAGTGCGCGCCCATCTTATCCTTGGCTGACAGCACAGCGGTGGGCTTCGGTGACAAGTGCGGCGTGCAGCTTGTGGATTCTTCGAGCAGGCGTCGCTGTGTCGTCTGGTGCTGCGGTGGGTCTCTGGTGACCGGCTCCTGTTGCGCTGGCGAGACGCTTCCGAGCGTGGCCAAGCAGCTCGTGTGCGGCTGGAGGCAGATTGCCACGCGCCTCGGATTCCCGGATGTGACAGGTTTTCTAGCTCAGAGGCTGGCGGTGAGCATTGTGGCGGCACGCGGAAGCGTGCCGGAAGGCACTGCGATCTATGGCGACCTGCATAAACATCGCAGCAGTTGGCGCTTGCGAGAGGAGCAAGACCATTTTAGACATGCAGGACAGCTGGTGGCAGGACAGCGAGCCGTTCTATCGGCGTGGCCTGCACTTCTGTGGCGACAAGGATCGACAGCGCCGAGTTTATTGCCACGTGATCGAGGAGGCGGCGAAGTTGGCTGTGTGCCAGGGCACGACGCGCGCAGAGGACGACGTGGTGGACTGCGACCTGGCGGTCGTCATCTGCTGTGGGTGGAACAACGTTCCGAAGACCGGAGACAAGTGCGCGGCTATGCATCGGAGAAGTTTGGTGAACTTGTGCTCGGAGCTGCAGCTTTTGCGTCACTGGGAGCAGGACGCCGTGGACATGAGGACGTTGTTGCAGATCGCCAGCGGCTGGGCGAATGCCTGCAGCGAAACGAGCCTGTGGGCGCGGAGGCACGATGAGAAACCGCCGCGACGGCTGGTGCAGACGTACTGTCGGGAGGATCATCGGGTGCGCAGGCACGCCGGCCACTTTGCGAGAGAGTTCGCTCGAACCTTTGTCGACGATGGCCAGCAGTATGCAGAGTTTTGCAACTTTGCCTGTACGCAATGTGTGAATCTTTTTCGAGAATACATCAAGCCGTGCCACCGCGCCGATGTTTGGCGCTACCTGCATATGTACCGCCGCGGTGGAGTATACCTGGACTGGAGCTGGCTTCTCGAGCTACAAAACGCTTGCGTGCAGCATGAGCTGGGCCGCCAGGGCGAAGCCCGGGCAGGCGCTCAGTGTCCTCCATTCGTGGTGACGTCCTTGGGCACATTCAGCCACGAATACGTGTTTCACCCGGGCTTGATCATTTGCTCCCCGCGGCACCCGCTGCTGGCTCGGGTGCTGGGAGAGGTCATGATGACTCCGCAATCCGAGCTTGCAAGCAAGGCGAAAGGCAAGGGGTACCTTACTTTCTGCAGGCAGTTTTACCAGACGCTGAAGAAGGGTGCCCAGCTGAACAAGTTAGAGCCTGGCTGGGTCGACGCCGGCCCGTATGGCTGGGTGTACCTTCTGAAGGAGGACAAGCTGGTCACCGACAAAGCCCTCCAAGTGATGCAGTTGACAAAGCCAATTCCAGACACGGACGGCCCTTTCGTTTTTCGCTGCCATTTGTACGGCGCCACATAATCCACAGCGGTGAAACAAGCATCCCGCGCTTGGCCTCAGCATTCATGGCTGCTTCAAAGCATGTAGCACTGGGCCACAAGTCATTTCCTTTTATTTATGTGGCCCGCGCTGTGCTTAGGCTGCATTTCTTTGCCTCGGGTATTAAGGGAATTTCGTTTGTGATGCTGACTACGCGGATGTTGGGTTGGAACCAGGTTTGGAAGGAGGTCGCGCCGAGCGGGTGCTGACCGATTTCGCATCAGGACGGCGGGGAACGTTGCGGGTCGGCATGGAATGCCACCCGTGCCAAGTTGTGGATATTTTTCTTGTGTGTCCGGAGGAGGACGAGCGCCTGGCTCGCGTGGACACAGTGGCGCGCAAGGTGATGGAGCTCTACACGAATCAGAAGGGCAAGCGCAAGACGGAGTACAACGATCTGCAGGTGCAGTGCCTGGTGGGCAAGGGGCTGGTGTTTCCGCAGGCCTACGATGCCCTGACATGCGTATGGTGCCGCAAGCAAGAGAAGCTCTTCAGGCTTCAGTCGCTGGCGGCAGTGTTTCAGCACTTCGAGAGCCAGAGTCACGTCAGGTCACAGGACGACGGCGGAGTCACTCACACGCATCCCGCCCCGCAAGAGCAGCAGCCGCAGGTGGAGCAGGAGCAGGAGCCGGAGTGGTCGAGCGACAAGCATCTCCCCACCACCAGTGATGAGCTCCTAGAACTCTCCAAGGAGCAACAGGAAGCAATTTTGGGTGGATTCGAGCTCTCGTCAGCATTGTGTACGACTTCAACGAGGGGCTGCCGCAGTACTGTGCAGAGCAAGTCGTCGTTCTTTCGAACTGCGTGCCTGCAGAGTTTCAGCAGACCCTTCAGCACCAAACCACCAAGCAAGGCGCGTCATGGCGTGAGTTTATTTGCAGTCTCCAGAAAACCACTCCCGTCACCAAGAATCCAAAGCGTGAGCCAGTCCAAGCTGTTGGGGATTGGCTACTCGTTGCTGCAAGCGGCGCTGGACGCATGGGCTGTTGCGGTGGGCCACGACAGCAAGTTCTGGGAAGCGTCGGACGTTTTCCTCATGATCGCCAATTGCCAGGCTATCAAGCGAGAGCAATCTCTACGCAAGGATGCGCGGTTTCCGGACAGCAAGTTTCGGATCTTGCGCAAGATGGCTGACGGCAAAGAGGTGTTGGCCTTCCGCGTGGTTCCCACTGCTGCCCGGCAGTTCGACAACCCGACCGTTAGCCAGTACTATAACGGCAATAGTGTGAAGTTGCATCGAGCGGTGGTGCAGTCGCAGAGCAGTCACAACCCGCAGCAGCAGCCAGCCAAGAGACAAAGACAGGGTTTTCCCGGTCTTGTCTGGCGCTCCGGCTGGCATTATGGCTGGCACAGAGGAGATCACTCCGAGTGGGAAGCTGGGTGGCAAGACAGACAGCACTCCGGGTGGGAGAGCGGGTGGCAGAATCGCTGAGAGCCCGACGTCAGGTCCAAGTGTCTAGGTTGTCTAGCTGGCTTCCAAGGCGGTCTGCGCGTAGTTGATGCTTCCATGGCTGAAAATTGGCCGTCCGTGACCCCAGAATTAGGGTCACATTGCGTACCCTGCTTGTAGGAGCATGGAGTGTTCACCAATAGTATTCTGCGGTTCGCAGCGGCAAAGAAGCTTGGCACAGGTTTTGCGCGCACTTCACAGCAGCCTTTCCACAGCCAGGCGTTGCGCGCAAGACATTTGTTGCGTGGCAGCAGTGTTTGTGCAATTTTGGGGTCAAGAAGTTTCGGACGGATTTCGGCGGGAGAGCAGTCTCTGCACGCTAGCTCTGTAGCCTGTAGTCCCATGTGCAGCAGACCGGCGCATCGAGCTCAGCAGCTCCGGGAAGTGTGCTCAAATTTGAAAAGGCAGCTGAGGGAAACCAGCAGCTCGACGCGGCGCGTCGCCGGATCACTCCGCATCTTCGAAGGTGCATTCTGGCTTCGTTTGCCATGGGAGGTGTGGCGGCCGCGGAAGAGTTTGCTGGCGCCAAGTTGGGCGACGCTGAGCTAGCTGGACAGTGCGTCGCGGCGGCAAGTCTGGCTGACATTGGACGAGCTGGAAGCTCTGATGCACGAGACTGGAGGCTGGCCCGGAAGCAGGGCGCCAAAGCGGCGGTGGCGAAAGCTGTAGCCGCGTGCAACGCTGCTGGCCTCCGGCTTCGCTAGAGGTGCTTGAGATGTATCAGCGAATGCTTCCAGAAGACGAGCGGTTGCGAGGCAGAACCACTCGCGGCAGAAGACTCTGGACGCAGCGGTTTTGCAAGCAGTGGAAGTTCGTGCGTCGCAGAATTGGTCTGCATCAGGTGGAGCTGACTTTGGCGCAAAAGGGCACCTTGTCTTCAAGTCTTTCTTTTTGGTGTTTTTGTTATGCCTTTGAACATGTATTTCGTGACCTCTAAATCGATTTTGGGCTATAGTGAAGATTCAACTAGGCAGGATGGCTCCGTTTTTTTGCAGTGTCTGCAGCAGCAGTTGGGTCTGTCGGGAAGCTAGACTGCGCCAGCTTTTTGAGCTTTTTAGTGACGCCAAAAATGGGTACACTTTTTAGCCCCAAAAAGAGGGTCGTAATGAACTACCGCTAGCTCGTGGAGATGGTTGACCCACAAACTGGGTTCATTACTTGTGCTCAAAAATGGGTATGCAGGCACAAGTGTATTGGCAATGGCTCCGACACACTCAGCTGAAAGCTCAGCACCAGGGCAAGCCTTTGCTTCACATCAAGCCAGTCACAGGAGTCGTGAAGAAAGGATTTGGCGGTCAAATTGCAGTTTCAACAAACGAGAAGCGAGGAACGGCTTCGCTTTTGGCAACTGTCTGCAACCGGCCGTCTCTGCAGCATCTCATGCCTTGCTTTTTGCTCTGCAACACTCATCGTTTAGCGGTGCGAGTTCGCAATCGCCTGGTGTTGCCGGACAACTTTGTGGTGTGGCGATGCAAGTCGTCGTGGAGTAATGGCGCCTCCATGATGCGCGTGGTGAGCCGCATCAATCGAGTGTGCGAGCCGTACAAAGAATTCTGCCAGCCAGTGCTGCTTCTGGACACAGCGAGTGCTCACATTGCGCCGGCTTTGCGCTTTGCGAGGGCATGTTGTTTGGAAGTCGTCATCATTCCAGCTGGCATGACGCCGCTGCTGCAGGTGGCAGACGTGTTTGTCTTTGCCTCTGTCACGCAACGTTTAAGTCAGGAGTTTCAGCGCATGAGAGTGACGCAGCAGCAAGTGACAGTGCGCGACTGGATCCAGCTTCTAGCCAGGGTCCCTGGCTGGCTTCAAGAAAAGTCCTGGACGGAGGCATTTGCAGCAACCACTGGCCTCGAAGGCGGGTGCTTGACCAATCACCTAGAAGCTCTGCAGATTTCTCACATTACCAACAGAGCGCGGCCTACGTTCCAGCAGCTGTGTTTGGTTTGGCCACGGACGCGCTTTGGCATGCAACATTATCAAGCACTGTTTGGAGGTCGGTATGTTGAGCACGCAGTCCGAGTTGAGTAGCCAGCAAATGCCGACAGGACAAAGTCCGGTCATTTCTTTTTTGCGCTGCCAACAGGCCAAGGTTTGCTCGTTTGTTTCGCGACTGCAACGCTACTGTGAGTGAACGTACCAGAGACGTGTCTGCGGGGGTCGCAATTCATCCCCTAAAACAGTGTTGCAGAGCAAAGGGCGGATAGCGCGAATCCCAGTGACGCTGTTGCGCGTCAAGCGTCTGCCCAAGGCAGGACGTGGCGAAGCAGGCTATGGCGCGAAAAGGATTTTGTTCGGAGTAGCTGTTCAGGCAAGGCTTTGTTTTAGGCTGCCGGTAGCGTTAAGCACTAGGTGCAGGCACGGTTAGCAACAGCAAGCGGTCGGACAGCCATTTCAAGCCTCGCCCACTGCAATGAATGTGGAAGAGATGAAGTGTCGTCGCACGGATCTGAAGCGACAGCTTCGTGAGCAGTCCAAGTTGCTGAAGTTGGAAATGCGGCGTCTTGTCTGATTGCTTTGTTCAGTATTCATTGTTAGCATTGTGAAAAGCCTGTTAGCCAAGGAAGAGACGTCGTCTCATCAGGGCTGCGGGGCGCTTGAGCGCCGCCGATCTCGAGTGGCTGATGAAGCGGCAGCAGCCATCCACGACCGCGGCGGGGCAAGACGAGGCTCCGGTGGATGCGCAGCCAGCTGCTGAGCCAGGACAGGCAAGCTCCGCGACGGCAGGGCGAAGCCCGACTGCCAAGGCGGCAGGGCGAAGCCCAGCTGCAGGAGGGCAACATTCCACTGCGGACGAGGCGCAGCCAGCCGCCGCAGAAGCTCAAGTTGCCTCTGATGTCGAAGACTATCAGAACGCAGCCGAAGAAGTGGACGACACCACCAACAAATGAGGCTGCGTGCGAAGCACATTGCCTTATTCTTGCGCAAAGCCCAGCCAAGCCAAGCTAAGCTGTAGCAAAACTGCGAACTGCCGCCTCGTGTAAAACGTGAGCCGTGTGGTGCAGATGCCACTGGCCAGGTGTAACGCTACAGAATGCTTTAAATACAGAGGGGGGGGGGTCTCTTTTTTTTTTCTATAGCATTCCGTAGCGTTACAGTTGGGTTCGCGCCCAACATCACGAACAGTTGAAACTGTAGTTGTACATGACCGCAGCCTTTTTGGCCAAAGCGGTGAGCAGGCTACCTTACCTGCTCCAAGCAATGGCATGCCCATTTTGCAGCATGAACATAGCGCACGATGCCAGTGAAGCTGGGATCGCAGCGGGTGTGAAAAGAGCCTTCAAGATGGTGCGCCCGGACCAGGCAGGCAGGCTGTGGCCACCGTGCGGTCCACTGCATTATGCGAGTGCGCTCAACTCAACCCAGCCGAAGTTTGTGGAGCTGGTGCAGCAAGCGCAAACGCAATGCAACTGGCTGCGCTGCTGGGCCATTGACAACGGGCTGGCAGCTGTGCCACGCCCGGTGGCGGCTGCTGCCGCGAGCGCCCAACGGCAGAGAGTTCGCGAAGATCGGCCGCCGCAGCTGCCCGGCCAAGCGGCAGCCTTGAGCCAGGTGCCGAGTAACTTTCGTCGGCCGCCTGCTGAGTATTCACGAGCCAGCGTAGGCCAGACCGAAGGTGCGGCTGTTGCTCAGCAAACTTGCGGGAGGACGGGTGAGAGCCAGACCGAAGGTCAGGCAGGTGGTGCGAACTATGATCACACATACCTGGCTGAGCGTCTACGACAGCACCAGCCTGCCTGCAAATGGGTATGGCTATGCTTATGATCCTTGGCATGTGCCAGAGCCGGGAGCGTGCGTGTGCGATGTGTGCCACGCAAATCCATGTGCGTGCTGGGTCAGGCCGCGGCAGGCTCGCCCGCCATCGCCACCTGATCTGTTTTCTTCGCCTCCGGCGTTTCCTTCGCCTCCGCCAAGCTTCCCAACTCCCGCGGCCTCTCCTTGTGCGCCGGCTGCGTCTGCTCAGCAGCATCCAACTTCGTTTTTTTTCACGCAAACAACTGCTGAGCCCCAGCCGCCAGCCTTCGAGACAAAGGCGAAAGCCCCCTGCGTGCAGCCGGCGCATCTGCCAACCAAGGCGCCGCCGCCATATGTGCTGCGGCAGTTCCCACCAGGCGCCGTCATGAAGTCGCCGCCCCCCAAGCCAACTTCGGCCAGACGAGCGGATGAAAGAAGCTGCGCCCAACATGATCCGCCGGTAGGCGAGTCGTTGGATTTCGTAAATGTGACGACTAAAGATTATATGATGATCAACATGACTTGTCGGGATCTGACAGAGACGACAGCATTTTATTGCACCGCGGCTCGGCTGTCATAGAGTTGACGAGGGATGTTTTGTTTTTGGTTGTGCGAGATGAGCAATGGCCATGTGAGCCTTTAGCGACCAAGGACGATCCTCGCTACTACCGGTACGCGGTCGTCTGCCAGCAATGCCGCGACATGGATGTCACCAAAAATTGCATCATGGGCGACGACGACTTGGTCCATCAGCAAGACATGGTCTCCCGAGGCTGGCGCCTGGGAGACAAACGCACTGGCAGCGTTTGGGCGCGAGCGGATTGCCAAGCCGAAGGCTAGGTCAGTAGCCCAGCCGAAGGCTGGGCCACGCGGAATAGCTAGCGGAGAATCGGTCCCGCGCAGCAGAAGTGCAAATCGAGCACCGAGCCATGAAAAGAATGAGAGTTGACGGTCCGTGTGCTGTGCTTGGGCGGTGTTGTCTTTCACACGTTGTGTTTGGCCGCGGCTCGCAGGTGTTTTGGCTTTAGTTAGTTAGTTGTTTTGCTCGAAGCAAACTGCAGCATGAGCGAACATTGCGCTTTTTTTCCAGTCAGAGAGCTAAGTACCTGGGTGGGTCCGAAGTGGACCATCAAGTGCAGAGTGACCAGCCGGTCACAGCTGCGTCAGTTCCAAAACAAGAATGGTGCTGGACAGGCTCGTGGGAGTTGTTGAGTCTTCGCATATGTTAGGTTTGCAGTGACTGGTTGAGTTTGGTGGATTTGGTCGGCCTGCAGGGAATGGTGTTCTCAGTGGAGCTGCTGGATAGAGAAGGAGGCGAGATTCGTGCAAGCTTGTTCAACGAAGCTGCGGAGCAGCACTATGATCTCATGCAGTGCGGAAGATGCTTCACGCTGTGCAACGGCAGCGTGCGCCCTGCCCAGAAGAAGTACAGCGTGCTCAAGCATGGCTACGAGCTGGTGTTCGACGGCAGATGTCAGATACACATCACTGACATCGGAGCAGTGCGCCTCGCCGTGCAGAAGATTGCTTCAG
Source organism: Effrenium voratum (assembly GCA_963377175.1). Taxonomy (NCBI): domain Eukaryota; class Dinophyceae; order Suessiales; family Symbiodiniaceae; genus Effrenium; species Effrenium voratum. The sequence continues at coordinate 461,960 of CAUJNA010003499.1, read as the reverse complement.
TGACACAGATGCCTGTGCCTAGCCGCGTGGATATCTGCGGAGTCATCGTTTCAGCGGAGCACCCTCAAGAGTTTCAGACCAAAGAAGCGGAGCACCCTCAAGAGTTTCAGACCAAAGAAGGAAAAGCTTTAGTCAAGCGAGAGATCACTGTGGCAGACGACAGCGGCCACAGCGTGCTGGTTACCTTGTGGGGTGACAGAGCCAGATTAGATAGTCGCGAGTTTGCCGGCAGCCCCGATGAGCTGTCGAAGCGGCTCCATGGCGGAAGCAGGATCCATGATACTCAACCCAAACTTTTTGCCAGAGGCGCAGCGGGTAGCCGCCTGGTGGTACAAGGGAGGCAACCAGCAGAGATTGACCTACATCTCACATTCGAGCAGCCCAGCTGGTAGTCTTCGACCTCCGCAAAGAGCAACCTCGGTAGAGATCTCAGCGATGTCGCAGCAGGCTTGTGGTGGCTGCCGCGACGGCTGGTGCAGACGTACCGTCGGGAGGATCATCGGGTGCGCAGGCACGCCGGCTATTTCGCGAGAGAGTTCGATCTGGCGCTACCTGCATATGTACCGCCGCGGTGGTGCTTCAGCCGCTCTGGAGGTGGCTTCTCGAGCTACAAAACGCTTGCATGCAGCATGAGCTGGGCCGCCAGGGCGAAGCCCGGGCAGGCGCTCAGTGTCCTCCATTACGTGTTCCAGGGCTTGATCATTTGCTCCCCGCGGTACCCGCTGCTGGCTCGGGTGCTGGGAGAGGCCATGGTGACTCGGCAATCCGAGCTTGCAAGCAAGGCGAAAGGCAAGTCCAGCCATTGGATTGCACACAGGACACTTGCGCCGCATGCATCTTTTGTACTGTGAGGCTTGTACTTGTGCTACACGAACTCCAAGTTGTGTGCCACAAACGCCTGCGTGCTTGCCGCAGCTGTGTGGGTTTTTTCCATATATATACTTGTCCTCTGCATGTACAAGCCTTTTCTGGGCCATGAACACGTGTGTGGATGAAGCGTGCGCCGTCGCCCTGGCCTTGAAGGCGTCTCGCCCGGAGTGGCAAGGTGGAGCTGGTGAGAAACTGCGTGCAGTACTACCAGGCGAGCAATTTGAATGGGAAGCCCCACGAAGTTCTGGCTTGGTTTGCAAACTGCTTGCTGCGCATCCGATGCAATTTGGAGAGGCAGTTCGTTGACCCGGACGCAACCTTGTTGCCATCTACGTTGCCAGCAGCTACTGAGTGCGCGGCTCCTGTGCATCCGGACCGGGATATACTTGTTTGGGAGCTGGAGGATGCTGCCAAATTTCTTTCTGAGACCAAAGAGTTTCACGCGGCGCAGTGGCATTGGTTGGGATCTTTGTTCGGGGAAAGCCTGGCAGTTTTGAAGTTGGAGGTGCAGAGAAAGATCCACAAGGCAGATCAGGTCGAAGGCCAGATCAGACTGGACATCGAGCCTGTCGAGAAGACCCGTCGAGGCAGGGCTTCTGCAAGTCAACTTGACCATCGTCTGTGGATGCAACCGGCCAGCAGGATGCAACCGGCCAGCAGGTTGCATTTGTGACGAGTGTCACACTCAACTGCATTCGGTTTGGACCAGATGTGTTTCAAAATGTTTCGTAATTCCAGTTTTTGAGGTCTTCCATTGCAAGGGATGGAAGTGACATGTGCCGCACTCAGCTGCATTCGGTTTGGACCAGATGTGTTTCAAAATGTTTCGTAATTTCAGTTTCTTGGCTTCGATTGCAAGGGATTAAATTGATGTCACATGTGCCACGCTCAGCTGCATTCGGTTTGGAGCAAACGTGTTTCAAAATGTTTCGTAATTCCAGTTTCTTGGATCTTCGATTGCAAGGGGTTGATGTCACATGTGCCGCACTCAGCTGCCTTCGGTTTGCATCAGATGTCTGTCCACATGTTTCGTTACTTCAGTTTCTTCAGGTCTTCGATTGCAAGGGATTGATGTCACATGTGCCGCACTCAGCTGCATTCGGTTTGGACCAGATGTGTTACGCAGCAGGCGGGAGTAGGCGTGCGCCCAGGCCGAAGGCCGGGGTTGCGCCCAGGCCGAAGTAGACTGTGTGTTTTCTTGTATTGTTTTGGCGAGCGGCGGGTAGTTTTTGTTGTAAAGGCAAGCGCGGCTGCTCGAGAGTGACCAGCTCTGGTTGGCTGTGGCCATCGCAAGTGCCGGTGCAAGTGAAGCGGCAGTCGAAGTCGAAAGACCGAGCCCGCTGGTTTCCACCAAGGGCGGGGATCGCAGCTTTCGTGGAGTTGAGTGTCCGGCTTTTTGATTGCATGCGTGTACTGTGCCTGGCCCGCTCAGGTTCGAGCCCTGCCAGTTTGGCTGACTCGGCGTAGTTTTTGTCGGCCCGGCCATGAGGCCTGAGTGCGCGCCCATCTTATCCTTGGCTGACAGCACAGCGGTGGGCTTCGGTGACAAGTACGGCGTGCAGCTTGTGGATTCTTCAAGCAGGCGTCACTGTGTCGTCTGGTGCTGCGGTGGGTCTCTGGTGACCGGCTCCTGTTGTGCTGGCGAGACGCTTCCGAGCGTGGCCAAGCAGCTCGTGTGCGGCTGGAGGCAGATTGCCGCGCGCCTCGGATTCCCGGATGTGACAGATTTTCCAGCTCAGAGGCTGGCGGTGAGCGTTGTGGCGGCACGCGGAAGCGTGCCGGAAGGCACTGCGATCTATGGCACCTGCGTAAACATCGCAGCAGTTGGCGCTTGCGAGAGACGAGCAACACCATTTTAGACATGCAGGACAGCTGGTGGCAGGACAGCGAGCCGTTCTATCGGCGTGGCCTGCACTTCTGTGGCGACAAGGATCGACAGCGCCGAGTTTATTGCCACGTGATCGAGGAGGCGGCGAAGTTGGCTGTGGGACCGGGCACGACGTGCGCAGAGGACGACGTGGTGGACTGCGACCTGGCGGTCGTCATCTGCTGTGGGTGGAACAACGTTCCGAAGACCGGAGACAAGTGCGCGGCTATGCATCGGAGAAGTTCGGTGAACTTGTGCTCGGAGCTGCAGCTTTTGCGTCACTGGGAGCAGGACGCCGTGGACATGAGGACGTTGTTGCAGATCGCCAGCGGCTGGGCGAATGCCTGCAGCGAAACGAGCCTGTGGGCGCGGAGGCACGATGAGAAAAAGATTCCCTTGTGGTGGCTGCCGCGACGGCTGGTGCAGACGTACTGTCGGGAGGATCATCGGGTGCGCAGGCACGCCGGCTACTTTGCGAGAGAGTTCGCTCGAACCTTTGTCGACGATGGCCAGAAGTATGCAGAGTTTTGCAACTTTGCCTCTACGCAATGTGTGAATCTTTTTCGAGAACACATCAAGCCGTGCCACCGCGCCGATGTTTGGCGCTACCTGCATATGTACCGCCGCGGTGGAGTATACCTGGACTTCAAGTGCGGATTGCTTCAGCCGCTCTGGAGCTGGCTTCTCGAGCTACAAAACGCTTGCATGCAGCATGAGCTGGGCCGCCAGGGCGAAGCCCGGGCAGGCGCTCAGTGTCCTCCATTCATGGTGACGTGCTTGGGCACATTCAGCCACGATCATTTGCTCCCCGCGGCACCCGCTGCTGGCTCGGGTGCTGGGAGAGGCCATGATGACTCCGCAATCCGAGCTTGCAAGCAAGGCGAAAGGCAAGGGGTACCTTACTTTCTGCAGGCAGTTTTACCAGACGCTGAAGAAGGGTGCCCAGCTGAACAAGTTAGTGCCTGGCTGGGTCGACGCCGGCCCGTATGGCTGGGTGTACCTTCTGAAGGAGGACAAGCTGGTCACCGACAAAGCCCTCCAAGTGATGCAGTTGACCAAGCCAATTCCAGACACGGACGGCCCTTTCGTTTCGCTGCCATTTGACGGCCACATAATCCACAGCGGGAACAAGCATCCCGCGCAGACGGAGCATTGGCTGCTGGCTACGCGATGTTGGGGTTGGAACCAAGGTTGGAAGGAGGATCGCACGCGGGCCGACACGGCTTTTCATCAGGCAGCCAAAGGTCACCGCGCGCAGGCCAGCGCCGCGCAGGTGGTCGCTTGCAGACCTCTGGACGGAGACCTGGCGGTTGAGATGCAGGTGTTGCGCCTTAGTGAGGCCGGCCGGGTTTCTAATCTTGTGTGTTGCAAATAGCGTTTCGAGCGGGGGTGACTATTTTTCATTGCTTGTGAGGAGCGCCTGGCTCGCGTGGACACAGTGGCGCGCAAGGTGATGGAGCTCTACACGAATCAGAAGGGCAAGCACAAGACGGAGTACAACGATCTGCAGGTGCAGTGCCTGGTGGGCCAGCGGCGGAGTCACTCACACGCATCCCGCCCCGCAAGAGCAGCAGCCGCAGGTGGAGCAGGAGCAGGAGGCGACAGACGAGGAGCCAGTCAACGACGAGCTCCGGTCTGGAGTGGTCGAGCGACAAGCATCTCCCCACCAGTGATGAGCTCCTAGAACTCTCCAAGGAGCAACAGGAAGCAATTTTGGGTGGATCGGGCGATTTGTCCTTCAATATGTCTCCGTGGATTCGAGCTCTCGTCAGCATTGTGTACGACTTCAACGAGGGGCTGCCGCAGTACTGTGCAGAGCAAGTCGTCGTTCTTTCGAACTGCGTGCCTGCAGAGTTTCAGCAGACCCTTCAGCACCAAGCAAGGCACGTCATGGCGTGAGTTTATTTGCAGTCTCCAGAAAAAAACCACTCCCGTCACCAAGAATCCGGTCCTCTTGAAGTTTCGTGGAAAGCGTGTGGAGGAGGAGGTGCTGTCAAGCCAGTCCAAGCTGTTGGGGATTGGCTACTCGTTGCTGCAAGCGGCGCTGGACGCATGGGCTGTTGCGGCGGGCCACGACAGCAAGTTCTGGGAAGCGTCGGACGTTTTCCTCATGATCGCCAATTGCCAGGCTATCAAGCGAGAGCAATCTCTACGCAAGGATGCCAGCAAGTTTCGGATCTTGCATAAGATGGCTGACGGCAAAGAGGTGTTGGCTTTCCGCATGGTTCCCACTGCTGCCCGGCAGTTCGACAACCCGACCGTTAGCCAGTACTATAACGGCAATAGTGTGAAGTTGCATCGAGCGGTGGTGCAGTCGCAGAGCAGTCACAACCCGCAGCAGCAGCCAGCCAAAGACACGGTTTTATCGTGGAGCCATGGTCTTGTCTACCTGCTTGGCGCTCCGGCTGGCATTATGGCTGGCGCTCCGAGTGGGAAGCCGGGTGGCAAGACAGACAGCACTCCGGGTGGGAGAGCGGGTGGCAGAATCGCTGAGAGCCCGACGTCAGGTCCAAGGCCAGACGCGTGTCTAGGTTGTCTAGCTGGCTTCCAAGGCGGTCTGCGCGTAGTTGATGCTTCCATGGCTGAAAATTGGCCGTGTCCGTGACCCCAGAATTAGAGTCACATTGCGTGCCCTGCTTGTAAGAGCATGGAGTGTTCACCAATAGTAAGGGTTGCGCTCTTGGCCGCCAGTCGAAGACTATTAGAACGCAGCCGAAGAAGTGGACAACACCACCAACAAATGAGGCTGCGTGCGAAGCACATTGCCTTATTCTTGCGCAAAGCCCAGCCAAGCCAAGCTAAGCTGTGGCAAAACTGCAAGCTGCCGCCTCGTGTAAAACGTGAGCCGTGTGCTGCAGGATGCCACTGGCCAGGTGCGAGCTGCATCTGGGCCAGCAATGCAATGTCGCTCCGTCCAACAAGGAGGCAGGAGCTGCCCGAGACTCTGCCCAAGAAGAAGGCTTGGAACCCTTAGAACGAGAACCACTCTTCTTCATGTGGTGTGTCCTTGCCTTCTGGCAGGCAGTCAAAGACCGTGAGCTGCTCGAGCCTTCTTCTTCTACCGGGCTGGCAGTCCGCTCTGGGCCGAGTTTTAGGGGTAGCCTGCAAGAGGCTGCATGCAGGTGGCCTCGACTGTGCCTGGGCAGCCTGACTGCAAGTGTCCCGATGCGGGGACTCCACCAGCACAAAACTGCTCGGGGAATCCGAAGAGGAAAGCGTGTCAGGGGAAGTTAAGTTGCTGTCCCTGCGAAAACGCTTGACCACTGCAACCCTGGGGGTAAGTGCGGCACCGCCTGCCTGGACCTCCTCATCGGACTCCGCTTGGACTGCACAAAGTCGTCGAAGTGACTCGTGACGAACGAGGTCGCCTTGCGGTCCGGCTGGTCCAGGGGCAAGGGCTCCCCCCGCTCGATGTAGCCCACAACCTGCTCGAAGCGCGGGCGCTGCTTGAAGCCGTGGGGCCGAAGCGTCTTCATCTCAACTTCGCCCGCTGCGTGTTCAACGCCCCGGCGCTCGCCGCGCGCGTAGCGCAGCTCAGGGCCTCCGTCAGCCGGCTCGCATCGTCCAGGTGCCGCTGCCCCTCCTGGGCCAGCCTGCGCTCACCCAGCCAGTTGTTGAAGGCCCGCGCCTCCTCCAGTTCCCGCTGGCAGGTCGTAACTGGGGTTGGTCTTGCAGAATCACCGAAGCATCTGCGGCTCGTTGCGGGCTCTATGGACATCATCTTGCGTTTATACCAGCACGCTTGCGCCCGCCGTCAGCCGGTCGTAGGCCGACTGCCTCTCCAGCATACGCATGGCGCGCTCGCTCGGTCCAGGCGCTTCTTCGGGCTCGGGCCGCACCTCGGGCCGTGCCTCGTTGTGTACCTCGGGCCGTACCTCGGGCTCTAAACTGTGCCTCGGCGCTGCCTTGGGTGCTGCCTTGGGCTTGGGCGCTGCCTTGGGCATGGGTGCTGCCTTGGGTGCTGCCTTGGAGTCTCTGCACCACGCTGGTCTGGGGCTCGAATCGCGCCTGCGACCGGGCAACCTTTGCCGATTAATGAACTGACTCAAACTTGCCAAGATTTCGAGCCCTGGAAGTCCCTTTGGACGTTCGGCAGGTTGGCGTGTTAGACCTGGTGACGAAGGCGGTGACAAGTTCGGCAGGTTGTCGGGTCATGAGCGAGGACCTCGGCAGGCTGCCGTGCTTGGGCGAAAAACGGAAAAATGTGTGAAGAACGAAGTCTTCGGGAAGTCGGGAACTTGGCCGTTTTTGCGCACTTTTTCGACCCAAAAGAGAGCGGTGACGTAGCGGACAAGCTCAGCGGATGGAACTTGCCAGCTTTTCCGGGCAGAAAACGGAACTCGGGAGCAGCGCGCGTCTGGAGCCTGTTTTCGCCGAAAACGAGCAAATTGGCCTAGCCTCGCAATTCCCTGGCGTTTCCTTCCGTGTAGTGGCCGCTTGCTTAATAAGGGTTGCTGGCAAGCTTCACTTTGCTGCCAGCTGGCGCCACGGCAACGCGTCCAGTTCGCTAATTCTTTTCCACATGCGCAGAACCATCATTGAGAAGAGAGGTCTTTTTCTTCCGACACTTGCCGTGGGTGGCTTCCTAGCACAGAAAGTTGCTGCGGGCGTTGCCTTTGATCTTTGCGCCCCTTTGCTGAGCAATTGGGTATCCCTTGTGTCGAGATTGCTTCCCTCTTCGGCTCGCAGCCTGGCTGCCCGGGGATCGATTTTAGTGCGTGCGTGGTGCTGCTTTGCAATCGCAAGCTCATCGCCACTACGACCCTCGACAGAGGAGACTATGTTACGTTTATGCTGACTCCAACAAGGCCGGCCTTTTGCCCCTCAATTGGGGCTGCTAATGTCCGAATAGAGTCTGATACGTGCAGTTGTGGCAGGCTTGCCTTGCTGCTGTTTGCATTGTGCCGTTGCCGAAGGGGAAGAACATCACCTTGACAAACAATGAGACAATCCTCGGGCAGCTGTATGCGTGTCAACCCACTGCAACGAGGCCGATTGCTTTGTCTTCAAGATGTCTGAGCATGGCTGTATGGGTATGGCAGACCAGAAGCAGGTAGAACAAACGGCCGGACAGTGTGCGAAAAAGGATGGTGCCGCCGCCAACTCCGTGGGGACGATATGGAACCCATCAAACTGCAAGAGGTAAGTCGTTGCACTTGCCGTGTGGCTGTTGGTGCTTCACGTCAGGGCTCGGTTGCTCCCTCTTCCCGCCATCCTGGTTCAATGGGGCTTTGCCTCGCACGTCTTCATTGAGCACTACAGCGTTTTGCTGCCGCAAATCCTGACTGGACTGCTCCCTGCAAGCTTACCCTGCCAGGGTCCAGCCGAGCAAGGGCATGTCCAGGTTGGATACACCACTCGTGCTCCGGATGGGCTTGGTCGCGTTTTTGCCGTTGGCCCCGCGGCGCAAGGCCTCCCCGCCCCCTTCGCGTTAGGACTGTCGTTCCCATCTTAGAGGAGCGCTTTGGTGGCAGAAGGCTGGCCGAAGGGAACTCCGAGCGCAATCGGCTCTTTTGTGTTCTTGAGCAGCTTGAGACCGCGGTGATAGAGAAACTGTCTCTTTGCTCTATGCCACTGTCCCTGTTGCCTCGCTTATTTGGCTGCACGATGGGATTTGGCTTTGCCCGGCCCCTAGTGAAACTGCAGTTCGGGCTGCTGTTGCCGCTGCGTTTGCTAAACATGGGGTCACTGGCACTGTTGATGACGCTTTGCGCATAGGATCGCTGCGTACCCAAAGAGATGCAGACCTAGCGAAGGCAACACTGCAGTCGGCGCTGCTAGGCCTGATGCTGTTGCTGTTTGTGTGCCAAGTCGGCGGCATGCTACCACTGTTGCACCCAATATTCAATACACGGCTGCACAGGTTGCCCGCCTTTTTGAGCAAAACTAGCACGAGTTAATTCTTGCCCGAACTTATTGGCATTTTATTTTTGTGTTTTGGTGAGGTCCTGAACGTGCTCCGCTGCAGGAGCTCAAACCTTACTTTCATGGCGCCCTTCTCTCATTGGAGTCTCTTGCATGCTCCCTCAAGTGAACAGCTTGATTTGCTTTGGGATTTTGTTTGATGTTTAGTAATCCCCCTCCCCCGGTTACTCTGTGGGCCGCCTGCGATTCGGTGACATTTGCTGTGATGCACATGGCAGGCTCACCATGCTTGGTTGTTAGTCATTCTCTCATGCACCACTTTCTGGGTTGCACCTTTGTTGCCTATGCCTGGGGGTTTGGTACAATTCCTGCACCTTGTGCACTGAAGAGTTTGGTTGATCATGCATTAGCCTTGCTATGGTGGCCTTGGCTCAATTGGGGCAGGTTTGCACCGCTGCAGGGGCGAACCTGACCTTGTTTAGTTTGTTCTTTGGTTGCGGTCTCAACCTCTGCCCATGCCGGTCACGAAGTTGCAGCTCTCGCAGTTGCGGTCCCAGGGCATCCAGGCGGAAACTGCCCCCGGTGGCGTCTACCTCTTTCATTATGCGGATCCATGGACTAGCTTCGTGCAGCGGCTCCTTCCAGACATGCATGGGTGTTGGGCCCCTATGGACAACTACCACCGCGACTTGCCGGTTTTGTGGGAGGATTGCTGCCCCTTTGCGGCTTTTGACCTCAGAGGTTGTACCAAGCGGGAGGATGAACTTTCTTTAGCCGGTCCCAATGTCATGAAGTCGCCAGCTGGCGCAGGGTCCCTGGGTCTGCGAGGTTTGTGGGATCTCGCTTTGGCTGGTGCGGCTAGCGTCGGAGGAGGTGATGCTATGGCTGCTCGAGGGAATAAGCCCATTGTCTGGCGCTAGGCAGATGAGCTGGGTGCTTGGCCCTCGGGTTTTTGAGCGTTTCATACTTTTCTCAGTTTTTGTCATGCCTGTAGCAGCCTGGAGCGCTGCTTCTTGCGTCGCTCCTTGGCGGGTTGCAGTTGGCGCCATCGATTGCTAGCCTCTTGCAGCAGTGGACGCCTGAGAGACCCGTGAAGAAGTTTTGTGTTGTTGAGGTTACGGTTGTTTGGTCTCGGAACTGCCTTGTTTCACTGAGCTGTTGTCTGAATTTGCTTGAGTGACCCTGTGAGGCGCATGGAACTTGTCCTCTGTTCTGCCTTTTCTTGTACACCCATGAAAGCAGTGATTTTTGTTTCCGGCCTTGGCTGTTCGTCTCGGCTCGGAGGTGGGCGTCACCGCTGCAGGTGGCGGCGCGTGATTGGGTTGTTCCATCCCGTGCTGGTATTGCCCCTCGCCCCCCGTAGTCCCCTTGCCATGAGTGAGGATAGTCTGTTAAGGCATTCCTGGAAAGCGGGACTCGGGACGGCGTCATTCCTGACGCACGCTCCCTGCTCGGGCAGTATTACGTGCAGGGCCTCCTGCGCGCTGATGACCTCTATAGGACTGGAACCAATGACAAGCCGCAGCGGACCGATGCTTATGCGCATAGGGATCGTAGTGTCCTAGATCTTCGACCGCTTGCTGCCTGGGTTTGTCGGCAGCTCCCTTTTTTCGAGGACGCGGAAACGATCGTGGTGCTTTAGTGACAATCGGGCTGCTGCGCGCATTCCGCATTGTCAGTTTACCTTGCCGCGTTGGCAGGGGCGCACGTGCTGGACTGGCCCTGATGCAGAAAAGTGGTCTATCCTTTGGGTGGACATTCATGATGGTGCATTACACATGGGCTATTGCCTTTGTGGCGGAAATGTTGGCCGTTGCCGCCCCAGCAAGCACCTGGCATTGGCTGATCATGACAGTGCGCGACTCACGCTTTTCGAGGTGGGTCAGCTCAAGCGGCTCGCCTGGAGGTCTTGCGCATGCAGATCCAGGAGGAGGCTCAGGGATTCTCTTCCCAGAAGTTCGACGAATGCAGGCCTTGTCAGGTGGCCGTGCTCCGCCGGGAAACGCTGCAGGTTCCCGGTCGGCGGAGGAATGCCTTTTTGGCAGGTCAGCCGGCAGGCCTTCTTGGATAGCCGCGTGCGTGACAGGAACATTGCAGCGCATCTTCGGAGGACCTTTGCCAACACGCCTCTTGCACGCTGCACGGCGCGACAACCCGTGGACTTCATGCATGCCTGGGGGATTACCGGGGAGTGGCTTAATTATACCATGTTTCCACCGCCTATTTATGGAGATGCACCCACGCATGCTGATGGGTCATGTTTGGATCCCGTGCTGCGTAGCCGTGTGCCACAGCTCACCCACTGGGCAGGCACGGCAGCAAGGCTAGGGGCGCTCAGGGCTTTTCAGCAGGCTTGCTGTGAGGTAGTGGAGTTGCCTGGCTCACTCATGTTTCAGGCTTTGTCTTCCATGCCGGTTGGGCAAACTGCGCTGCTTGCCGCGCATTCCCGATTGGCAATCCTTCAAAGCCGCGCTTTGCGGTGTGGACTTTGGCTTGTTTCCCCGGGTTTCCGAGCGTGAGCTATGGCAGCTTTTTCCCCGCTGGGTCAGATGGACGGAGCAGTTGACCACCAAGCCTTTTCTGTCAGCCGTATTTCGGTCTCCTGATTGCATTGTGGGGGGTTGGGAGGTGGTGATCTTCATGGCGGTGCCTTTGGCGTCTCGCCGGACATTGTCGTGGCCACCGGGTGCAAACAATCGCCTGCGCTATACGGGCCCAGCAAGGCGGCGGTCGACATCTGCACCAATGATTTACTTTTGCTCACGCTTTCCTTGGATGACATGGTGAAGGGTTGGTGAAGCGGATGCTTAGCAGCACGAGGACCACGTCCTCAAGGACGATTTCCACGTCCAGGTAGCTGCGTGCGATGGTGTCGTGCATCGCCTCCAGGATGTCATGGCGCTCCATGAGAGATGCGATGCTGAAGGTAGAGGTGCGTGCTGATGGGCAGCTATGGGCAGGCTCTGCGACACACGAGTGCATGCTTCAGCTACGGTCGTGGGACATGAAGGTACCAACACAGTGTGGGCCTGACCTGTTGGCTGGGATGGCCGTGTGTAGTACCTACGACTGCCGTGCCGTTTGCACGCTTGGGCTTCAGACCGGCCTATCTCTGCATGCAACAGGTCATTCTGTGAGTTCGATGCATCTGCAGTGCAAGGAAAGGCGTTGGTGATGCATCGGCGGTGCAAAACCAACCTCTGGGTTCAATGCAGCAAGCGCTGAGCCTCAGACATGCCCTCAAAGCATCTGCGGTGCAGTGAGCGGCCTGGATGCATCGGCGGTGCATGTAGGCATGGGATATGCATCGCGTGTAAGTCCCGGACGCGGCGGTACACATGCCTAGCTTGAGTGCGTCGCGCACGAGGCCTGGCATCAAAGCAACTGCGGCGCAGTGATGGGCCTAGGTAATGCATCAGCGGTGCAAGACCATGATAACGCCAAATGTGGCTATGGTTTGAGTGCATCGCGCACGAGGCATCTGCGGTGCAATGATGGGCCTTGGAGATGCATCAGCGGTGCAAAACCATGAAACAGCAAACTGTGGCTGTGGAATGGGTGCGTCGCGCACGAGGCCAAAGCAACTGCGGTGCAGTGATGGGTCTAGGTAACGCATCAGCGGTGCAAGACCTTGATACAGCCAATTGTGGCCTATGGTGTGAGTGCATCGCGCACGAGGCCTGGCATCAAAGCATCTGCGGTGCGATGATGGGCCTTGGAGATGCATCGGCGGTGCAATCTCTGAGTACCAGGCATGCCCTCAAGCATCTGCGGTGCAGTGAGTGGCATGAATGCAACGGCGGTGCATGAATATGCATCGCGCATAAGGCCCGCACGCGGCGGTGCACATGCCTGGTTTGAGTGCGTCGCGCACTATGTCAACCTCAAAGCAACTGCGGTGCAGAGAGGGGGTTTTTGCGGGGACGCATCTGCGGTGCAATCCCCAAAATCCAAAAAAGAAGCGCGAACGGAAGCGGCCACTTCAAATGAGGCCCACACGAGGCGAGTCGATCGGCAGGGTGTGCGGGCGGAAAAAACAAGCGGCCGGCATCACTGGGGATCATTCACACAGGCGCACGTCTCAGGCATAATTTGCTTATGGCTGCAAAGCGACCACACACTAATTGGGTGAAACACAGGATGAGACATCCCTAAAAAGGTGCATATGCGTGCCTGGTGCTGGTGGTCTCATGCAAGCAGGGCAAGCGTCAAGTGCGCTAGCAGGGTGTGGGCCCAGCAATGGTAGCCAGGCGTGGCTTTGGCTGGCTTTGAATTGATGGCACGATGCAAGCACCCTCTAAAATTATGTTGACTATCTTCGCTTGCACATGCGGATGCGAGATGCAGTAACAAGGGCCAAGGCAGGCGGAAAAGGTTGCAAGCGACTGAGACATGGCATGCATCAACCGGCGCGCCGTGGACGGCTGGTGCGGATGGCTTCATGCTCCGGGTGCACTGCTGGAGGAATCATGAAGCAAGTCTGGAAGTGCAGCCATGCCGTTGATGTACCATCTCAAGTCGGAATGCACCCACCACTCACTGGCTTGGAAGGATGCACGCTCGGTGAAGGTTTCCGCCACTGCGGGAGTGAGAAAACAGGTGCTGCCCCAGGGCAAAAGGAGCGATGCTGGGGATGCTGGCGGCACGTCATCAGGCACGCTGCTGTGCATGCACCAAGAGATGGCCAATAAGGAGCGCAAGCTAAGTTCGTCCAGGCAGGCACAAAGCGGGCCATGTACGAAGTGTATGCAATATGCAAAAGAGGCTGTGCGGGGCTCCATGGCGCAAAAGAGAGAGGGGTAAACCCTCACGCATGACCCTTGGGTGGCTTGAAGCAGAAAACGGCAACACGTCCGAAGATTCGATCAAGATAAAAACATAAGGGAAAAGGAAAACACTAAACGAAGCTGCACAACACGAGATTCTCTCAAGCGAGAGAAGCCTGGTTGCGCCCTTCTCTCAAGCGAGAGAAGCCTGGTTGCGCCCTTCTCTCACGCGAGAGAAGCCTGGTTGCGCCCTTCTCTCAAGCGAGAGTTTCGCTGAATGGACGAGATTTTCAGAAGTTGCAGAAATGGGTCATTTTGTGCCGTTTTCCAGCCCGCTGAAGCGTGACACCTTCGCGACACCTTCCGACACCTGGCGACGAAAAAGTGCTGATTATGCCTCCTTTTCGGGCCAATACTTCTTCCGAGGGGGTAATGCTTTTGCTTTCGCTTTTGGTTCAGGAATAACTTCTTCTGGCGTTGGTTCATTAACTGTTTCATTTTGTTCAACGACTTCATTATTAACAGGTGATTCGCGTAGCGACGCGAATGCTTCGCGTCCTTCTGTTTTAGTTTCATTATTAACATCCAAAGTTGCACCAAATGCTGCTTCACAAGTCTGTGTTACCATCGCGACATCTACTTGTCCAGCCATTCCAAAAGGTACTGTCTGCCCTTGCAGGATTGCAATGCAAGGTTCCACAAGTCCTCCAGATGACTCTACACGGCACGGGCGCCTAACCAAGGGTCCAAAGGATACCGAGGTGACTCAGGGCTCCTCTACCATCTTTTTCGCTTGCAAAGCCAAAAGACTGCGGGTTCATCAGCGCTGACCGCAAAAAATGTTGCTGCCTTTGCGTGGCAGGCGCAATAGACACAGCAAGTGAACGCTACAAGCATTTGTAAGGATTTGTTTCTTCAGGACAAGCCCCACTGCAATTGCAGTTTTTATTTTTGTCACACTTTTCAAACACACGCCCGTCTTCATTTTTTCGGTCAACCTCAACTGCATCAATGTAAACCAATCTGACCTCGAATGCATCACGACAATCAAAAGCGACTCCCACAAATCAATTCAACCCCCCCTCATCAATTTCCATCACAATTTTTCGTTTTGGACGTTTGTCGTTTCGGGCTATTTCTGGCAACAGCAATGGATGGATAATTTTAATCTTTGGCTTGCTACACAGGAGAATTCTGCTTGCTGCGCGTGGCATTGTTCACTTGCACCTGATATCGTGGGGGGTGCCGCCCCCTCCAACCCCTCCGCCGATTTTTTCAAACGGCGGTCTGGAACGCCTCTCTGTTTCAAACAGTTTTTGAAGAGCACATGCGGATGCTTCTTGCACAGTGGTCTTTCCATGGCAGCCAAAGGTCCGTGGATATTTTTGTTTTGTTTTTCCCGGAAGCTTTGCGAAGGGTTCTTCTTCTAAAAGCGGCTGCCAACTTCACCTGCCAACTTCTCATGCCAACTTGTCGAGAGTTACTTCACCTGCCAACTTCTCATGCCAACTTGTCGAGAGTTACTTCACCTGCCAACTTCTCATGCCAACTTGTCGAGAGTTACTTCACCTGCCTACTTCTCATGTCAACTTTTTGAGAGTTACTTCACCTGCCAACTTCTCATGTCAACTTTTCGGCTGTTATCTCATTCTACTAAAAGCACAAGCTAATTTGTCGGGTGTTACTTCACTATCCTAAAAACACAAGCTAACTTTTCTGTTCTACCTTCACATCTCGACTCTTAATTCTTCTTCTTTTTATGGCGGGGGTAGGCCCGACGGGAGCTTACGAAACGCACCCCTCTGCGGAGATCGTGCGTGTCGAAGCGCTCTCGCTGTGGCGCCGTGCGAATTTGTCTTGACCTTGGCGAACCCTCTGCGGAGATCGTGCGTGTCGAAGCGCTCTCGCTGTGGCGCCGTGCGAATTTGTCTTGAGCGCGGCGAACCCTCTGCGGAGATCGTGCGTGTCGAAGCGCTCTCGCTGTGGCGCCGTGCGAATTTGTCTTGACCTTGGCGAACCCTCTGCGGAGATCGTGCGTGTCGAAGCGCTCTCGCTGTGGCGCCGTGCGAATTTGTCTTGACCTTGGCGAACCCTCTGCGGAGATCGTGCGTGTCGAAGCGCTCTCGCTGTGGCGCCGTGCGAATTTGTCTTGACCTTGGCGAACCCTCTGCGGAGATCGTGCGTGTCGAAGCGCTCTCGCTGTGGCGCCGTGCGAATTTGTCTTGACCTTGGCGAACCCTCTGCGGAGATCCTGCGTGTCGAAGCGCTCTCGCTGTGGCGCCGTGCGAATTTGTCTTGAGCCCGATGAACTGTCGAGCTTGCTGAACCCTCTGCGGAGATCGTGCGTGTCGAAGCGCTCTCGCTGTGGCGCCGTGCGATTTTCTTGCTCGCGAAACGGCTTTTGGAAGTTGTCTCGTGGTGTGCGCGCCTGCTTTCGCAATCCCGCGGTCCCGGGTTCGATTCCCCCCTGGTCCGCGGCAGCTCCGGCTTGAAAATCGCAGCTTTTAAGTACAAACGTAGTACGCGGAGCGTGCTCCTGCAGCTCCGGCTGGAAAATCGCAACTTTTAAGTACAGACGTAGTACGCGGAGGCTGCTGCAGCTCCGGCTGGAAAATCGCACTTTTTAAGTACAGACGTAGTACGCGGAGCGTGCTCCCGCAGCTCCGGCTGGAAAATCGCAACTTTTAGATACAAATGGCTGGAAAATCGCAACTGTAAATTGCAAATGTAGCACGCGGAGCGCCTCCGCCGCTCCAGCTTTTTGAGGGTTAATTACTTCACCTGCCAGTTTCTCATGCCGAAACTTCGAGAATTACTTCACCTGCCAGCTTCTCATGCCACCTTTTCGAGAGTTACTTCACCTGCCAACTTCTCGTGCCAACTTTTCGAGGAGTTACTTCACCTGCGAGCTTATCATGCCAACTTTTCGAGAGTTACTACACCTGCGAGCTTCTCATGCCAACTTTTCGAGAATTACTTTACCTGCCAACTTCTCATGCCAACTTTTCGAGAAATACTTTACCTGCCAACCTCTCGTGGCAACTTCACCTGCCAACTTTTCGAGAATTACTTCACCTGCCAACTTCTCATGCCAACTTTTCGAGAAATACTTTATCTGCCAACCTCTCGTGGCAACTTTTCGCAAAATTACTTCACCTGCCAGCTTCTCATGCCAACTTTTCGAGAGGTACTTCACCTGCCAACATCGCCTGCCAACTTTTCGAGAGTTACTTCGCCTGCCAACTTCTCGCGCCAACTTTTCGAGAATTACTTCGCCTGCCAACTTCTCATGCTAACTTTTCGAAAGTTACTTCACCTGCCGGCTTCTCACGCCAACTTTTCGAGAGTTACTTCACGCGCCATCTTCTCGTGCCAACTTTTCGAGAATTACTTCACCTGCCAGCTTCTCACGCCAACTTTTCGAGAGTTACTTCACCTGCCAACTTCTCATGCCAACTCTTTGAGAGTTATTTCACCTGCCAACTTCTCATGCCAACTTTTCTCTTGAGTTACTTCGCCTGCCAACTTCTCATGTCAACTTTGCGAGAATTACTTCACCCGCCAACTTTGCCAGCCAACTATTCGAGAGTTACTTAACCTGCCAGCTTCTCATGCCAACTTTTTGAGAATTGCTTCGCCTGCCAACTCCTCATGCTAACTTTGCGAGAGTTACCTCACCTGCATCAACTTGCCTCTATGCTTCCGGGCCACTCGTCGTCTAGTTTTGTTTTGTGTTTGTGCGTGGACCCTCCTTTTGACCTTTTGTGGTCCTTTGTAGGGACGCAGGTTACGGGCGGCGTGCGCAGTTTATGCTTGCTTTTCAAGAAACGCGACAGAACTGTCCGAATGCGGAAGTCCGTCCAATGCAAAGCCAAGGATAGTCCGCGTTCGCATGATGTTCGAAGGAGTTATGATTGAAGAACGTGCCTGAGTGTTGGCCATTCTAAAAACCAGTGGGGGTTGGGGGGGGGGAACAGCCTCTTCCGGGGCACTTTGCATTTTTTCCTGAGAATGCTTGGCGTCTTACTGTTTCCTGACAACGTAACAAAGGTTAGGTTTTCGAGGGCTCTGAACAGATGGTTTTTGCCTTCGCAACTAATTTTTTGGCAGAGAGGGGGGGTTTAAGACAAGTTTGCTGCATGGTTTCAGGGCTAAGGGAGGTTTTTGTGGGATGTGAAGTCGGTGGCCTTCACGGAGGGCGTACAAGGGGGTTTTGAGAGTTAAGGGCAAGGCGTGACACGGGGGGGGTTCTTAAAGCAGGGGGTGGGCTTGGCTCAAGGGGGGCTTAGGGGGGGGCTCACGGGGGGGCTTAAGGGGAGTGTTTTTTAAAGGAGGGCTTAAGGGGGGCTGGGAAGGGGGAAAGAGGGGGACCTTTGCGGTACGGCAGCTCCGTTTTGCAAGAAAGCAACACAGGTTGCAATGTGTGCGAGTTAAAACGGAAACAATGTTTAATGCCCTAAGCATTTTTTTTTACATACGGCGTCTGCCGTCTGCAGCAGCTGAACTGCAAAGGGATTAATCATCATTAATCTCCCACTTCTTGTTCTGCCTCGTTTGAAGTTTCTTGCTCTTTTGAACACGACGTTAGGGTTTGAGTTTGCGGTTTAGAGTTTGCGTTGAGGGTCGAGGTTGCCCCTCTGCAGGCTAGCTGCTAGTGCACTTAGAAGTTTTTAAAAGTATTTGGCCAGCTTTGTCCGGCTGGCCGTAAAAGTCGGGCAAAGTCTAAGGAAGCGTGGCAGGAGGAAGAACCCGCTGCACAAATCTTTTAAGTGTTACTTAGAGAAGTGAGTAAAGTATTCTTCGATACACATTCCCGGTTCACGGAGGTCGGTGGCAGCCGTTGTTTTCGCAGCAGAATTGGCATGGCAGAACAAAGCATTTTCGCAAGACCAGTCCAACTCCACTGCCACCTTGTTAGACGCAAGGTGCACATGTTGCATCTTTCACTCGGATTGAAGGCAGCCAAGTCTCACCCAACCATTTTTCTGCAAGAGGGAAGGATGAAGTGGACTTAGAGTTTTGCACCTCAACAATGCAGAGTTTGCAGACACAGACACGCTATGAAGCGGAGGTGGCAAAAAACAATCAAGATGAACACAATGTAAGGTGAATGTTCGCGTCAATACGGTGCGAATGCAAAGCGTGTTACTTGGAAACATATTTTGTTTCTGAGATGCGCAGTTCCGGAGCAAACATAATTGGATTAAACAAATTGGGCGGTTTGGCTTTTGTTGCTTAGGGCATCCCTGGATCTTGTGGCAGGGGGGCCGTTTGCAGTGGAGCTCCTGTGGGGTCCCAAATATGTCCTCACTGCCTACTGACAGGGAATCAGCATGGAAGGGGTGGGGGGAGGCAGAATCCAAATTTAGTTCCATTGCTTGCCACTAGCAGACGTATCTTTGGAAGCGGAATTGTCCTGATTGACCTGTTGCATCAACATATGCCACACGTCGAGACAACCTCGCTGGATTCGGGGCAGTGTTGGCCGAGTGAGAAGCGGTGTTCACCATTGTAGAGACATGCTGCTCCGAGGGTGGAAACAGAAGGTTAGTGACAACTTGTTTTCTTTCGGCATTTGGTCTAGATTGGTGCTAAATAAGTTGTTGATATCGGAAAATGCTGTTGTTTTCGTGGTTGACATATTAAAAGGCTTTGCGGTGTGGGCCAACACAGCAAGAAATCTTATTTTGTTTCTTTCAAGGATGGTTGGCTCAATATTAGGCCTCAGGACTGTAAATATGCAGTTTCAACCTGAAAAATACAGCCTTCGGGAAGCTTTGCACGCGCACCGCATTTTTTGGTCCAGAAGTACAGCTTGGTAGGGCGAGCGTGCCGCTGCCAAGATGGGTTACGGCGGGCGCGGGTGCAGCCGGCATCATTTGATCGCTGCTTTCCGCACCCTTCGCTTTCCATTTGAGGTTTTCCAACAAGGACCCCTTTTTGGGTGCAAGGAAAAGCCCACTACTGGGAAGGTAGGACACACCCATGTTTCCGACGAGTTGTTCTGTGGTCCACCTTTACACGCATGTTGTCTGCTCTGTTGAGTTGAATGCTGTTTGGGTGATTCTTGAATGGAATTCCATCGACCATGCTGGTGGAGCAATTGGAACCAGGTGTCAGTACATCTTAGGATCACTAAATATAAAACCTGTGCACAGGAGCTATTTGCTCCTGGGTGTAGTCACTGCAGTTTTTCTCGTCTTTGTTGCATGTTTTGGGTTGGTTCTCCGTCTGATCTAGGCTGGGACACCCGCCTCCAGGCTTTCACTGGATCCTGCCAGGAAATCCAAAGGACGAGGCTACCGGGTACGAGAAGTGGATTGGGGCTGGTGCCTCAGCACCTTCATGACGGTGTCCGTTGAAAAGCGTACCCAAGAGTGTCCCTGGTCGCTGAATTCATCGCTCCGAATGTGTGGAGAATCCAGACTCTCTGCCGAAAGACCAACTCTCAACTCTCCTGCCTCTGTCAAGCTAGTTCCCGCGCCATGCCGAGTCTCCAATTCCCCGACTTGAGGAAAGTCATGGTCCAACGGTCGCAAAGGCAAGGGCAAGGGCAAGGCGCGGTCCACAGGTTGCTGTTGCTAGTGTTGAGGCCAGTTTTTCTATATTTGAACAGCTTGGGGCTGACAAGAGAAGGTGTCGAGAGGGAGTCGCTACCATGTTTTGTATGACTGTTTGCTGGTCGCGGCTGGCACGCCGATTTCTAGTCCAATTGAAAACGGTTGCTTCAGGGACTCGCAGATCCACGCATGCTCGACCAATGCTGTACCATCTTGTTTGTTCAAGTACTCCCTGCGTACTCTGTGCAGCTCGAAGAAGAAGCGTACCAAAGAACGTGCCCATGTGCGGGATACCTGCAGCTTCCATGTTGCAGCTATGCAAAAAAGCAATGCGTGGGAAAACGAACGGGTCACCAACCCCGAGATATGGGTTGCATGTTGCTTTTCCAAAACGGTTGCAGGTCCCGTTGTTTGTTGTATATTGGTGGAGTTGGCGCCAAAGGTGTTTCGCCAGTGGCTTCCTGCCATCCATCCCCTCCAGTTGCTGCAGGCCCCTGGAAGGGACTTAGCCAAGCAACAGCGCCATGTGACAAGGTCCTGAAATTTAACACCAGAGTAATATCATCCTCTAAGCGGCCCATGCGGACGCCGCTCTTGCAGTCCTACAATCAGTCCTACCGTGGTGTGTGGCGCACCGTCAGCAAGCCAAAGGCGCGATAGTCGGGAGAGGCAGACGGCAAGCTCGGAGAGCTCACTCCGATTTGGTCTGATTAATGCATGTTTTCTTCGCCTATTGTGTACATGATGCATCTTTGAGCTTCATTGCGACGTCTGTGGTTGGAGGGGCCGTAACCCAAAACTGGTTTGCGGAGGTCTGGTGATTTTCGACAGATTAGAATGCCACCATCTGTTTGTCCGAACTGGCATGTTGTTTTCCCCCGCACGTGATCAGGGCGGCCGCAAGGGCTACGGTCGTGGCAAAGGCCGTGGTAGAGGCGGAAGCAGCTACGGCTATGGCAGGGGGAACTACCGCACGGGGTGGAGCCGGGCAGCCTAGTGTGGCCAATGGAGCAGGGTCTGGCATGAAGGATGGGCATTGGGATGGGGGCTGTTGTCCTTGCCTTTGTCTCCCCCTGCTGTCTCTGTCGCTGTTTGCGTCTCCTGGCATCTCCGTCTCCGTGTCTGTCCGTAATTGTCTCTCCATCGAATCTGGGCCTCTGCCGGTGTCTGTGTCTCTGTGTTTGTGTGTGCGTGCTAGCGCTCGCGTCTCTGTTCTCTTATATATATATATATACATCTCTCTCTCTCTCTCTCTCTCTCTCTCTTTCTTTTTCTCTCTTTTTCTCTCTTTCTCTCGCCTTCTGCCCCTCTCCCTGCGTGTGTGTATGCATGTGTGTTTGTGTGTGGTGCGTATGTTTGCCTGCCTGCGTGCGTGCTTGCGGGCGGGCTGGCGTCCGTACATACTTATGTGTACATATATATATATATATATATACACACACACACACACCTGTGTCTGTGTCTGTGTCTGTGTCCGTGTCCGTGTCCGTGTCTGTGTCTGTGTCTGTGTCTGTGTCTGTGTCTGTGTCTGTGTCTGTGTCTGTGTCTGTGTGCGCACCTGCAAGTATCCTGTGGTGTTTGGGAGCACATTCCAAAACATAGATTAGCAACAATATGCAATGCAATGAAGTGAACATGTGGCAATCATATGTTTACTGAGATTTCCAGGCGGTAATCATAGCAGTTCATTTTTTCTTGCCCAATGTCCTGATTGAGACACCAATCTCTGAGGCTATGGCAGGGGAAGCTGGGGCAAAGGCAAAGGCCCTCCCGGCACGTTTGCGTTTTTGCCCTTTAAACGGTTTTTCGGATGTCGTGAAGATTCAGAAGGGATGCACAAGAACTCCAGGCATCATTTCTTCTGTGGCTGGCTTCGCACACGCCTAACCGAGACCTGATATGAGGTGAAAGGGGGATCGGTTGACACGGGACCAATCCACCGACAGTGAGGAACAAGGCAATGTGTACGCAAAATGCAAAGGCCGAATCAGCTCCGAGCAGCGCAAGCTGCCACGAACTGACCCTGACAGGAAGTACAGCCGCAAAGGGGAAAAGGAGAGGCGCACTGAAAAAGAAACCGTTGGGACAATCCAGTGAAAGCACTCGCGTGTATACAAAAGCTTACCGCCCTAGGCGCCACTCTGAGGCAACAAAAGGAAGGCTGAACTTCCCAGAGCCCACGCAAGAGACTGATCACATGAGTTTCGCCTAGGCTGAGCTCTATGTTGAAGAGCAGACAGCCGACTTGGCACCAAGTCGCCAGCAAGCTACCAAAGCCACCAAGCCACCAAGCCACCAAGGCACCAAGCCACCAAGCCACCAAGCCACAACGGTGCTATGGCATCGTGTTTTCTTGATGCTTTGCGATCTGCTTTTCATCGTACGACGTAAGCAAGCAGTTGCCACCGTAATTTGAGCACAAGCGTCCATCAGCCACGAAGCCATGCCGCCACGCCACAGATGAAGCCACCAAACCACCTGTCGAAGCTAGCTGCAACTGCAGCGTTTTCAGGCCGAGGAAAAGGCAGGGTGCCCAGAGTGTATTAGGCTGCCCACGTTCTTTCAAGAGGCTGACCAGGCCTTTGGGGACTTTGTATCTCACTTCTCTGAATCTCCGGCGCGAACGCGGCGAGGTGGTTGGTCGGCGAACATTTTGGACAGTCTGGCAGAAGCTTTTCCCCGGAGAAAAGAAGTAAGGGTTAGCACAGGATGCACAAGGCTTATCTTGTCTGGGGCTTTTGTAACGCGATGCATGAACTGTACAGCGCATGGAGACCTCTCAAACAGAAGCGGCAACCTCCAAGTCTTTCGGGCATTTGCATTTCCTGGCCCAGTGTTGCTGTTTACAGTATTCTTGGGCTGCTGACGCTGTGCGATTCCGTTCCAAGAAAGCTTGCGATGAACACGTAGCCAGGAATGGTGTTGTGCTAGATGCACACGCAAGCTGAAGTCAGCTCCGGTTTAAAGTTTAAACTGGGGACCTGATTCGGAGCTGGCAGGGATGGCGAAGGGCTCTGATTCTGAGGCCGTGGAAAGGGCAAGGGCAAGGGCAAGGGCAAGAGGCAGCAGGCGCGGCTTTGGGTGGTCCAATGCAGCTGATTCAAATGGCACAGGACTTTTGTGGCTAACACCACCAAGTTGAGCCTGTTGAGTGTTGAAGCATAAATCAGAGATCTGTGGGCTATGATTCTGTAGTCTTCGACGTGTGACGCTTTTTGTGAGGTGACGAAGGAGATGCTGGACAAGCAGCTGGAGGAGTACATGGGCCCTGATGCCATGAAGGCAGGGGCCACAAGCCTGCTGTGACAAAGTGGATCAAGTTTCTTATTGGCCGTGGGCTGACGAGATTCAGATTGTTTGGAGCCGGTCTCAACTAGGTGTTTTTTTCGGTCCTTGCATCTTTTGGCAGGGTTGAATCGGCAGGCCATGCTCGATCTGGAGCTAGAGGCCTACTTCAAGGCGGGAATGAGGCCAGTTACTTTCGTCCAGTTTTATGGGAGTTTTGAAAGTTTATGTTTAACCCGCTTGCAAAGACGTTTTCAATCTTGCCTATGCGAACCAGGTGGCCTTCGACCCGACTAATGATGCGCACTATCAACTAAGAAAGCAATGGGCCACACAGAGGGCAGATCCTTCAAATTCCTTGGGGACAAGCGCCAAGGCCGCGGTCCTCTCGTGGTATTGCCAAGTTAACTCGCTTTGACCGAAGCGTGTTCCATAGGCTGATTGTAGGCAAACCCACTTTCAAAATACCTCAAAGTGTCAGTTTGTAAACTTCCTGTGTAGGGTAAGTCATTGCAATGCTTCGCATTGCATGCTATCTACCCTTTGGCTCGATGGGCGCTAGTGTTATTTGGGAAGGACTGATGCAGACAAAGCCATTATCTCAGCTTGAGAAATAGGTGATTGGTGGTAAATTGCAGAGAGAGAGAGAGCGAGAGAGCGAGAGAGGGAGAGCGAGAGAGTGAGAGAAAGAGTGAGAAAGCGAGAGAGAGCTCCGCGTGTGAGCAGTACTTTGCTGGAAGAAGATGTGGTTATGCGTGTGAAAGTACTTGAGCTGTCATGGTAAGCTTCTCAGCTTGCGAAAGGAGGTTTTTTTACTTGAGTTCGAATGTTATTGAAATCCATGCTGTTGGTCTCAGCTTGTGATCACTGCGGTGTTTCAAGTTGTTAAGAGCAGCATCCCTAACATGATAAATGCCCAATTGACCAACTGCTCTTCCTTGAGACATGCTCAATGCTGTTGGTTGGATATGAGGTCTAACCTTTCATTTATGACATGCCCACAGGCTGTATTCAATCACTTCTTGCTGGTATGCTGCAGCCACTAAAGAAGAAGCATTGAGCAGCATGTGCGAGCTGTGGCTACTTCAGCGGTCTCAGAGAATGCGAGCAATGTTGTGCTTGGAGAATGCAGTACGCATAGAATGAGCACTTGCTTTTCTGCAGAAAGGCCATCGATCCAACTGTCGGGCTGCCACTGGTGACTGCGCCAGCCAGGACAAAGAAGCCTTAGATGCCAAGGTCGAAAAAGTGCGGCAGCCCAGGATGGCTGCGCCCAGTGGGACTCCTGCTTTCATCACTCCGGCTATGCAAGCAGCTTCGTGTTCCTTTCACTTTCAAGGGCACACACACATGCCAAAGAACTCGCAGATCACAGGTTTGATGAGTTCAAAGTTAAAAGGCATCGTGTGTTTGCAACTCGTTGGACGTAAGCTGGTCAATCGGCCGCATGAAGGTTTCTTGGCAAATTCTTGTTGCCCGGTTTCTTGGTTTCGGACCCAAGAATCCCAACCTCTTGAGGATTGCTCATGAGGCGACTTGGCACTTCCTGGATGTTATGCCCATCTCAGATATTGTGCTGGATTGAAATCTAAGGCTGAAAAGCCCTGAGCGCGCGTCCAGGGGAGCCGCCGCACGACTTGCAGGGAACAACCTTGAACATGTCAATGGGGACGGCAACGGGCCTGTCAACTCTGTGTAACAAATCAGGCTTGCTTGTTTTGCTTTTGCCCATGTTTGCTGTCCCCAGGCCACCTGGTTGCTGGCTTGTTGCAGCAGTTTTGCCAAAGTCGCAGCCAGTCGATCCGCCGCCAGGGCCATACATTGAAGTTGCAACCGAGCGCGGCGGGACGTGGTAGAGGCCCTCCTTCAAGGAGTGCGCTTACCAGAAATTAGAAGATTGGATATTGTATCCGGCTCGCACCGGATATGCGAGCCAGTAAATGCGGTTGGACAAAGGTGCTCGGAACTGCTTTTAATGGCCTGGCCACGGGCAACATACTTGGACGTGCATGCCTTAATACAGCAGAAGGTGCTGCTCGCACAATTCAGCAGTAACAGCAAACATAGTTTTCATCCGACATGAAGTGACATTCGCAGATGTTGCCCAGTTCAGTTTAATCAATCTAGCATTACTTCGGTCTTCAAGTGAATAAGAGCTGTCGAAGCATCATTAGATCCAGACGAGCCGATGCTGGGGGATCTCGTGCTCGGCTGGCTGCTTGATAAGACAGATGGAGAGAGAAGCCAAACCAGCCATGATTTCATCAGCTTGTTTGCTTAAACAACTCGAAAGCAAAACGTGATTGGTGTGATGTTGTTTCCAAGGGAGAGGTGCCATGAGCAACTCCATCAACGCAGGGAGAAAGGCGGTCCCTTGTCACTCTTTTCCGGGCACTCGCAAACCGAGGCCTCTCGGAGAGCGCCAGCACTTTATCGTCAAGCTGTGGAACATGTTGCAGCTCATTTGGCTTCGAGTAGCTCGCAACTATTCGGACAACAAAGAGAGAGTGTTGCAGCTTCGAGCACGCCGTTTCAATACAACTCTTGTGCCTCAACGGAGCGTAAGAAAGGAGGCCCCAAGGCACGAGCAGCTGGGCAGCACTGGGAAGCCCCAGATGCCCCCCCCCCCCCAGAACCCACGTGGACATCACATACCCGTGTCCTGTTTGGGGCTCAACAGATGGAGGGAACTCTGGCTCTGAAGTCTCCGAACGCCGGGGGCCCTGGAGCAGCCCGGAAAAAAAGTTGCATGGAGGCCACCAAGGCCCAAGGCAGCTCTGATCAGAAGCGCCGTGCACTTCTCGCCAGATCTTTCGGCGGCTACCTTTGCTCTGCACCGCGATGTTCTTCCTAGGCAGGGAGGGAAGCTGGGCGCAATGCTGCAGCATCAGCAGCAGTCAAGCATCGCGATGGTGCCCCACCAACCACTGCCTTTACAATACTGTCTGATGCAGTGCGACAGCTGATCCCATGAAGCAAGCGGGGGTCGGTCGGTCTTTTGCCTGGCGGGTCTAGCACATCGCACATAAAGCTTGCCAATTCATTCCCAACTCCAGGTCCAATTTCAGATTTTAGATACCTGGTATTGCTACCGTGGGCACTTGCATCACAAGCCGATCGTTCTCCGATCTATGAAGGCTTCGTGGTTCTTTGCCTATCTTGTATGCCTTTGAGGTTGCGCAGTGCATGGCATGTCTCAGCTGTCTCCAGGTGCAGGCCTGGAGTACGTGATGTGCAAGACCGGCTTCTACAACGCGCGCCCAGAGTTCGAAGTGTCACGAATCCAAAGACGCCTCACTGCACCTTCACAGAGTTACCTATTCTGATCCCTTCTCAGAATGAAACAGCCTTGGCCTGTCTATTTTATTCAGACACGTTTTCGAGGTCCGAGACGGAGTACCGGAAGGAGGGCAGTCTTGTGCTGGCATGTCTCGAGTGCAGGTGACTTCAGTGAAGGAAGGCCAGCGCGAAGCAGGGGCGAAGGCTCCGACTGAGGGCCTCGAGTCTTAGGCAGAGTTGGGCACAAGGCAGTTACCTCGGAAGCCAGTTGCCCTTGCAGAGATGCAGAGCAAAGCCATGGCCAAACGCAATGCTAGGCAAAGGTCTGAACAGCAAAGCTTTCTGGCCTCGGGGTGCAAAGGGGCTTCGATGTATCACATAACGAAATTGGATTCTCCAGCAACACCAGGGCTGTCAAGAAGGAGACGCAGAGCAGCCACTGCCCTGTTTTGACCGGCGAGGCAGAGGACGACGAGTTCTGGATGCGAGTAAAGGCTCGACGTGAGGCGCGCCTTTCGAAGCGGGCATGGGATAAGATGGGGCCAAGAGCCAGGGCCTCCCAAGGCTCGTACCAGAAGGTTGCGCCCAGGGGGCAAGTGTTCCTCCTGCGCCATATCGCTCTTTGTAGATGTCACGCGGGCAAAGCGGCCGACTCAAAAGGGATGCGTGGGAGGGAGATGGCATGGCCTGGGCATTTGTCGGAGTGAGGGCAAGGATTGGGACCAGCGGGCCCTTATTGGCTTGTACCAGATGGCTGGTAATGTGTCTAGTGGGGTATGTATGGCTGCATGCAGTTTGAGCAGATTGATGGGATTTGAGGGGTCAAGCCCAGAGACCCTTGCATTTTCAATCAAGGATGGAGTCATGGCAATGACCACAATGTTCGCAAACCTTTGAAGCCGTCTCCAGGCACGTGCTCGTATGGTGACCATCCGTGAGGAGTGATGGTCTAGGCTCGGCCGAAGCTGCATGGATCCAATCGATCCTCTCTTCAAAAGCGAGTTTTCTATCTGAGGATATTTGATGTGTCCCCTGTTTGTTTGTGAGGGAACTAGTCATGACTGGAAAGCTTGTTGAGCAAGTGGAATGTGTTCGTCAAAATGTGCTCGCTTCTTGCAGCGCTACAGCTAGGCCATCAGAGCTCAGTTTCCAGTGTGGGCGACGCACAGACTGGGAGAAAGTGTACACAGAATCGCGCAGTAGTTCTGCACGAATCCGCAACTCCGCTCTTGGCGCTGGAAACAGCAGGGCCGCTGGCAGCTGGGCCCTGACTTCGCTCAAAAAGCCACGGGAATTGGGGTAGATGGGGATATCTTTGAGAAGCTTGCACCACACGCACTCCACGTGGTTTTTACAAGTCGCCTGGGACTTGTGAAGGCTTTTTCGTCTTCCCTTTGGGTTTTGGAGTGAGAGGCAGTTTTGGAATTGTGGCAAGGCCACTTGAGCAGCAGCATCTCACAAAAGCAGCTATCGTCTAGCAGCATTAGTTGGAGCGATTCAAGGGCTTTGGTGGGTGTTGCCGTCTTTCTTGTTAGGTTTGGCAGTAGACGTCTCGAAATATCGATACAGCAAGCAACCACCCAACCATCAAGACAGCCGGAGGATACCAACGCCTGCGCCGGCTGCTGTACCGCTGCGGCTCAAGGCATCAGCCCGCTTGCGGCGGTGCCCGTTTCTTGGAGGCGCGCGGGTTTGCGTCTCTGTAACTCAAGAGCAGTTCACTCAAAAGGAGAGTTTTCTCTTGCTCCCCTTTTGGACGGACAGCAGGCCCTTGGAGGCATACAGTATAAGAACGAGGGGGTATGGGGGGTGGCGTGTCTGGAGGGGTCGGCTGGGGTCGGGTGGGGTCGAGTGGGGGTCGGGTGCAGTAGCAGTTGCAGTGGAATCATGCCTATCCACAGTGCCATGTTTTTTGCACTGTTGGTTCAGCCGTGCCGACGGTTTGTTGCAGAAGAGAGCTGCTTGGGACAACATGGGGATCCACAACAGGCGTTCTTCTGGGGCTTGCGGACCTTCATGATTTTGGGTTGGGGCTTTGACGTCATGCTCCAATCTCAAGCTTTCCAGCTGTTGATTGGCATGTTTGTGGCTTCGGCCGTCTGAGTTGGCATGCACGCATGATAGCTTCTCAGGCCAGGAGGCAAGAGAACAGGGACTCTGTGCAAGTCCAGGCAAAGTGGGGATGTCTTGATTTCAGTAATGCCCTTCGCAAAGCCAGCGGTCTCCTGTCATGCTCATTTCTAATCATAGGAGAATATCCAGCAATTCGCGACTCTATCAGACTTAGTAAGGCTGACCAACGGAGACGAGTGTTGGTTGTATTATCTCTTGTCCTGATTGCCGAGTTTGTATGCGGACTGCCTTGCTGGTCGTGGCTCTTGTGGCGCTCGCCGCTTGGCGCTCAAGTTCTGGGGGGTATGGCTTCCTGGGAAATCCAGCGACACCCGCCTTCGTGCTAAAATGCCCCAATCAGACGTTCCCTCGTGGCTGATGAAAGAAATCTCGTGCTGGAATCCTTGCAAATGGGTCAGTTCCTTTTTGGGTTCCCTGTAAATGCCATGCAAAAGAAGATTCCAATTCTCCAGGCATCTGGCAGTTGGTTTCTAGATGGGGAGGAGCTGTAGCAGGGCTAGTCGAGCGCCTCCAGAGGGTGGCAAGATTGATTCAACACCTTTTTTGCGCACTGTGTTGCGTGTGGCATTGATGTGCCAAGTCCGTCTTAGCATTACACGATCACTCCGAGACAGCACCCTTTGGATCGGGCGAAGCACCAGGCACCGACTGGGCGACTTTTGCTTGTTTGTTTGGCGTGCCAATCAATCAAAGCCTACGAGCATGTTGTAGCAATCTCACAGACTTGTAAGTGGGAGCCAACGCGATCGAGTGGCGCGGCCACTGCTTTGTTCCAACAAGTTGTCAAGACGCGACTCCAGCGCAGTGGGTTGCAGGGCTCAGGATGGTGATTCTCTATGTTTCCTTTCACAAGGACCGCACGGACATCATGATCTGTGTCCGAGCAAAGCTGTAAATCTAACCATTTTCGATCTCATCTCCGTCCAAGCTGCCTTGAGGCGGCCAAGATGCTGGCGCCCGCCTTTGTGGTGCCCACGCCGTCCGCCTCTGCTCCCGTGCTCCATGCGGCCACTGCCACCCGCAAAATCCCGGAGGCGGGATGGCGTTTGGGATGCGGAGTGGGCGACAGAACGGCTTCCAGGGCTCAAACAGTGCAGGAGTGCATGGTGAGCTGATGATCATTCAGCTATTCTGTTTTGCATTGGCTGCAGTGCCGAGATTGTTGAGGTTGTTTGAAAGAGGAGCCTTCACGGCTTGAGTTGTTCGGCTCGTGGCCTCACAGGCACCCCAGGAAGTCAGCTGGAGTTGTGTTGCATGGAGAGCCCGCATTGCTTTGTAGCAACACTGCATGATTTCCCATTTTTTTCGTCCGTACACCACAATCTCCAAATCCCACATCACAAGCTGCTTTTGCAAAAGAGGTGATTAATGACGATGTACATGCTTTTGTCCTTACTGCCGATCATCGGGAGAACTTTATCATTTGATTGGTAAGTCAACACAGGCTCTTTCCTTCCATCGCCATCCATTGCACCGAAGGCCCAGGCAAGCTCAAGCGGAGGCATGGCGACAGAGGGATGGGATACGCGATCACGCATATGGAGGTTTTGTTGGATCTAATGCTGCATGCAAAGTTGGTGGGGCTTAGATGTTCCAGCAGTGCTTCGACTACTCCTTGATGCTGTGCCATATGATGAGTGTTTCAAATCTTGAACGGCAGCAGGATGGATGAGGGCTTACTTGGCTTGGGATCTAAGTCATTTGATTCAGCATGCCAGGTGGGGAGCGGTTTGCGCAAAGCGAGGGGAGCCCATCGATGCTGAAAGCTTTTCGATCAGTTTCAGAGTGCGAAGCTCCTGGGGAGGCAACAGGGAGTTGGCAGTTGGTTCTTTGATCCGCTATTTGAGACGCGACTGTTGTATAGAGGCAAGATCTCCGAACAGTTGTAGTGTGACCGTCAAGGCACGGCATTTTCCTGAGCTTCGTTGGGCATCTCGCATGTGACAGACTCTGTCTTGAGCAACATTAAACGACCTATGGGTCTGTTCTTGACTAAAAGGAAGAACTTGTTCTATGCAAGATTCTGGATCACACGTGCCTTTGGGTTTTACACCGCCGTGATTTGGCGGCTTTGAGACCGGCTACTTTGTTGAAAGCTCCCATTGTCCATTTGCATTTTCACGTCCAGGGTGGACTGCGCTGGCTGCCGCAGGCCCAGCGGAGAGATGTGTTTGGGCCAATGGGTGAAGGGCAGGGTGTGCCGTCTTCTAGGGGGTGTTCTCGTTGGTTTTACATTTAAGACCACAACAAGTGGTACCCTCAACACACCCAACAGTGGCCATTTCTCGCAGGATTGCTCGGGTGGCTTCCGTTGAGAATCGATTGGCTCAAGGTAAGATGGATTGGTGCTCATGATTGATGTCTGCCTGTTGAACGGCCGTGCTGTGTCCTTGCCCATTTCGGAGGACACTCGTGTCTCGGAAGTGAAGGTGGCTGCACAGCAGCAGTTCGGCCTGCCCTTCCTGCGCTTGACCAAGGGGGGGCGGTGCCTGGCGCCCAGCTCCTCGCTGCGGAATGACGAGGTGCGGCCTGGGGACACCTTGCAAGCGGTGGCTGAGGCGGCTCGGCTGGCGGCGACCCAGTCGGCCTTCGCCGTCTTCACGGGAGGAGGCGTGGCCACTTGGGGCGATCCCGACGAGGGCGGCGACAGCGACTTCGTCCAGGGCGAGCTGCAGGGCGTGCGTTTGATCCGCGGCGCCGGCGGCGCCTTTGCCGCCGTCTGCGATGGAAAAGAACTTGGTGCGGTGGTGGCTTGGGGGGACTGGGATGCCGGCGGCGACTGCTTCTGGGTGCGCGAGCAGCTCACAGACGTCCAAGACATCTCGGCGTCCAAGAGCGCATTTGCAGCGCTCCGGGCTGATGGGACAGTTGTCACCTGGGGCGACCCTGATGCCGGTGGTGACAGCAGTGGTGTACAAAGCCAGCTGAGAGACGTGCAGCAGGTTTGCGCCTCCAGCCGCGCTTTTGCCGCGTTGATCGAAGGCTGGAGATGGAGGCAAAATGCATTAAATGCAGTGCGTGTTCCGGGATGATTGAATGTAAACAACAATCCATGCATCATACCCATATGTTCCTTTGCCTCTGCAGATGGCTCTGTGGTCACTTGGGGCGATCCTTTCTGCGGCGGCATTGGTGTTGATGTCCGGGATGTGCGGCACTTGGCGGCATCCTCTGCAGCCTTTGCTGCTGTTCTTGGCGACGGTTCTGTGACCACCTGGGGTGACCCATTCAGCGGTGGCGCTGGTGTTGATGTCCAGGAAGCGCGACAGGTTTGCGAGGCTGGGACAAATCCCAGCCTGTAACCTTAGCTTCAACCAACGATCCACCCGTCAATTCTGCCCCAGCGCCACACGGACTGAAATTCACTTTGAATCTATCCCAAGGCCACCTTTCCTCAATCCATTGCCCAAACTCAACCTTTAGCCCCACCCAAAGATGCATCGATTGAAATTTTGAAAGTACCTTGCCGAAGAGAAGTTGCAGGGCGGGCCACATGTTGAACTCGCATCTTGCCGGGATTCGCGAGGTGGTGGCCACTGACAGCGCCTTTGCCGCCATTTTGGGCACTGGAGAAGTGCTGACTTGGGGCAGGGGTAGCTGTGGAGGTGACAGCAGCCGAGTGCAACACCAGCTGGTGCAGGTGGGAAGCGGTTCGATGTCTCAGAGTGCTGTTTGAGGAGTTTTCGTACTTTCGATATGGCTGGCTGGTGAGAAGGGTTTGAAGGAAAGCAAGCAAGCAAGAAATAAAGAAAGAAACAAAGAAAGAAAGAACGAAATACAATTAAATAAACAT
This sequence comes from Effrenium voratum, assembly GCA_963377175.1. Lineage (NCBI taxonomy): Eukaryota > Dinophyceae > Suessiales > Symbiodiniaceae > Effrenium > Effrenium voratum. Next base: position 429,542 of record CAUJNA010003499.1, on the reverse strand, counting down.
ATCAAGAAAGAAAAACAGAAAGCAAGAAAGAAAGCAAGAAAGAAAGAAAGAAAGGCAAAAATAAAAGAAAAATAAAGAAAGATCGAACAACAAACATACACAAACTCATAAAACAATACACAACAACAAATAAGTAAACAAAGAAAGACATAAATAAAGACATACATAAATATATAAATAAAGACAGAAAGACATAAAGACAGAAATACAGAAAGCAAGAAAGAAAGCAAGAAAGCAATAAACAAGTTTTTTTTTGTTATAAATAACGAACTAAAAGAAAGACAGAAAAAGAAACAAAGAAGGAACGAAATAATAGAAATACATAAATAAAGATACAGAAAGAAATAACGACATAAATAAAGAAAGAAGGAAACAAAGAAGGAAATAAAGAAATAGAGAAAGAAAGAAAGCAAGAAATAACAAAGCAGCAATGTCAAAATACATAAGCAAGAAAGAAAAGCAACAATGACAAAATACAGAGGTAAAGAAAGACAGACATTGATAAATACAGAAAGACAGAACACAGAGAGAAAGACAAAAACACCGAAATACGTAAAACAAATGTGGGAAGAAAGAGAGACAAACAGAGAAAAAACAAGTAAGGAAAGTACATGAACATAGAATAACATACACGAAAATAGAAGACATAACGAAAATCAGCAAAGAGAGCGACTAAACATAAAGCAAGGTCATGTGGAGGATTGGCAAACCTGTCAATTGGCTTGAGGGAAGGCCTAACTGGTATCATGGTTGATTGCACTGAAAATGTTCGCCCCGAGAATGCAATGCCCTCATCCTTGCAACCTTGCCTCATTCAAGCACCCTCCATTGCATTCGTAGATCTGCGTTTTCTTGGGTAGGCTTGCAGACCATTCCTGCGAAACGTGCAGAGGTCCGTCGGGTGGCAGCCTCCTACGCCGCTTTTGCTGCGGTGAAGGCGGACGGCTCTGTCGTCACCTGGGGGGACCCCAACTGCGGAGGCGACAGCTCTGAGGCCGACCATGGTGAGTTCTCGCCTTGTGTCGTAAGTCTTGCATATTATAATATTTTGTAAACATGTACCGAGTCTGAGATATAGCCTGAGGCAACCTACGTAAGCAGTGGCACCATTCATTTGCGGTGTGCCACAGCAAATGGATCCTTTGGTCCCTGTTGAACGCGCTTTGCTGTTTTTCTTGGAAGTGATGTGGAATGAGCCGAATCTTCAGGATCCAATTGACCAACTCCACTTGGGGTTTCAATTTTCAGACGGTGATTTGGGCAGGTTTCACCTTACGTATCACTTCTTTTTTCCCCGTGGATGTGACTTGAACAGGCGACCTAAGATTCAGATTGCTTTAAGAGACAAATCAATTCCGCCGTACTGGTGTTTGAGCAGGAGTAGGCATACCACATTGCTGATAGAGCCCTGCATCTTATTGTTGCAAGCTGCAACATGTCGTCAGTTGTTCAGCTTTATCGTTGCAGTTCCGTTTATCACATTCCATGAAGGGGGAACACGAAGCCGCAATGTCAATCAATCCCTACCGCCAGTTTGCAGATAGTCAGCTGCGAATTTGGTGAAAGTGATTGCACTCTTTGCGTTGCAATTCCTGTGCATGAATCGTGTGATTGAATGGCAATCGGGGGCATCCATCAGTGTGTCTGAAAAGGTTCAGGGCCCTTTCAAAAGTTTCTGCTATCTTGTGTTTTCAATCCACAAAACATGTCTCTGATCCTGGAAGGTAAAGGTTTGCGTTGTCCATTCAGGTTCCGCACAGGGCAGCGGTACCACGGAGCCAGTTGAGTCCAGTTCTCAGGTGGAGGAGCAGTTGGTGTCGGTGGCAGAGGTGGTGGCCGCAGAGTATGCCTTTGCCGCCCTGCTGGAGAGCGGACGGGTGGTCACCTGGGGCCGAGCGCACCTGGGGGGCGACTGCAGCCAAGTCCAGGCGTTTGGGTCAGTGGGAGGGGGGAGAGGGGGTGGGCGGTGAATGGATTGAGCAAGGCCTTTAAGAGTCGACAAACGCCTGGAGTCATGGAAGGTGAAGCATATGGGATATCCTGTCAGCTTTCAGCAACTTGTTCGTTTTTTTTTGGGGACGGTTGGGGGTTGGGGTGCAAATATTCAGGCATGGCGCAGTTCTAGGCACGGGAGTGGGGCATGTGCCTGTCACCTGGGTTTCGGACACTCCCAGCTTCAACAAACGCGTACTTGCTCGAAGGGCTTCAGTGTGGTATGTTGTTGAGCATATGTAACATGTAGCCAAGTTACCTGGGTTTCAGCACATTTGATGTGAATATCCTTATTGCTAATTAATTGTCACGTTCGCAGCCACGCATGAGCAACACATGCCAAATCCAGCAAACTTCCGTGGTGAAACGCGTGTGCCGTAGCGTTCAGCGTTCTTCATCAGGTTTTCCCCGCCTGGACGGTCACGTATTTGAACACTACAAATTCGGCTTGGTCACCTTAGGCAAAACCATCGGTTCCAAGCCAATCGATCCTCGCGGGGATGGGATTCGGATTTGCGTCAGCAGAGGCCGGCCCCTCAGGGTTTCGGTGGGGTACAGGTGGCGTCCGCCACCTGGGGCCACTGGGAGTCAGCCGGGTCGTAGGCAGGAAGAGTAGACAAGCCGGATTCAGCGCAAACACCACGCCATACACAGTCAGTTAGGCAGCTAGAATACGCCTGGAGAGAAGTTGCCACATGCTCTAGAGTTTGCTGCAGGGCTGAGTGTTCTATTGTTTTCAGTCCGAGCATTGTAACACCTGCGCCGCTCCCGTCCTTGCCGCATTGGCGTCAGTTCCCCGAATGTTGATACAGGAGCAGCTGCAGAACGTCCTGCAGATCGCTGCCACCAGCGGCGCATTTGCAGCGCTGAGAAGTGATGGAGCCCTGGTCACGTGGGGCAGCCGTGACTATGGCGGCGACAGCAGTGCGGTGCAGGGCCTTCTGCAGGATCTCTAATCGGACCTGGGGAAGTGCTTAGCCGCATGTGGCGTGGATTTCGTCTCCGCACGAAGGTCACTGGGAGTCTTGTGAGAGAGACCTGCAACAGGCAAGCATGTTTGACGTATCCACGGGGCCCGAGTCGAGTGAGGGAGCATCGGAGCAAAATCTGCAGGACTGACGGCAAGCTAAGAGTTACCTGCCAATCTCCTGGCGCGTGCCAGCGCCATAGCTGTGCCTCTTGATACCTGCGCCTCAGGGTGCCCATGGTCTTTGCTACGAAGTTCATTCTTTGCCTTTCAGGCCATGAAGGTCGGTCGCTTCATCGTTTGTTTCAATTTGTCCATCTTTTCCAGGGACAAGTTCGGCCTTGGCGTAAATGCGCAGCCGGGTCTGAGGAGTTGCAGGCTTCTGCCAAAGACCCCTTGCTCTCTGCATTCGACCGCGGAGCAAAGGTCAAAAAGCCTACCAGGCCCAACGACGTCGAGAAAGAAACAACAACAAACATAATTGCGAGTACACCATGTGTGTGTGAGAGTTTTTGCTTTTCCTTGTTTCGCTTTGGTATTCTTTGTTTTCCAGGAATCCCAATAGTGCTGAATTTGCTTAAGCAATTTGAGCACCAGTATCTGAGCAGTATATTCAAAAGTGCAAAGCACCTGTTAAAAGCCTTCTACCCAAAAAGCCAAAGCAACTTGAAGACACCAGCAAAATAGCAACAATGATAAGTAGCATGGTTTGGAGGGAAGTGGTACGGCAAGCGTATCTTTTTCCTGAGCATCTTGCTTTTCCTTTCTAATGTTTGGCTCCCTGGCTTTTTGGTTCGAGTGTGCGGGGCAAGTTTTTTCAGAGATGTGCTGCAGGAGCCGAACTCCGCAACACATCTTATTCAAAGAATAAAGATGGAAAGTAAAACACACTTTTCGATGTGCGCCACACATCGCCGCGTTGCTGAACTTCATGAGACACTTCCCTTCCACTTGACAGCGCCTCCAATTGCCAGCCTTTTTTCCCCGCTAAGAGCAGGAAGCAATCAGCTGTCTCCTGCTCCAGTTTTGCTTGTGGGGCAGATTGGAAGAGAACACCGAAGCTTCTCCTTCACATTTGATTTGATTGCCATCCACAGCTCTGCCCTCAAACAAGATCAGTCAAGCATTGATGTTGTGACAATTGCATTGTCATGTACACATGGCCAGTCATCATTCATGCGCAAACGACATGCGCGAAGCCCCCCTTCCCTGGGTTTCACAAAGCCTGGTGGACAATAGTGGTCACTTAGTTCCCGTCTTTCATTCCTTCTGAACATTTGTGCAGTAGTGAGAACCGCTCTTGACATTCGTAAAGTCCTTCAAGCTGGAAGCGTCTTAGTGGGTAGCATTATGATGAGACCTGCCAATGCTGGAATTTGTTTCAACACTTGCAAACGATGCAACTCCTCAAAGAAAGCTAACGCGCGGCGAGGTCATTGGGCTTTCTTGCGTTTCTGGTTGACATCGGCAGCCCTTTAGGAGCTGAGTCTTCAGTAGTTTAGTAGGTCCATGATCGAGCGTGAACTGCCGCATGGAATCACAGGTGCAATGGCAGCCTTGATGGGCGGAAGCAGGCTGCTGGTGTAGGGCTATCGCCTCCTAGCTCGCTGCTTTCAATTCGACTCAATGATGAACCGAGGATTCTTTTGTTCTAGGGGACCTCGGAGTCTAGATTCGCACACAGACCGCACAACTTTTGTGCAGGGGTCGTTGTGAGTCTTTTCGGGTGCAGTTGGAAGGCCTGATAAGACAACATGATGTCTGTGTCAAACCTGGAGACCACTCTGAAGGCTTGGATTCATGTTGATCAACTCCAAAAATGCAGCCCCACCCCATTTTGCTACGTAGGCATAAATGAGCTCAACGCGCGTCATCTTTTAAGGTTGGGGATTCATCACTTGGGGTGCGCCTCAGTATTTCAATTGCTGGGCACGAACCCAACTGAGGCAGGTTTTGTTGCGAGCATTCAAGTGCGCTGCTTGCTTGATTTAGAGTGAGCCAATACAGCAAACGCCGGACTGAATTCTTGTTTATGAACAAAGGATGAATGAGATCCTGCGCCACCCAGCACAACCGACGAGCGCCCATGGCATCCGCAGCGCATTGCTCCCACCCAGCCAAAGCCCGAGCCAAAGTGCTCGTGAAGCTGGAAGTACTTTGACATGAGGTATGTCAGGGAAAAGGTGATGGAGCCTCTCCAGCAGTGACCACCTGAGCCATCAGCGATCTTTGGTTATTTGGACATCTGCAAGAGGAAGCAAACCAAAAGTGCCAGCAAAGCCCAGCCCTGAATGGAACCATTGGTTCAGGCGTTTTGTTACCAGCGCGCTGTCGCATGGAGCCCTTCAGAGCGGTGAACAGAATTGCCGGCTGAGATATGAGATGTACCTTCAGCCAGCAAAAGACCCGGCGTTCTCGCCATGTCCGACGTGCGTGTGCTGGAGCCCGACAGGGCTCGGAGACCTGGTCTATCTCCCCGGGATGGGGGTCTCAGACTTTGGCCAAAGGGTGTCGGATCATCACTTCGGTCATTTGGGGTCTCTTCACGTGAGCCCGGCACTGTGCATTGGTTCGTGCTCCGCTCCCGACAAGCCAGGAGTCTTTGCGACCCCTGGGCTAGACGCGGGTTGCAGTGGTAAGGATGTGCCGATCTGGGCATGCGCACAAACCCAACCCCGCAACTGAGCACACGTTCCACTTTCGCTGGTCACTGTAATGCCATGATGCATCAAGCAAAGGTCAGGAAACCGCGGCAACAAATCCCTCAAATCAAACAGCAGCAACCTTACAAATATCATTGCAAAGCGCCGAGTCTTTCCAGCATTTTGTTTTGACGGGCTCCAGTCCTTTACCTGACTGGCTCACTGCGCCCTGGCAGGGCCCAATTCAACTGAAAGGCTTGCTTGCTCGACATGAGGCGTGACACCTGTCACCCTTCCTACATAACCCGAACGAATGACGAGTCAGGTTGAACTCTCTGCGCTTAAGAAGGCGCGCAGTCTTGAGGCCGTTAACATGAGGGATCCAAGTTCTGCCAATGGAGGGTTCTCGTCTCATGACAATCTGGTCCCACTCTGCATCTCAGGCTTGGTATGGCCTCGAGGAGGAGCTGCGCGGCTCCTTCTTTGCCATGGAGGCTGGGACTGCTTCGGATTGGATGCACGGGTAAGCTGCAATTGACATTGACGCCAGCTTTGAACGGCGCAAACCAGGACTTCACCGCAGTTCACGCACCAATCTGAATAGCAGTGTATGTATTTTTGAACAACTGGTGTGAAAGTTCTTTGTTGGTTACAAAGCCGAACAGTGTGCACCCGACAACACTTACTGACAGGTTGCTCCGAGAATCCGCTGAAGGGGCAACGTGTTTCACTTGAGGCTTACCTTGCATTTCTGTGGGATGTTCCAATGCGCCTTTAGGGTGCGCCCGACGCCAGCCTATACTACATGCCGACATGTGCTTGAGAGGGTGGATAGGCGACCCAGTCCGAGAGAACTTTCACTCGGAACTACAAAGCGCTCAGCCACCACTTGAACATTAACGGAAAGCAACCATTTTGAGGAGGTTCAGGGCAACTTGTCCGCGACTCACTGCATGAAAAGGAGCACTTTCTTAGGATCTTCGCGATCCCCCTGCTGCACATTGGCAGATCGATGCAGTCGCGTTGAAACCCACGATGGTGAAAGCTGATTGTAGGGTTCATACATGTTTGGAACCACTCCGCATTTGATGAAAGAGAGATGTTCAAAGTGCGAGAAGTAGCTACCACACACATTTTCACTAATACTAATAGTCTTGCCGTACCTGTATTCTTCATTAGCCCACTTCCTGTATCTTTCAACCTTTCGATGGACGTAACGCCATGCCAAAGGCAGTTGTCCAACCTCCAGAAGAATGGATGTCTTTTTTCGTGCAGGAAGGCCCTTTGATGAGGTGCAATGAAACCACACTGACATTGGCATGCCGGCCGAAGGCCCGAAGGCAGCAGCGTCAGGCCTACGGCAGGCAGGTCTTGGGAAGTGCAGGAAGTGTTTGAGGCGGAAGGGCACCACAGTTGTGGTTGGCCCAAGCCTCAAACAGGAACCCTCACAGGAGTGTGCGGTGAACACGACCAGTACTCATGGAAAGCGGGATAGGAAACCAGCACAGGATGACTCTTCAAGTGCTTGACAGTCAGTGCAGGGTCAAGGATCTTGCTGATCTTTTGGCCTCAATGCACAATGGTTTCTTGCAGGAACAGTTCCAATATGCTTTGGTGTTTTGGAAAGCCGCGGAAAGCCTTTTTGTTGCTTGTACCCTTGCAATTGGCCAGTCGATTTTCTAGAAGAACGATTCCAAAAGTTCGTTGTTCTGTTGCTGGATGACATGCTCAATCTACGGAGTCATGGACTGTCACTTCCAAGCCCTGACGTTTAGAAACCCATACAGACTCAGCGCAAACTGAGAAGTTTCTGGGCGCCCTCCACGAAGCACTGCCAGGATATCTTTCTGTAGTCCTTCCCCTGCTGAACGCGCGAACCAACTCAACCGCGCGCCATAAGGCGGCGTGCCTTCCCCTTAACGGATCTCCGGCCGTGTGTCATGTTATTGTAAACGCTGCGGGCCGCCCGGCCGCGGCCAATGCGGGGCTTGAGCAAATGATGCTGGGGCTGGGCTGAGCAGTGGGCTGCAGGGAAAGTTATTGCCTGGAACTTGAGGGCTGAGGCTGGGTGAAGGTGAGAGGAACTGGGGCCCGCTTCAGGGCAGGTGTTGAGCACCTGACGCGGGTTAGGGGGCGGGAAGCGATGGGTTTGGGAAGATTTCGGGGATCTGACCGCTTACCATCATGATCCTACTTGGCCAGGCTTGATTGGTCAAAAATATTGCACCCTTTAGTGTAGGAGTACTGAAGCTTCCCACTCCATTTTGTAAACAGTGACTTCCAACAAACACATCACAAGGAGCTCGCACGGCGGCCAGGCAGGTGGCACGGGGCGTGTGGTCCGCCTTCTCAGAGGTGGCCATGTTCCTAGGCCTGGCCCTGCGGGTGGGGTGAGTAAGTGGGAGGCTCCCAGCCATAGTAAGTCTATTTGGGACGCAACTCTTAGGCTCTGAAACCCATGAGGAAGTGGCACTGGACCTTAAAAGCGCGAGATTGAGGCATTCCACACCTTCAGGGCTTCATAAGTGGGAGCTCTTGGGCGGGACACCATTTCCAGGCCAAGTATCCCGAACTTCCGTAGATGACACATCCTGCTTGTTGAACTTGGGGGAGTAAGAAGCTAAGAAATACTTGGGGGAACCAAACGCCAGGTGGAACCACTGCATCACCTTGGATTAGTCATGAATCCTCCAACCAGGGTTCGAATTTTCCTCATGCGAGCCCCCCACACATGGCCAACTCTTTCCCAGGCTTCGCGCTTTATGGCGTGGCACAGTTGCGGTCCCGGCTGCTGGGCCCGCCCCAGGAGGAGGGGGGGGGGGGTAAGGCGTGGTTTCGTCCCAAGCATCTGGCTTACGCGGATGCGGATTCGTTGGTGCTTGGACATGCGGGGAATTGTCATGTTTCAACAGTCCTTTCATACAACGCTGCTTTCACTGATGCAGCTAGAGCCCTGTCCATATCGCCGAGCCATTTGCTTTGGCTTGGCGTATTTGATGTGCCGCCTGTAGTTATGGACGAGTCACTTGGGCTTCTCCGAGATTTAGCGATCTGAGTTGATCTCAAGGTCTTGGGAGCGACCTAACTGTAAAGCCATGATACGCTGTAGGCGATGTGAATGGAGACAACCATGACGTGCTTTGGCTGTGATGTTTCTGATCTGGCGGGAACAGGGTTGGGGAAGCACACTGGTGCTCCTGAACCAGGGCCAGAGCATGAGTCCAAGGGACAGTTAGTGTGATTGCTGGCTTTTCACCATGTTTTGCTTTGCGAAAGGGGGTTTGCTTTGCGGTCTGTGACTGACGCCCCATTATGTTATATGAGTTGGTTTCCTCGAACAAGGTTTCTGGAGTGGAAGCCGTTTAGGCAAACCAAGGTCTGTGCGTTCGCTTGCCAAACTGGGGGGGGGGACTGGTATTCTCTTTTGGTCGCCCTCACTCAAAGAAAGCATTTTTTTGCCTTACGGCTTTTGCAATTCTTTTCCCAGTGTGATGTCTGCTAAGATTTCCTGCCCGCAGAAGCTCAGCTACCTGGCACTGCCGGTGCTTATGACCCTCGGCATTTTTGCCCTCAGCGTCTACAGGCAATTCGGGGGGCAAGTGGGTCAGCGGGGTTTTGCGCTGATGCGATAAGAAAAACAACAGACGTGTATTCGGCAGATCTGCGCTGTGAGCAAAACATATCCCACCAGTACTTGGTCAGACGTGCATTTGACAGGCCTTGACATGTGGACAGGAGCCGGAAGGGCTCTGGAAAAAAAGAGAGTTGAACAAAAACTAGCTGTCAGGTCAGCTACAGTGCAGGACAACCTGCCGTTGATGTGGGGCAAGACGTGGATCGCGCCACTTGGCAAGTGTCAGCGTGAGTATGAAGGCGGGCTGGCGAGCTAAACCTTCCAAGTTTTGTGGTTAAAGAGATGCCAGAGGCTCCGATATGCGGATGACAGCTCATGTCAATCGCTACTTTTTTGCATGTTGGCTTCCAGACGATGAACAGCGAGCGGGCCTCAAAAGAAACAGACCTGCCCTGAGTTTATGGTGTTTTCCTTATCCTTTTCTTTCGGTTTCTGTTTGGCTTGTTTTGGTTCATCTCAAGGCAAGCACCAACGGGCATCGACGACATATGGCGATTTTGGCCATTTCAGCCACAAGCGTTCTATCCCTCTGGCAGATTGTGTCCTGACATCAGGTGGCCTGATCGGAGGGTGTCAAGCACGCCTGTTCTGAATCATCTCCTTTGAGTTGTAGCGTTTGCTGGTTTGAGCTCTCAGCATATGTCTGGAAATCTGCAAAGCGGTTGCCCCCTGAAAGCGGACTCAGCTAAGGCTCTTGGTGGTTTGGGAGCTATGGCTTTACGAGCCACCAGCGCCCTGCAAAGGCATGGGGTTCAAAGAGTGGCCCATGCCCAATATTTCTCCGAACCCTCCTTCAGCTGCCTTTCAGTGCAAGGCAGCCCCAAGGGGCGGTTTCACCTTTTGGCACGCGTCAGCACTTTCAATTTTACTTTGTGCGCTTTGTTCAGGCAAAGCCGAAGCACCTTTTGTGCAGTCTGGGCTGTGTGGGACCCCTCATTCCCAGGATTCCTTCGCAGAGCCATGTGCCTGCGAGGCGGACCAGTGCCGCCGGCCCCACAGACTTGGCTCACGGTGCAGGAGACTTGGCTGACGCCTCGCGGTTTCGGAGAGTCGCGGATCCGAGCCCGTCGTTTGCAACGTGTTTTCTGGGTGTTGGGAGTTCAAAAGAGAGTGGAGATTGACCTCTTGGGGTCAGGGATTTGCTGGATCCCTGAAAAAAGCCTTCCTATCTTGGCGATGGGCCGACAGATGAAAGGAAGCAAATAAGCGAAGCACATATATACTAGTTATACTAGTATGCTGCATGTGTGCATGCATAGACGCACACATCGATTCATAGATTTGATAGAAGGAAAGGAAAAAGCAAGAAAGACAAACAAGAAAGAAAGAAAGAAAGAAAGAAAGAAAGAAAGAAAGAAAGACAGAAAGAAAGAAAGAAGACAGAACGAAAGAAAGAAAGAAAGAATGAAAGAAAGAAAGAAAGAAAGAAAGAAAGAAAAGAAAAGAAAAGGAAAAGAAAGAAATAAAGATAGAACGAAAGAAAGAAAGAAAGAAAGAAAGATAGACATAAATAAAGAAAGAAAGACAGACATAAAGAAAGAAAGAAAGAAAGAAAGACAGATAGAAATAAATAATAAAGAAAGACAGACAGAAAGAAATAAAGATACAAATAAAGAAATACATAATCAAATGAAGCAAGCAATACTGACAGACGGATAGATAGATAGATAGATAGATAGATAGATAGATGCATAGATGGATAGATGGATAGATGCATAGATGCATAGATGGATAGATGGATAGATGGATAGATGGATAGATGGACAGATGGACAGATGGATAGATTGATAGATGGACAGATGGACAGATGGATAGATTGATAGATGGATAGATGGATAGATGGATAGATGGATAGATGGGCAGATGGATAGATGGATAGATTGATAGATGGATAGATTGCTAGATGGATAGATAGATGCATAGGTTGGTACATGGACAAGTAAACAACGTTCATACCTACCTACCTACCCACTTATATGCCTACCTACACGCCTGCATACGTACAGACATAGATAGCACGCACAGATATATGTACATGTACATTTGCATGTACATCCACAGGTACATACACATACACGTACATGCATATACACATACACGTACATGCATATACACATACACATACATACACATGCATACACATACGTATACATGCATATACATACATATACATACATTTACATACTTATACATTCATGTACACACATATACACACATATACATACATGTACATGCGTACACACGTGCTTGAACATATACATATACACATACATATACATAGACATAGGCGTAGACACATACATACGTACCCGCATACACGTACACACACATACGCATACGCATACACATACAACTATACATACACATGGACATACAGATACTATGCATACAGATACAGGCGCACAGACACACACACACACACGTACACACCTAAACACACACACACACACACACATACCATAGCTAGATAGATACATCGATACATAGATACGCGGATACATCGATACATAGATGCGTGGGTACGTAAATACGTAATAACTACGTAGATATGTAGATACGTAGATACATAGACAAAGACACGTAGATACAGACATGCAGACATACAGTTACAGACATACAGTTATACAGACATACAGACATAGAGAGAGAGAGAGAGAGACAGAGAGAGAGAGACAGAGGCAGAGACAGGGACAGAGACAGAGTCAGAGACAGAGTCAGAGTCAGAGACAGAGTCAGAGACAGAGTCAGAGTCAGAGACAGAGTCAGAGAGAGAGAGAGAGAGAGACACAGAGACACAGAGACGCAGAGACAGAGACAGACAGAGACAGACAAAGACAGAGAGAGACCCAGCACATACATACACATCCCTACCTACAGTGCACACATCTACACATTGACATACACACAAGTACCAACATACATATGTTACGCGCCTGCCTGCTAACCTATTTACGTACATACATGTACACATAGATAGATACCTAGCTGCCTAGATACATAAATACATAGATACCCAGAGACATGGATGGGTTGCTGCACAATACATAGATACATAGATGCAAAGACACATATATATATATATATACACGTAGATTTATAGCTACATATACGCACAGATAGCGCCGGCCAAAAGCACACAGACACATGGCTGCATGGATACATAGATACATAGACATATACATGCATGCGGTCCGTGATGCAGGTTGACATACATCATACATACACAGATGCATACGCAGATGCATACGCAGATGCATACATAGTATATATATATATATATAACTAGAGTTATACATAGACGCACAGCTGTAGATGCATGGATGGATGGATACATCGATACGCATTATGCATGTGTGTACGCATGTGTCTATGCATCTATACATCTATCCATCTATGAATTTATCCATCCATGAATGGATGTATTAATGAATCTTCCCTCCCTCCTTGCTGCCACCAGGGTCAGGAAAAAAGGTTCTTGTCCACCAAGGCCTTCTCTCACACACCCCTGTCACTCACCATAGTGTATTTTGACGACTGTGCGTTTGCTGCCACCGTGGTCTGACGTTCGTTCGTACTGCTGGCGCTGTGCGGAGAGGTCCAACATGTTCCACGTTGCAAATCGCATTCAATGCACGGCAAGGTGTAGGAATTAAACGGCGGCATGCTCTGCGGGTATGACAGGTGCCTCATGCATGCCCATGGAAAGATATCCGTTCCATGACCGTGCCGCAGTTTCCTCCCTTTCAACTGCCGCCTCATAGGTGAGGAGAAGTCAACTGACTGTAACTTGGCATTGTGTTGGGTTGCGCTGGAGACCAACATGTTTTTTGAGCATGTCTGGAAGTCCATCTTGTTTGTAGGTCAAACAAAATGGCGCTGTTGGTTTCGTCATTGTACAATGTCGTTGCCCCCCAATCTCATGTGCTCGAGGAGGAGATCGTCCTGTCCGTTTTCCTGACACTGGAGGCAATCACGCTGGTAATTTGGTTCTGGATGCAGAAGATCTACCCTTGGCTGGCACCTGGGCAAATGTGTGGCTGCAGGGGTCTGGATTGGCTTCATGGGATTTCCAGACGTGACTGTCGCACCCTCACTTGATTTCCTTTCTAGTTTCTCGCACATCATCCACAAGGAGCTCGACATTGACTTGATAAACCGGCAAGCCACAACACATGGGAGGGCAAAACATAGCCCCTTGCTCAAGGCTGCCAAAGGGGGTCCCAAAAGGGCTCTTAATTTTGACGCTCCCGGCCACAAACTGGCGCCCCCACAAGTCCAGGCGATGCACTGCCACAACACCCTGGCGCTACGCTTCTTCTGGCGCGTAAGGCCTTCCCGGCGCAGGCACGCGGGGCTGGGCGACACGCTTCATCGACGGCAGGGGCGCAAAGCTCGCTGAATTTCTCAGATTCAGTTCAAAACTCGCTGTTTCAGATGAAATCATGAGCTCTGTAAAGGATGTCTCTACAAATGCGACTAGTATGTTAGAGAAGAACAGGTTCTGCTTTGTTGCAATCCACTATGCAGTCTTCTCCGTATTCATCTCCTTCTTCCCCAACAGCTGAAAGCTTTGGGGTCTCAGCCCAGATAGGCTCCGGGGTGGTCCGGGGCGGCCCTGAGGTAAGGTTCCACGAGGGTTCCACCAGGGTTCCACGAGGGTTCCACGAGGAGTCCACGATTCCACGAGGTTCTGCGAGGGCTGCGGGGTGGTGCGAGCACTAATAGAGCACCGCCTGCTGTTGGGGATATCACCTGAGCTTATTAAACGTCTGTCTTTGCCCTCCCAAAGGACAGGTCAGAATCCTAGGTTGCTTCAGGGGAGACCCAAAGAAGACCTGGCATTTCAGGGGATTGTGGGAAACACCCCCTGGAACAGGCGACCCGCTGTTTTTTGCAGGGTTGATGCCTGGCTGCTCAGGGAGGGCTACAGCTACTTGCCCAACGGATGCTGCTCGGTGCGCCGGAGGCACTTCAAGTACACTGGCGATGAGGTGGGCGGGGGCTTGGGAGCTGGCTGTGCTGTGAGCTGGTGCGAAAGGATGGTCTTGGCAGAAATAGACATACTGTAAGCTTACGGACAAGAGGTGAACAACTGGACCATCATCACTCTTTCCTGAATCCTAAATTATTCTCACGCTCAAGCATTCTGATTTGCGGATGGATGGATGGAGACATTTTATCTTGTCCCACTCAAGAGTTGGAATTCTAAGTTTTGCAGGCCAGCTTTGCAGGTTCCGCTCAGTCACTTCCGAGCGAACTCAAACTCTGAAGGACAAAATCATATTTTTGCTCGCGCTGTCTTTCATTTGAGGCCTCCACTTTAGATCTTGCCTTGATCTTCAATAACAGCCCAAATCCTGTGCACCTGCGGTATTCCTGGGTGTCCTGGGCGTGGTTGTGGCTCAGTTTTGTTCTCAGGGAAGGCCTCGGCGCACATACAAGTCTTCACGACACGTTCAGAAAATGGCTCTGGGATTCGCCACTATTGATTTTGAGCGATGGTCAAACATGGGCAGGGGGGCCTGTCAGTTGGGAGGACAAACCTGAGTTTTCTTCGGCTTCCTTACTACAGAATTGCAGCGGGGCTTGCTTCTCTCGGCCCAAATGAGTCTCTTTTGAGGGTAAGACATACCTACAAGGTTGTTTGGGGGTTTTCTTTTGGTTGCTTCAAGAGCAATCAAGAAGACCCACCCATTTTTGAGGGTTCCCCCACGACAACCCCGCAGACCGCCCTTCACGCATTGTCACAACAGACACCAACACTTGCAGAATGGGAGGACCTACATCGGCAGCCCCATGGCAAGGGTCTGTGGCAGGGGGACGCCTACCACGGCGAGGCCATTTTTTCTTTTCTCTTCTTTTGGCAGCTTTTCACAGAGAGGCCTTTCTCTTGCCTGCTTGTTTCATGGCTTGCTTGACTCGCTTGCATGTTTTGCCTGGTTGCTTGCTTGGTTGCTTGGTTGGCTGGCTGGCTGGCTGCCTGGCTAGTTGCGTGATGATTGGTTGGTTGGTTGGATGCCGCTACTGCACTTGCTGCTTTTGTTATTGTGTATGTCACCCTTGGAAAGTCGCAATTGTGCATTGGAAGTGGGAGCTTCCATGCTCGCTTCAGTGAGGGTCCACGAGCAACGAGCAAGGGGGAGCTCTTTATTTTTACCAGCTGCTTAGATTTATTGTTTTAGGTTGCTGTGAGTCGGCATCTTGCCTGTCCAGTTGCACGGGGTAACGTTGCCATTCTTTTTATGCCAAGCAATAATTGGTTGTCATATTTACTACCAGGGGGGTTTGAGGGCCTGGTTGGTGCTTTGCTTGGGCAGTGGCTTCCTTTATGTGGCGCCAAGCCATTTCCAGGCCACCAATTCAGAGTCTAGAAGCAAATTGAAAGGGAAGGCGGGGTCTCTTTGCAGCAGGTGATGTGAACATGTCTGTCATTGGGATATGTCTTGATTGCTCCTCCAATGCAATACTTGATCGCTCCTCCAATACAACACGGAGTCCGACCATCAGTTGAGGGGCTGATGGCTTGAGAGATGTGCATACAGTGAAACGGAGCCCATTGAGCGATCGAATTTTCCATTTAGGACCGTGTTGAAGCACAGCTGACCATTCCTTTTGAGACTTGTTCTTCCAATATTGGCGAGGGCGACATCATGTTGGAGCGACCAGAATCACAGATGTCTGTAGAATCCCACATTGACATCATCGTTCTCGCCCAAGCAACAGCATTATTTTGTCACTCTTCTTGTTACATTGTTCCTGTGACTGGCATGCTTGGCCGGAAAACAACCGTAGCAATTGTGCTCCGATGTATATTTACCAGTAGTAAGAGTAGCCACTCCTTTGATAATGCAGTTCACAGCCCGTTCTGAATTCTTACCAGCTATGAATTCTGGTCAGATCTACGATGGCTTCTGGCAGCACGGCCGTCCTGCGGTGCCCTTTGTCTCGAGGCCAGTGGTAGGACTGGTGGCGCGTTGGCAGAAGCATCTGGCACTGCTCGGATCAGGCATCTAGGCATTTTTGCATTGATCTAGTTGCTTTCCGACTCAGACTGGGTCTGAAGTGTGGGCCTTTTGCCTGTTGTAAATGTGGCTCCCCTGCTGATCAATTGTTCTCAGAGTTGCGCAGGTGCTTCGGATCGGGTTCCATCTCCTATGGCATCAAGATCCTCGGCTGCACGGCCCCAGCATCACAAGGGTGCCTGTTCTCCTTGGATCACGGAGGCATAATGCAGGAAGGGGGCCGGCCACGGCGTTTTCGAATCCAGACCAAATCACGCCCACTAATGCGGGCACCGCAGGATCGGCTACGGCACCTGCCGCCTTGAGCAGCTGTCGCAGCTGCGCTGGAAGCCCTGCCGCGCTGCTTGGACTTCAGCTCCAAACTCGACATTTCGCTGTGGCTGACCTCGTGCTTTCAATATTTTATGGAGATATGCTCAAGACGATCAGGACTTGAGTTTTGCAGAGAGCACTGAGATCAATGGCGCCTTGCGCCTGGGCTCCGTGGGCATCGAGTGCTCTGCGTCAGGCCATTGGGTGTGGCGTGCTTTCCAGTGGCTTTGGCTCGTGAATCATAGCAGTCCTGCGATTATTTTCAAGTTTCTCTTGCGAGTGCGTGCTGAAGAGGTGGCTTCATGGCGCACCTGCCGCAGCTGGTGGAGCAGCAGCACCAGCGCTTTGCCACTGCGGCAGAGCTGGCCGGGGGGGAGCGTGGGGCGGAGGAAGGGTTGCGGGGTGGGGCGGCGACTCGGGCCGTGCGTGCGCCTGTGCGTCCAAGCGTGCCTGCCTGCCTGCCTGCCTGCCTGCCTGCCTGCCTGCCTGCCTGCCTGCCTGCCTGCGTGTGTGCGTGCCTGCCTGCCTGCGTGCGTGCGTGCGTGCGTGCGTGCGTGTGTGTGTGTGTGTGTGCTGTGTGTGTGTGTGTGTGTGCGTGTGCTGTGTGTGTGTGTGGATTGGAGCGGATTTTTTTCGGCCTGGGCCAGAGTTGTTGTGTGACGGGGGGCAGGGTGAAGATGGCTTGCTTCTCGCTGCTTGGCAGGTTGATGAACTTCGCGGCTCGATTGTGGCTCTCGATGCTGGCAGCGCCTGTGACCAGTTCGTTCGCGAAAGACCGACCAAAGGGAGAGCCAAGTGTTACACGATTCTGTTTGCAAGGGTATGCTACTCACACATGCTGCCAGGCTGGGTTTCGTTTGTGCACGTGTGAGGCACACCATCCACACCTTACTGACGAGCAAGCGCTTGTTGCCATGGGACCGCTGATTCCCGGTCTAGAAACCAATGCGTTGCTTGAAGGTTGATGCAAGTCGGCAGTTTAAGGCGAGCATCTCCCAAAGCAGAAGGGCAACTAAATATGCTCAGTAGTCACTTGGAACTCAGAACACTGACCTGGCATTGGCCAATGGATTCCTCTTGCGAAAACCGTGACTCTGACCGCAGTTGGTGACGTTGTGGGTTGCTCTTGGAGCAGGGCCAACTGAGCAGGGCCAAGGTCAGTTTCATCTTACATGCCCTTAGATATTTGGTATCGGGCAGACGTACACAGAGGCGCACGCCCAAGAGGTGGCGTGGCCTCGGCCAAGCTTCATTGGAGGTGCCAAGATGCCGACCTGTGGCAAGGTAACTGGTTTTGCGTCTTTTGAACATAAATCAGAATCAAATGTGGAGGGAATCGCTGATTTGAGCAAACATTGCTAAGCCCTTGAGGCCCATATCTTTCCAGGTAAGCAAACAGGTCCCTTTTAGTGCTTGGATCCCTTTCTGCAGGCAGACCACCCCCGATAAATACCAGGGCCACCCATCAGGGGTCAACTATTTGGACACGAGGTCGAGACGATGACGCCGTGTCTCTGGGATCCTTCCGGTCCGACATTTCGGGGCCGGTGGCTGCGCTGATCTTTGTGCATGGCTTCAACTGTCCGGTGGAGCCCTGGGCAGAGCAGAACAATGCCGAGGGGGGCGGGGGGTCTGTGTTTTGTGGCTTGGCATCCTTGAAGGGGCTGGCTTTTTCGACACCCAAGGGAGACCGACCAGAATAGGGACTTTGACACATACCCAACCCAGCAGTCCAAGCTACTTGTTCGTGTCTGTACAGGGTCGTACCAGCACATTCGACATGAGCCTTCCCCACAAAGCCCATGCATGATGACGTTTGGTTTGGTATGCACGGTCCCTGCATAGCTTATTTACACCCACTGATGTTGGGGTGTGTCCAAACCTTGGGTTTGTGAGTAGGACCTTGGAATTCATTCACTGAATCTAACCAACAGAATGACTGGACCCCTGGAGGGTCTCAGGATTGGGCCTGCATGCGGCTGGGCCAGCTGCTAACGCTGGGCACCTCGGATAAGTTGCTTCTCTTCTGGCACAAAGAAAAAGGCCGAAGCACCAAACTATTTGCGGGTTCCAAGTTCTAGTTGCTGAACCCAGCTGTGTGGAAGATGCTCTTGCGATGACGCTTTGGGACAAACATGCACGCGCTAAACAGCTCAGCGCTCGAGAGTGTCAGCCTTGCCACTGATACTCCGGGGCCAGTCTTTGCCAAGTAGCCCAGACCTTGGTAGTGGTTTCGCATTGTGTATCCTAGTTTCTATTCAGAATGCGCTGACACAGAATATGTCTACAGTACATATATTTCCTCATTGTGTTGACCAGTTGTTGGCATGTGTGTAAGCAGTACCTAACCATTGCATTGGCGATGGTTCTAAAGAGTTTTTAGGCAGGGCTTTCTCACCGTTATACAAATCAGTTGCGCGCTTACAGGTGATACGAGCATACTTTGAACACTCACTGAGGTTGAAGTTTCAGGCAATGTGATTTTTTCGATTGATTTCAGGCTAGGGTAGGCACTTGATTGTTAAATTGTCAGGGAGTTATGCAAACGCCTTGTGTAAAGCAATGCTTGCACATATCCGTGTTGCTGTCTTCGCTGGATGTTTTACCTAGTTACTTGGTATTCTTCATGTGCCTGAACATGTTCAAACGAAAAGTCGCAAGCATATAGTAAGCAAGTCGAATATTGTTTGTTGCAATCGATATTCAAGTGATTTTTTGGCTAGTTGAGCAAAATGAGAAAGTCACAGACGCAAAGCAAATGCAGTGGGGTGAGGCACAGACATGCCATACACCGCAACACAAGTTGAACACGCGACCAACAGAGAAACCCATTCTGAAGAAGCCAAAGGCTTTGATTCGTCACTGTAACTGGCAGTCAAGAAGTCTAGATGTGCATCATTGCCAAAGCAACAATTTCGTCCAGCATTTCATTTTGCCGGTTTGCGAGTTTTTCCCGAATGCGTAGCGAAGGGTTCCCGTTTATAAGCGGGGGTCTGGGGTGAAAGCCGTGTTCGCAATGTGTTGTTCTAGAGTTCCTAACCTTCTGATTTGCAAAATGTTGTAGCTATTGCGCCTGGGCGTAAATTGTAGCTTTTGCGACATCTCGTGGCGTTCTGCCGTGCAGGCGCAGCGTTTTGGAAGGTTGCCCGCTTGCGTTGCTGGTCTGTGCTCCAGGTCGTTCTGTTAAATTTTGCTTGGCAGGCGCGTGCAAGCTAAGCTTGCGCTTGAGTATCATTTTTGTTGGACCTGTCATACAATCGGCTTGACGTGTCAAAGGTGGATTTCGTGACAGGCGCAATACTTTGGGCATTTCAGCGCAATACATTGGAGCAAGTCTTGGTGGAGGCGTTGGGATGCCTGGCAGGCGCAGTACTTTGGAGGGTTACGCGCAGTCTCACCGATGTTCGTGGCAGGCCCAGTACTTTGGAGAGTAGAGAGACAGGTAGACAACCTGAGAAGAGAGACGGTCACGCAAAACAGATAGAATATTGGTTGATATATAGGGTGGGGGATGCGATTGATTAAGTAGATGTGATTGTGATTGGACAGATGGAGCGCTGGATAGTGAGCTGGCTTCGAAGATAGATCAACAAATCGGCTGAAGGAAGGCAACAAAGAAAAAGAGCAGAGAAGGGAAACATGACAGAAGGAAGGCAAGACGGAAGAAATAGAAAGGAAGCACAAACAGGAAGAAGACGAGGATGGAGGAACGGAAAGAAAGACAGAAAGAACAAATAGCTGAAAGCAGAAGCAGGATCAAAAAAGAAAAACAGAAAGACAAATATGAAGAATGCGAGGACGGAGGAGAGGAAGGCAGGAAAGAAAGAAGAAAGGAAAGAAAGCAAAAAAAGAAAGAGAGAAAGAGAGAAAGAGAGAAAGAGAGAAAGAGAGAAAGAGAGAAAGAGAGAAAGAGAGAAAGAGAGAAAGAGAGAAAGAGAGAAAGAGAGAAAGAGAGAAAGAGAGAAAGAGAGAAAGAGAGAAAGAGAGAAAGAGAGAGAGAGAAGAAAGAGAGAAAGAAAGAAAGAAAGAAAGAAAGAAAGAGAAAGAAAGAAAGAAAGAAAGAAAGAAAGAAAGAAAGAAAGAAAGAAAGAAAGAAAGAAAGAAAGAAAGACAGAAAGAAAAAGAAAGAAAGAAAGACAGAAAGAAAGAACGAAAGAAGAAAGAAAGAAAGAAAGAAAGAAAGAAAGAAAGAAAGAAAGAAAGAAAGAAAGAAAGAAAGAAAGAAAGACAGAAAGACAGAAAGAAAGAAAGAAAGACAGAAAGAAAGAACGAAAGAACGAAAGAAAGAAAGAAAGAAAGAAACAAAGAAAGAAAGAAAGAAAGAAAGAAAGAAAGAAGGAAGCAAGGAAGGAAGAAAGGAAAGAAAGAAAGAAAGAAAGAAAGAAAGAAACAAGTAAAGAAACAAATAATCAAATGAAGCAAGCAATACAGACAGACGGATAGATAGATAGATAGATAGATAGATGCATAGATGGATAGATGGATAGATGGATAGATGGATAGATGGATGGACAGATGGATAGATGGATACATTGATAGATGGATAGATTGATAGATGGATAGATAGATGCATAGATTGGTAGATGGACAAGTAAACAACCTTCGTACATACCTACCTACCCACTTATATGCCTACCTACACGCCTGCATACGTACAGACATAGATAGCACGCACAGATACATGTACATGTACATTTGCATGTACATCTACAGGTACATAGACATGTTCACACAGACATACACATACACGTACATGCATATACACATACACACACATATACATACATATACATGCATATACGTACATCTACATACATTTACATATTTATACATTCATATACACACATATACACACATATACATACATGTACATGCGTATACACGTGCTTGAACATATACCTATACACATACATATACATAGACATAGACGCAGACATATACATACGTACCCGCATACACGTACACATTCACACACACACATGCGCATACACATACACATACATACACACACATGCACATACACATACTATACATACAGATACAGGCGCACAAACACACACACACACGTACACACCTACACACACATACCATAGCTACATAGATACATCGATACATAGATACGCGGATACATCGATACATAGATGCGTGGATACGTAGATACGTAATAACTACGTAGATATGTAGATGCGTAGATACATAGACAAAGACACACGTAGATACAGACATGCAGACATACAGTTACAGACACACAGTTATACAGACATACAGACGTAGACAGATAGGCAGACAATCAGATTGATAGATGGATAGGTGGATTGATATACAGATGCTGAATGCGCAGATGGGTACGTTGATAGACAGATGGGTGGGTAGATTTAAGCATACGGGTAGGTGCATTGATAAATAGGTATATAGATGGTTGTGGATAGGAAAATCCTACGGTAGCTTTGGGCAAGTAATCTTCATTCGGGTTCGTGGGTTCTATGAGGTTCACATTGTATACATTTGAGATCCAGCCGCCAGTCCTTGACTGCTCCTTTTGCATGTGGTTTGATATTTTGGATACGGATCGCTTACCTCGGTTCACCTTAAATTAGCCTGGCAGCCTGTGCTAGGATCCGGCGGTTGCAACTTACCGCTGGGAATGAGCTGGGAAGGCACAGATATCCGAGTTCATCCAGTATTTGAAGGATGCAGGTGGATTCCTGCGAGCGAGGTTTGGCAATTATACTTCAGGGTGGGCACGGTTTGTGATATCATGTAATAATATGCAGTTTTGCAAGCCAGTACCAACATCTGAACAGACGGGCATGCAAACAACTATTTTTCTGTTTGCATTTGAAACTCATGCCAGAGGCGGTGTTTGTGAAATGCCGAGCAACTAGTGTGCTGCCTCAGAAGCTGAAGAAAGTGCTGCAGACTTGGCATCCTTGTTCGTGCCTTGTCAATAGACACCACCTATCCACAGAGGAGTGGACAGGCTTTGGTATCACTTCAGCTGCAAAATGCGGTCAGGCCTATGAGACAGGCCCCTGTTCTGTCGCTGTAGCGAGGCAAGTTCAGCTCCAAGATCCTGCCGTTGGTGTTCTCTTGGCCAACAGGTGCCGGGCTTTCGGCAGGTTGAAATGGCTGGGCTGATGAGTCGATGGATGAAGAAGGTGTTTTCTCAATGATAGGGATCCCCCAAAATGGCTGATTTCTTGTTGGTTTCCTTGGCATACCAATCAAGAGAAACTCAGTGTTGCTTGGTCAGGCTGGCGCTTGACAAACACAAGCTAGCATACAGAGGGCCCTTGCAAAATCGGTTGCTTGCTGGAGCTGAATACGAGAGGAATTGCCATTAAAGGCTTGGAGGGTGCTTTTGTTGCAACAGGCATAGAAGCTTTAAACCCGCACAGACTTCGGCCACTTGGGATCAGAGAACGGCGTGAGGTGTGACTTCATGCAACCTAGCCCCTTCCATCCACCACAAAAAATGAGTCTTCCTTGGCTTCAAAATATGATGCTCATGTGTCAAAGACTTCAAATGTCTACCCATTCTGGGTTTCCAGTCAGCTTATATGTACTTGGCCTGAGTATATAGTCTTTATATTGACAAGTCCAGCTCGCAGCTTTTCAGCGACTTCAAAACCTGTCGCTGGGCCAGGCACGTTGAGCTCCTTCTTCCACGTGCGGCCCCTGCTGCCGGACTTCGCCGCGGACCTGCCGCGGTTCCTCCGACTGCTCAGCGAAGCGGGGCTGCAGGAGCTGAGCCACCGATGCATTGGCAGCGAACGTGTTTCTTTGAGGGTACCTTTTTAAGGGTTGGTTTAAAAGGAGACCAAAAAGCACATCAACACATTTGGGGGGTCTTCTTGCAACGCATGACTGGAGCCCTGAGGCAGGGCCCCAAAACCTGTGGCAACTCTTCGATGTTCCCTTTGAGCAAGAATAGCCACAGACACACGCACACACACACACACACATTCACAGGTCGCGGAACTGTCGCGAGAGGCGCATCTTTTGAAAGCGTACTGCGTGTGGGCTGCAGATGAAAAAGCGGAGTCGGGCTGAGTGAGGAAGGTGCCAGTAGAGCGCAGGTACCACCAAAAACTGGAGTGAGCAGAAGCTGAAACATTTGGAGGCGCGTTCACAGGCTTCAGTTCTCTGTCAACCACTTTTGCTTCACTGATCTGCAGCTTTGGGGTTGGTTCATCGTCACCACACCCTATTCTTACCCTTTGAAAGTGCTTCTCTCTGGGAATGTGCATTGTGCTTTTATTTTGTGGAAAAATCACTGCCTCATGCCACGACCCGTTCCAACCTGCGGCTGTCCACGCTATCCACTGTTTAGAACTTAGCGGAATGGCACCTCTCCGGCACTCGGAAAGCCCGATCATGGAAAAAGAACCTGGTTGTCTGGCAGGGCTAGTTGGCCGCCGGCTGGCAGGATTCTGCTCAATAGTGAACACAGCATGAGGCTTTCGCATGGGGGGGGGTGGTTGGGATGTGAGGAGTTCCACCTCATGGCCCACTCTATGGGCTGCGAACTGGTCATGGCAGCGCTGCCAGAGCTGCACCAGGCGGTGCCGCTGCAGACCATCTCCTTTTGTGCCTCAACAAGTTAAGCTATGTGTCAAAATAGGGAGGCAGCAAGAATGGGTGGGGTTTCCTCATCTGCGAGGAGCACCGTAGGGGATAGGGGGAGAGGGAGGCGTGCCTCCGTTCTTGACCTGACTTAGGCAACCCCTCGTGCCCCTTCAACAGCTTCCAAGAGCAGCTGGTGCAGCTGGCGAGCCTCTGCCAGCGCCTCACGCTCTACTGCGACCGCCAGGGGCCAAGGGGTGAGACACTTCGTTGATCATGGAGGGATTTGCTGCGTGGTGCCTAGCAACATAGGTCTCGGTTGGGGTGAGGGCGTGAGGCTGGCAGAAGGACTCACCAGTGTGGATGATTCCACCATCCATGGAACCCATGGCCGGTAGAGGTCCGGCAACGCACATTGTGCAAAGCAGTACAATGAACGATCGGTTCTCACAAGCCAGATGCTGCCAGCTCAGTACTGCTTTAGATATCTCGTTTCATATCACCTTCTCTGGCATTTTGGCAAGTGTCCTAGTTCTGAGAGCCGCAGTGAAGTTAAGGTTTTCCATCATTCGTAGTGCAATGCCCCCCCCCCTTTGTCACTTTGAATCCAATTAGGCATCTACATAAACCAATATCGACAAATACAGAACCCGATGAATTCCGGCTTCCAACGTCAGATGAAGCCTAGAACACATGCAACCTTGCTAGACTCTAGCGTGCCTTGTCTGCGAAGGCTTTGCCATGCTTTGAAAGGAAGCCCGCTTACCTTGATCGGTAGAGTCAGATTCCCCACGGAGCCGGCCATTTGCGTGTGGAAATGCGGGGAGCAGGGCCAGCAGGGCCAGCTTTTCTTTCAATAAATGCGTACCGCAAGGATTCTGCAACTGCATCCCCAGCCAGCCTCGGGAACCCGTTTTAGCAGACCATTGACTGCGCTTTCATACTAATACAGGGCACTGCTTGTTGAAGGCTGCCTTGAGTTTAATGGACGCATGGTACAGTAGTTACGGTTTTGTAGACGTCACAATTGCCCGCTCTAGCTGCCTCCGCTGCTCTTAGCTTCTAAAGGGGTTCAGATTCGGGTCCCGGCTTCTGGTCCCAGATCTGGGTCCCAGTTCCGGGTCCCGGATCCGAGTGCCGGGTTCATTCCAAGTCGTCGGATCTGGGTGGTCCCGAATCTGGGTCCCGGATCCAGGTCCCGGTGGTTCCAAATCCGGGTCCCGGAGGCCCGGATCTTCATTCCATGCTCCCGGATCCGGGTCCCGGATCCGGGTCTTGGATGGGTCTGTCTGGGTCAGTCCCAGTTCAAGTCCCGATCTGGGCCGCCGGATTGGTCCCAAGTGCATTCCGGCTTCCAGTCCCTTGTCCCGGACCCTCCGGCTCTTGCGGGTCAAGAGCTCGGCTTGCGTCAGAAACATGAAAGGAAATACAGCTATGAATGGCCATCTACGCTCGCTGGCAGAAGCATTGCAGGTTGCCTACTTGCGGTCGCTGCGCCATGATACAGGGTGCGCAGGGAGAACTTGCAAGCCAGAGATCTCCGAACCGCAGCGGTTCTTGCCCGCCTTGCCTCATTGCGCGGCCCATAACGTTAGCAGAGCCACAACAAATTGTCGCTTCGCTTTTGTGCCTGGCGGTGCACATTTCGATGAGAGCACCCCTTGCTGCGGCCAGTGGTTTCCCCCAAGCTGACGGGGCCCGTGCCTGCCTCAGCTGCAACAACCTGCGGCCAGATGTAGTTCGACTGCCTTCGCAGTTCGCTGTATGCCTCGACCAAGGTATTCGCTTTACTCTCTTCCCATCTCCATGGACATAAAAGAACCACAACAAATTGTTGCGGTTCGCTTGTAGCAGTGTACGTGGTCATTGTGTTACGATGTTGGGTTTGCATGTGGTCCGCGTAAAGCAGTTGGGGCGTGCGCAGCCGCTGGGCGGCCTCAGCTCAAGCCCGTGCCTGGGCCAGTTTAAGCCGCTTGCTCTATTTGCAACCGACCACGCTCAGTGGAAGGATGTAGTTGAAAGCAGAGCTCTCTTTCATTGTCGGGTCGCGCGCGTGTGGTGGAAGCGGGCAGCGCTGCAATTGAAGCCGCCCAGGCCAACGCCGAAACCAAACACCTGTGTGAATCAGCCTGACCTCCAAGTTAAAAAAAAGGTGTGCGGGCCAAGCAGCTCAAAAGCTGTCAATAGCTGTCAGGTAAAACCACTGAGCAAAAGGAAGGCTGAAGCGAAAGGAGCCCCGCAGAGCCCGCAAGAAGCACCGGCTGCAAGATGATGAGATGCAGAACCAAAGTCTTGGGTTGAGAAGCAATCTCGAAATGTAGGCTCACGGGCGATGAAACAGTAACATATCCCGGATTGACCCGGCTTCAGCTGGATGTCCCAACCAGCGACGTCATACCAGGGTCATGTGGTGCATGGTGTTGCTTCATGCGTGTGTGTGTGTGTGTGTCCTGCGTGTCTGTGTCTGTGTCTGCGCACGCATGCGTGCATGCGCACACATGCGTGCGTGCGGAGCGCCCGTTTCTATTTTGGCGTGTTAACCTGTTCGGCCGTTGCCTTGCGCGGCTCATGAGGAGGTAGTGCCATCTATTCCCCTTTTCTCTTATGGACCCAAAAACTCGGAACCCTCAACTGTGAAACCTTCAAATCCAAATAGAAAACCGAAAGTGAGCCATAGACCAAGACTCCAAATTCAACTTTGGTTAATCGAGAACTGCGGCACCTGCCGCCCAGCCTCAATCGCAAGCTGGCTGCGCGGCGAAACCAGACCGAGCATGCTAGCGGATCACAGGAGCGCGCCACGTGTGTACCCAGAGTGGATACATCTCCCTCTCTTTGTGTGGCGTCCGAGGTGACGACTTCGCGCTGTGGGCCGCGGAGTTGCTGGGGTTCCAGGCAACTGCAAAACCGGCACCAGGACAACTTCCAGTCCCAACATGAGATCCGACTATACTTATGATGTAGTGTAGGCTTTGGGTTACATGTGAGTTTCAAGAGAGTGGGCTCTCCGAACCTTCGCCAGGGAAATTCAAAGTGGGGCCCCTTTGCGAAACTTTCAGTTGATGTTCCTAGACTTCCTTTTGCTGATTGAGAGTTTAGTTTTTAGGTTCAATTGCTTCATATGCGTGCTTCTCAAAATGGCAGACCCCTTTTGGTGTTTTAACCAAAAGGAACTCTTGCCATGTCTTGGAACTTGGAACTGAATCCTAGACAGATCCACGGCCAGGGGCCGCTACTCGGGCGCCAAACTGAGCCGGTGCCAATAACCTTCGCGGCTCGGACAAATCGGTGAGCTGAGTGATTTGACATGGAGTTGGGAGCTTAGACTGTGTTTTGATGAGTTTGCTCGTTTCCTGGTTTGTTGGTTCTTTCTGTTTCTCCGTCTCTCCGTCTCTCTGTCTCTCTGTCTCTGTCTCTCTGTCTCTCTGTCTCTCTGTCTCTCTTTCTCTCTCTGCCTCTCTGTCTCTCTGTCTGTCTGTCTCTCTGTCTCTCCGTCTCTCCGTCTCTCTGCCTCTCTGTCTCTCTGTCTCTCTGTCTCTCTGTCTCTCTGTCTCTCTTTCTCTTTCTGTCTCTCTGTCTCTCTGTCTCCCTCGCTCTCTGTCTGTCGGTCTGTCTGTCTCTCTGTGGTGCAGCGGATGGGACACTAAATTGTGTCCGAAGACAGATTTGGTCAGCTCTTGCGAGAACACATCCGGATTCTTGAGAGCACTTCGGCATGCAACATAGAAGCTTCTCATTGGCAGCTTCAATCTCATTCCAACCGGAGTTCTTTTGCGCGATCAACGCCATGTAGCTGAAGAATGCAATGTGTCGCTTAAGGATGCTGAGCTGACTCCCAAGATTGATGTGGTGGACTGTACATCCATGGACGCCAACATCAATGGGATACGCCACAGCGACCCGGCTAAGCAATTGTCGGCAAGGCTAGATGCCACGGTAGATGTATGTGGAGGTGTTCCTCCAATTCACCCTGGGACTTAATTTAGTGCAAGCAACAGTAATTCGGTCAAGCCATCGCGGGGGAGGTGCAGCAGTGAATCAGTTAGCGCAAAGCAGCACCTTGCTATCACACAGAGTGCGGGCAATAGCAAAGGTGCAACAGGTGGCAGTGTGCAGAGACTGCCATTCAAAGAGCTTCAAAGCAGACCCGACATCATCACCAATAGCTTCAACTAAAGACCACGCAAGCCACTCTGACGACCATTCACAAACCGGATGAACATGCTGCGTGGACTTGCATCCTGACCCCACCCCTCTTCCAGGAATAAGGCCTCTGGAGTTCTGTTATGGCGTAAAGCTGGGATGTTCGAATGCCACGAGTCCTCCACCAGCAATCGTTTCCACAGACATGATCTCAGTTTCAGAGAAACACCATCATGTGCCTACCTTGTTACAACTGATGCAGCCCTCTTAGACTCTTGCAGCGATGAGGTTACTTCGACCTCAACACCAACCTGGTGGGGGACTTGCTGGAGCACATCCAGAGAGGTCGGCCAGCCTCCCGAAGGAGCCGCCGGGAAGCCAAGGTGAAGGGGCTGGGAAGGCCTGCAAGCTTTCTAATGATTGGTACCCTTTTTCATCTTGCTGGAATCAATTTCGCCCCTGAAAATACTCAGTCAGTCAGGCCGGGGCATATTTTTGAAGCCCACTGCTGACTGGCCAAACCGGGCGATTTTGTGGATCTTACCAATATTTTTGAGGCCTGGTCCGCACTTCTGCGGATTCCCGCAGCAACGTCTTCTCCTTCCTGGCACCTCCAGTCTTCGTGAACTGGTGAGGATGCTGCAAGAGAGAATGGGCACGCCCCGGGCTGTGGCATGTGCCGGGGGGGGGGGAAGAGTGGGTTTCTCAATTTTGAGAAACCCCTATTTCACGAAAAGAAGGAACACTGCTGAGAGTGTAACCATGCAGCCACTGGCACGGCTGGACGGCGACAGTTGTTGGGGAGAATGGCTTGGATGGGCTGGGGTGGCTTTGCCTCTCAATGCAAGCAGAGTATGATTTTTCAACGACAGCATCAGGCATGTCTGCTTCAGTGCATGCGCACAGGCCCATCCGGGCTGGGGTTGCCACCCTTCGCCAAACCCATAGGTTGCGCTCTGCCGGGAACTGCTGGCTCTTCGATCCTTTAGTTGTGCATGGGGGTTGGTCACACACCAGTCGGGCAGCGTGCCGCACAAAAAGAAACCAGCCAACTCCCATTTTTGCGGACCAAGCGCCGTGCAGTGGCAAAAGTATGCTCTCGGATGGAGGCAGCGGAGGGCAACTCGGAAAGTGCTTGTCAGAGGCGGCATTTCAACCTCTCTTTGACAAACGTACAGCCACTCAGCCTAAGGGAAGAGGCTGAATAAGATCCAGAAAAGACTGGGACTAAGCGGAAGGCGTCAGCCTGAGACACGTTAGATGACCTCTCCCCACACTTTGAACTTCGCCAGGCGCAGGGCGCGAGGCCGGGGAGGTTTGGTGTGGGTGTCATTCTGCCATCTTGGGACTTGGTATCACGTGACATTGCCAGCGTTATGTTTCTTGCGCGCTTGCTGTTCCTTGCTTTTTTGATTACACTTTTTCTCTTGCTCTCTCTCTCTCTCTCTTGCTCTGCTGCTTGTTTGCGCTTTTGCTCTCTTGTGCTCTTGCTCTCTTGCTCTCTTGCGCTCTTTCTCTCTTGCTCTCTTGATCTCTTGCTTTCCTGCTTGTTTGCGATTTTGCTTTCTTGTGCTCTTGCTCTCTTGCTCTCTTGCCCTCTTTCTCTCTTGCTCTCTTGATCTCTTGCTTTCCTGCTTGTTTGCGCTTTTGCTCTTTTGCTCTCTTGCTTTCTTGCTCTCTTGCTCTCTTGCGCTCTGGCTCTCTTGCTCTCTTGAGCCCTTGCGCTCTTGCTCTCTTGCTCTCTTCCTCTCTTGCTCTGCTGCTTGTTTGCGCTTTTGCTCTCTTGTGCTCTTGCTCTCTTGCTCTCTTGCGCTCTTTCTCTCTTGCTCTCTTGATCTCTTGCTTTCCTGCTTGTTTGCGCTTTTGCTTTCTTGTGCTCTTGCTCTCTTGCTCTCTTGCCCTCTTTCTCTCTTGCTCTCTTGATCTCTTGCTTTCCTGCTTGTTTGCGCTTTTGCTCTTTTGCTCTCTTGCTTTCTTGCTCTCTTGCTCTCTTGCGCTCTGGCTCTCTTGCTCTCTTGAGCTCTTGCGCTCTTGCTCTCTTGCTCTCTTGCTCTCTTGCTCTGCTGCTTGTTTGCGCTTTTGCTCTCTTGCTTTCTTGCTCTCTTACTCTCTTGCTCTCTCGCTCTTTTGCCCGCTTGCTCTCTTGCTTTCCTTCTTGTTTGCGCTTTTGCTCTCTTGCTCCCTTGCTTTCTTGCTCTCTTGCTCTCTTGCGCTCTTGCTCTCTTGCTCTCTTGCGCTCTTGCTCTCTTGCTCTCTTGCTCTCTTGCGCTCTTGCGCTCTTGCTCTCTTGCTCTCTTGCTCTGCTGCTTGTTTGCTCTTTTGCTCTTTTGCTCTCTTGCTTTCTTGCTCTCTTGCCCTCTTGCGCTCTTGCTCTCTTGCGCTCTTGCTCTCTCGCTCTCTTGCTCTCTTGCTTTCCTGCTTGTTTGCGTTTTGCTCTTTTGCTCTCTTGCTTTCTTGCTCTTTTGCCCTCTTGCGCTCTTGCTCTCTTGCTCTCTTGCCCTCTTGCTCTCTTGCTTTCCTGCTTGTTTGCTCTTTGCGCTCTTGCGCTCTTGGTTTGCTGCTTGTCCGCTCTTAGCGCTCTTGTTTTTTTGCTTTCTTGTTTTTTTGCTCTTTTGCTCTTTTGCACTCTTGCTCTCTTGCTGTCTTTGTCTGTTGCTCTCTTGCTCCGCTGCTTGTTTGCGCTCTTGCGCTTTTGCTCTCTTGCTTTCTTGCTCTGTTGCGCTCTTGCTCTCTTGCTCTCTTGCGTTCTTGCTCTGCTGCTTGTTTGTGCTTTTGAGCTCTTGCCCTGCTGCTTGTTTGCGCTGTTGCGCTCTTGCTTTGCTGCTTGTTTGCGCTGTTGCGCTCTTGCTCTGCTGCTTGTTTGCGCTGTTGCGCTCTTGCTCTGCTGCTTTTTTGCGCTCTTGCGCTCTTGCTTTGCTGCTTGTCCGCTCTTAGCTCTCTTGTTTTTTTGCTTTCTTGCTCTTTTGCTCTTTTGCTCTTTTGCTCTTTTGCTCTTTTGCTCTTTTGCACTCTTGTTCTCTTGCTGTCTTTGTCTGTTGCTCTCTTGCTTTGCTGCTTGTTTGCGCTCTTGCGCTTTTGCTCTCTTGCTTTCTTGCTCTGTTGCGCTCTTGCTCTCTTGCTCTCTTGCGCTCTTGCTCTGCTGCTTGTTTGTGCTTTTGAGCTCTTGCTCTGCTGCTTGTTTACGCTCTTGCGCTCCTGCTCTGCTGCTTGTTTGCGCTATTGCGCTTTTGCTCTGCTGCTTGTTTGCGCTGTTGCGCTCTTGCTCTGCTGCTTTTTTGCGCTGTGCGCTCTTGTTCCGCTGCTTGTTTGCGCTCTTGCGCTC
The DNA here is from genome assembly GCA_963377175.1 of Effrenium voratum. Taxonomy (NCBI): domain Eukaryota; class Dinophyceae; order Suessiales; family Symbiodiniaceae; genus Effrenium; species Effrenium voratum. The sequence continues at coordinate 397,942 of CAUJNA010003499.1, read as the reverse complement.
TTGCTCTGCTGCTTGTCCGCTCTTAGCGCTCTTGTTTCTTTGCTTTCTTGCTCTTTGCTCTTTTTCACTCTTGCTCTCTTGCTCTCTTGCTGTCTTTGTCTGTTGCTCTCTTGCTCTGCTGCTTGTTTGCGCTCTTGCGCTCTTGCTCTTGCTTTCTTGCCTTTTTGTCCTTTGTCTCTTGGATCGCTGTTCCATTGGATAGGCTCCTCCGTGCAGCCAGATGCGAATTGTCACTGCAACTTTACTTGCCAGGATGCGTGTCAGGCTCCACCCTTGCAGGTGCTGGGAGCCCCAGGGTGCGCGTGTAAAAGCGAGCCGTCCAGCGCAGACGGGGTGAGCAGAGGGAAAAACATCAGCTTTCAAGCCCCAAAACCAGGGCGCGCTGTTTTGGATGAGCCAGCTTTGCAGCTAGGTGTGAGTCCAGCCCCGGAAACCATTTGCAGCTTTGACTAAATCCACACTATGAGGGTATAAAACGTGCGTTGTTCACGCGACGCTCCGTTTCCAAGAATCATGTTTTCCAGATGTCGCTTCAAACAAAATCCATGTTTCCATTTACCTACGTGCATGCATACATACAAGCAGACCGGACTAAGACAGACGCGCAGACTGACAGACCGACAGCCTGACAGACCGGCCACACCGGCCGACAGACAGAGAGACAGAGAGACAGAGAGACAGAGAGAGAGAGAGACAGAGAGACAGAGAGACAGAGAGACAGAGAGACAGAGGGAGAGACAGAGAGACAGAGAGACAGAGAGACAGAGAGACAGAGAGACAGAGAGACAGGGAGACAGAGAGACGCAGAGAGTGAGAGACGGAGAGACGGAGACATGGAGACACGACGGAGAGATGGAGAGACGGAGAGACGGAGAGACTGCGAGACAGACAGACAGACAGACAGACAGACAGACAGACAGACAGACAGACAGACAGACAGACAGACAGACAGACAGACAGACAGACAGACAGACAGACAGACAGACAGACAGACAGACAGACAGACAGACAGACAGACAGACAGACAGACAGACAGACAGACAGACAGACAGACAGACAGACAGACAGACAGACAGACAGACAGACAGACAGACAGACAGACAGACAGACAGACAGACAGACAGACAGACAGACAGACAGACAGACAGACAGACAGACAGACAGACAGACAGACAGACAGACAGACAGACAGACAGACAGACAGACAGACAGACAGACAGACAGACAGACAGACAGACAGACAGACAGACAGACAGACAGACAGACAGACACAGACAGACCAGACAGACAGACAGACAGACAGACAGACAGACAGACAGACAGACAGACAGACAGACAGACAGACAGACACAGACAGACAGAGACAGACAGACAGACAGACAGACAGACAGACAGACAGACAGACAGACCGAGAGAGACAGAGACAGAGAGACAGAGAGACAGAGAGACAGAGAGAGACAGAGAGACAGAGAGACAGAGAGACAGAGAGACAGAGAGACAGAGAGACCGAGAGAGACAGAGAGACAGAGAGACAGAGAGACAGAGAGACAGAGAGACGGAGAGACGGAGAGACAGAGAGACAGAGAGACAGAGAGACAGAGAGACAGAGAGACAGAGAGACAGAGAGACAGAGAGACAGAGAGACAGGGAGACAGAGAGACAGAGAGACGGAGAGACAGAGAGACAGAGAGACAGAGAGAGAGAGCCCGAGAGAGAGACAGAGAGAGAGAGAGAGAGAGATAGAGAGAGACAGAGAGACAGAGAGACAGAGAGACAGGGAGACAGAGAGACGGAGAGACAGAGAGACGGAGAGACGGAGAGACAGAGAGACAGAGAGACAGAGAGACAGAGAGACAGAGAGACAGAGAGACAGGGAGACAGAGAGACGCAGAGAGTGAGAGACGGAGAGACGGAGACATGGAGAGACGACGGAGAGATGGAGAGACGGAGAGTCGGAGAGACGGAGAGACAGAGAGACAGACAGAGACAGACAGACAGACAGACACAGAGCCAGATAGAGACAGACAGACAGACAGACAGACAGACAGACAGACAGGCAGGCAGGCAGGCAGGCAGGCAGGCAGGCAGGCAGGCAGGCAGGCAGGCAGGCAGGCAGGCAGGCAGGCAGGCAGGCAGGCAGGCAGGCAGGCAGGCAGGCAGGCAGGCAGGCAGGCAGGCAGGCAGGCAGGCAGGCAGGCAGGCAGGCAGGCAGGCAGGCAGGCAGGCAGGCAGGCAGGCAGGCAGGCAGGCAGGCAGGCAGGAGAGACACACAGAGAGACAGGGAGAGACAGGGAGAGACAGGGGGAGACAGGCAGAGACATATACACATGCAGTATAGCATGATGTTGTCCATTTGTGCGGTCGGCTAGAAATTGACAGGAGATCAACGTCACCATATTGGTGTTGGCAAAGCATCCCCAAAGCAGGCAACAAGTCCGAATTCAGAGTCAAACTCTGTCGCTTTGTTTCACTCAAGTGTTGCGAGTGGATGCCACCTTTTGTCCCGTTGCACCGAGGCACCTCAGAAGAGTTCTGGCGGCACTTGTATTGCCATGCAGGCCGGTACATTTCAGCGATGGAGGGAGGTGCATGTCCAGTGTCAGACTGCGAATTGCGTGAGAATCAGGTGGCATTCTTGGGGCATCCTGTAGCTTCTGAAGCTGGAGAAAGTTGATCGAGATCGCTTCTCTATCGCTTTTCGTATGTGCGAATGGGTTCCGCAACCATCGGTAGAAAACTCAGCTTTCAGCCGCTACCTACAGCAAGCAATATGTAACGTAAGGTGGCCCAGACGGTTTGTCCGCTTCCGCGTGAACGTGTGAAGGTTCGTTCAACTCTGCACAGCACAACATAGGTTAGGTTTGAACATGCACCGTTTTTTTTTTTTTACACATTAGGTTGAGATGAGTTCGCCTGGGTGTTTCTTTTGTTTTGCGGTCACCTTTCGGGTGAGACTGGCCGAGTGGCATGCTCTTCAGGCTGACTGGAAGACCTGGAGCCGGACTCTCGGAGAGATGCTGGGCAAGCCATTTCAAATGGCGCCAACCATCGGGTTATTTCTGGTGGGCGACCTTGATTTTGCTTATCATGGCAAGAAAACTGGCAGGAACTTTTTGCGACCAATAGGATGGTGGTTGAGGGAGAAACATTGAACCTCAATAATTGAAGGTTTCCATTTCCAGCGATCCCTGATTGACCAATGTCGCACATGCTTGTCACGTGCTGCTTCTTTCGGGTGCGTGGCAACATTGTTCTTTCATGATTTTCCATTCCTCTCCATGTGGGTAGACAAGGAATGCTTTGTGGTGGGCTGTCGACGTTGTTCGAGATGAGATGCAACGCCTGTGCCCAGGGAAAGGGAAACAAGGCGCGTCGGGAAGAGTCAAGAGCTGAATTCCTTTCCGACCCTTTGGCAAGATGGTGAGAGGTCCGGTGGATCTGTTAGCAAAGTCATCGAGTTTCCGAGTTGCTTGTTTGGATATGTCTTGTCGAGTGACATTCTCTACTTGTTTCTCCGGCCTTGCTCTGTTGTGCCGCGCCAGCGCCCACATTCAACTACAACGGCTCCCTGAAGATTTCGCCCCCAAAGCGCTGACCTCAGTGGTGCCATGCGTGCTTGGCTTGTACGCTTTTTGGACAAGCCATCTCCAGCTGGCTTTGGCTTGGGAGTTGTATGATCTCCTTGAGCTGCAACCACGTTTGAAACGCCTGAAATCGTCTTCGGAAAGCATTGTGATGGTTCAATGCAACCCTCGTCCCCGCAGAAAAGTGTTTGTCTATGGGCAAGTGATCCTTTGGATCCCTTTCGAATGCAACGTCCGCTCCCAACTGCATCTAAGCGCTGCATTGGGGCAGAGAATCGGCAATGGCCAAGCTACGTCCCCAACTCAGGCAGAAGAAGTCAGCAAAGCAGAGGAGGCGGCCTGGAGATCATGCGTCTGTTTTTGCTAATATGAAATAGACACCACCTGAGTGGTTGGACATGCATCTCCACCGAAATGGTATTCACCAAAGAGTCCCGCAAGAGCAACGGCAACGCCTGAGAGGATCGGTGGAACCCGGAAACGGGGGAGGGCAATGCAATAAATCAATCTAAGTGAACAGACACGGCTAAATTATGTTGAATTTATATCTGCTGAACGAAGAACAACAATCCAATATTGCTGTCAAAGGACAATGATATCGACACTAAAATGAAGATTTATCATCAGGGCATGCACTATCATATGACAATGTGGGACGATAGCTGGGTAATGCAAAGTGCACAGAAACACATTGCACAATAGTTGTTTGTTCATCTTCATCTTTCAATCATGTGTGTTTGGGAATGATTTTGCGACGTATTCTATGCTTTACTGGATGGACGCAGGAGCCATGGGGAGTTTACAGCAACTACAAAGCATTTTTGTGCATTCCACCTTTAATAGAAAGGCTTTTTGGAGCGCCAGTATGTTGACAATATTTTCTTTGCTTTTCAGTTTCTATTCCCTATTTTTTTGTGTGGGTTTTTCTTTGTATGTCAGATCTGGACACCTTTGTTGGACAAGGCACCACTAGCCTGCGCAGGTCTTGTCCCGTGCTATCCTTCGGCTTGTCGTCCGTAAGCACCTTCGCTGACTCCTCCAGCCAAACAAAAACTTAATAGCATCAAACCTTCTCCATCCTGGAATCCTGCTTTTGGCAGGAATTCCATGAGAAGTACAACTGCGCATTTGTTTTCATCACTAGCAACATCTTTCTATAGACGTAGATTGTTTCGCTAGGATGCCATTGCAAGGCGATAGTTCCCTGCCAAGCGTTAGCCAGGGTATTGCTTGGGCATGAGGCTGGCGCCATTTTCCTATGAAGAAAACAAACACCCTGTCAGGTTCAGAGTGTCTGTGTGTGCGCGCGCGTGCGCGGTGTGTGTTGCGGACAAGGAGGCCGGGGCTTTGGCCCCTCAGCTCAGCGTGCCAGGATGGCCATGTGGCTCAAGTACTCCCTGCCCAACATGAGCAACCGCCGCAGGAATTGCCAGAAACTTAGTCATGTCCCTGCCGGCCGTCTGCTTTGTTCCATTTATAGAGGTCCCCATGGATTGCATTACTGAAGTCGAGCTGGCGGGGAGAATCCGAGATCCCCGGCTGAGGCTATCGCATCGCCCGGCAGGCTGTGATGCATGCACTGAAAGCGAAGTGCCCCGGTGGTTTCGAACCGTTGGGGGCTTCCGCAGAGCTGTGTCTTTGAGGATACCATTTTCACGGTCTTGAAGGGACATAATTTGGTGGGCCCTTGTTCACCCTCTGGCTACGCACGATGATGTTGATGCCCCAAACATGGCTGCTTTGGCTACCGCTCGCTGTTCTACGCGTTCCCATGATAGCGCCATGGCTGAAATCAAGCATTTGCGCAGGGTGAGTGCCGAGTCTGAGGCCCGAATGGCGACACGTTGGATGGACATAGACCACGAGTCATTGGCATTGGCAGTCCTGGTATGAGGTACCGCGCCAGACGCCAGTTCAAGCGCGACCGCCGCATGTTGTGGATCCAGCGCGCCGGCCGGCCTAGGATTGAACAGGAAACAAGGGACAACCTAAAGGAGTGAATGTTCAGATTGTTTTGAAGCCATCTTGAAACAGGTGGCCCAACTCTGCCAAAGGTGAGGGAGACAGACAGAGACAGGTGGGGGCAGGGCGGTGCTTTGATTCTCCAATGCTAACAGCATTTCTTGGGGTTTTGGGAGATTTGAGGAGGATGATATGCTGCACCGCGGTTTGGGTGCATCAAGAAGGGCACACCCCCTACCACCCCATTTGTCGGTTTTTGCGCTTCTTACTTGTAGCTGATCTTGGCCAAGTCAATCGAAGGTCGAGTCACCAGTCTGCGACTGGTCTGAACTGTCAATCATGCCAACGTTGTGTAGTTCCATTTGCGCTGATCAATGAGGCTTGCAGCAGTGACAGTCAGCACACTGAGGTTGCCAACAACTCCAGGCTGCATGGCATCAAGTGCGCCCCATGAGCACGTGCTACCTGCTGGAACGCTGTCTTGTGTTCTGGGAGACCTTTTTAGATGTCTGCGTTGTTGCGAGGGCCTACATTGGGTGAGTACTGATGCAGCACGATGAAGGCAAATCTGCCATGTCAAAACCATTTGTTCATCAAGGCCCAACCGTGCTTGTGTCACTCCATGCACTGTGTTTTGCCTTGCTGCGCAAGTCGTTAACATCTCCCCACGTGGCGAAAATGCGGGCCAGGGTGGGGGCGTTCCAAAATTCCACGCTTGGAAGGTACAACAAGTTCATTTGTAGGCTCAAGGACCGACTCGAGAGGGTGCTGCGGTGTTTCGGATCGCCATGATACTGCCCAGCTGCGAAGGGATACGTGTCATTTGGTCCACGTCGTCCATCAGCACTGTTTTGCCAGTGTTTCTTTTTCCGCAGCTGACGGATACCGACACACCGAGCGAGTGGACGAGCGACCCACCGTGCAATAAAGCTCCACGCCAGCACAACCCCAGGTCTCTGCGTGTCCTAGCAACCCTGAGTATCCCGACCGCAACTGCAGGGCTACGGGGTCCTCTGGAACTGCAAAATGATGATAGGTAGGGAGATTCTTGCAGCCACTGCAACTCCAAATCGAAGGGGGCCTCGGACCTTACGGGTTGACGCGCACGATGCAGGAGGCAAACATCAACATCAACCGCAAGATCCTCTCCCAGCTGGGAGTTTATGACCGCGCCATTTTCACGAACGTGCTTGAGGCTGGATTTCTTTGCTTTCCTGCTACCTGGCAGAACACACAGACCAAGGGCAGGCACAACACATCCGTCGCATGAAAGTCCGCAACTAGCATTTTCAGCGTTTAAATCCTTTTGCAAAGGCTTGTCGGAACGCAGTTATTTGAAGATTGTTTGTTGGAGCCTGATTCCAAAATGATTAGCATTGTGCCCATGCTTGTCAATGTTGGCGTGAATGGCCCTTGAGATGTGGCAAACATGAGAACAGAGCGAACATGAAGAGAGCAGAAAAGGGGCAAATAAGACCATTTGGTTGATTTGCTAGATGAAAGGTCAGATTAAGCTCCAAACCGAGCTCAGGGCAGGGTGAGAGCCTTTGTCACGCCCCGCTTCCACAATGGAGACACTGGAATGACCAAAATGCCTCAAAATGTTGGCTCTTGTTTTCCGGCTCAGATGGTCACTGACGAACTCCATGACTTGGAGGGCCCCATGTCACATTGTATACAATGAACATCAAACCACCGAATTAGTTGCTTTTGCTTTTGGTTTCGTTTAAAATAATCCAAGAAGGGCCGTTCTTTCATTTTTATGGACAATCCCCACGTGGCCACTGCCTTGCCCCCCAGACCGCCGTGCCTGAGTGGCGTGAGCTGAAGGCGGGCGGCGTCTTTGGAGGTGTTGCGTTGTGCGTTTTCTCTGAGGGCTCAACCACCTGCTGTTGAAGTGGGGTGTGCATATCATTTTTTATTATACACATGCGCGCATTGTATACATTAACATATGTGCGTATGTTATGTATATTTTAAGAGGTTCGTAAGGCGGGATGTATATGTGTATATTTGCATATGTGTATATATGCAATACATGTGAATGTGTATACTGTATACATGTACAATTCTACACATGTGTACATGTATATTTGAATAAATGCAAATAGGTATATATTTGTACATATATATATATATATAATTACACACGTATACTTTAGAGCCTCCGGCTCAGTCCGCCGACATTGTCCTCTCCCTTTTCTCCTTCTTCCTCTCTCCCTTGTCTCCCTGGTGTGTTCTGTCGTCCTCTCTCCCTCCCTCTGCTCCCCATCCTCCCCATCCCCCCAAGCCTCTCTCTCCCCAATCTCCCTCTCTCGTATGTATGTATGTATGTATGTATGTATGTATGTATGTATGTATGTATGTATGTATGTATGTATGTATGTATGTATGTATGTATGTATGTATGTATGTATGTATGTATGTATGTATGTATGTATGTATGTATGTATGTATGTATGTATGTATGTATGTATGTATGTATGTATGTATGTATGTATGTATGTATGTAATGTATGTATGTATGTATGTATGTAATGTATGTATGTATGTATGTATGTATGTATGTATGTATGTATGTATGTATGTATGTATGTATGTATGTATGTATGTATGTATGTATGTATGTATGTATGTATGTATGTATGTATGTATGTATGTATGTATGTATGTATGTATGTATGTATGTATGTATGTATGTATGTATGTATGTATGTATGTATGTATGTATGTATGTATGTATGTATGTATGTATGTATGTATGTATGTATGTATGTATGTATGTATGTATGTATGTATGTATGTATGTATGTATGTATGTATGTATGTATGTATGTATGTATGTATGTATGTATGTATGTATGTATGTATGTATGTATGTATGTATGTATGTATGTATGTATGTATGTAATGTATGTATGTATGTAATGTAATGTAATGTAATGTAATGTAATGTATGTAATGTAATGTAATGTAATGTATGTATGTAATGTATGTAATGTATGTAATGTATGTATGTATGTATGTATGTATGTATGTATGTATGTATGTATGTATGTATGTATGTATGTATGTATGTATGTATGTATGTATGTATGTATGTATGTATGTATGTATGTATGTATGTATGTATGTATGTATGTATGTATGTATGTATGTATGTATGTATGTATGTATGTATGTATGTATGTATGTATGTATGTATGTATGTATGTATGTATGTATGTATGTATGTATGTATGTATGTATGTATGTATGTATGTATGTATGTATGTATGTATGTATGTAATGTATGTATGTATGTATGTATGTATGTATGTATGTATGTATGTATGTATGTATGTATGTATGTATGTATGTATGTATGTATGTATGTATGTATGTATGTAATGTATGTATGTATGTATGTATGTATGTATGTATGTATGTATGTATGTATGTATGTATGTATGTATGTATGTATGTATGTATGTATGTATGTATGTATGTATGTATGTATGTATGTATGTATGTATGTATGTATGTATGTATGTATGTATGTATGTATGTATGTATGTATGTATGTATGTATGTATGTATGTATGTATGTAATGTATGTATGTATGTATGTATGTATGTATGTATGTATGTATGTATGTATGTATGTATGTATGTATGTATGTATGTATGTATGTATGTATGTATGTATGTATGTGTATGTATGTATGTATGTATGTATGTATGTATGTATGTATGTATGTATGTATGTATGTATGTATGTATGTATGTATGTATGTATGTATGTATGTATGTATGTATGTATGTATGTATGTAATGTATGTATGTATGTATGTATGTATGTATGTATGTATGTATGTATGTATGTATGTATGTATGTATGTATGTATGTATGTATGTATGTATGTATGTATGTATGTATGTATGTATGTATGTATGTATGTATGTATGTATGTATGTATGTATGTATGTATGTATGTATGTATGTATGTATGTATGTATGTATGTATGTATGTATGTATGTATGTATGTATGTATGTATGTATGTATGTATGTATGTATGTATGTATGTATGTATGTATGTATGTATGTATGTATGTATGTATGTATGTATGTATGTATGTATGTATGTATGTATGTATGTATGTATGTATGTATGTATGTATGTATGTATGTATGTATGTATGTATGTATGTATGTATGTATGTATGTATGTATGTATGTATGTATGTAATGTATGTATGTATGTATGTATGTATGTATGTATGTATGTATGTATGTATGTATGTATGTATGTATGTATGTATGTATGTATGTATGTATGTATGTATGTATGTATGTATGTATGTATGTATGTATGTATGTATGTATGTATGTATGTATGTATGTATGTATGTATGTATGTATGTATGTATGTATGTATGTATGTATGTATGTATGTATGTATGTATATGTATGTATGTATGTATGTATGTATGTATGTATGTATGTATGTATGTATGTATGTAATGTATGTATGTATGTATGTATGTATGTATGTATGTATGTATGTATGTATGTATGTATGTATGTATGTATGTATGTATGTATGTATGTATGTATGTATGTATGTAATGTATGTATGTATGTATGTATGTATGTATGTATGTATGTATGTATGTATGTATGTATGTATGTATGTATGTATGTATGTATGTATGTATGTATGTATGTATGTATGTATGTATGTATGTATGTATGTATGTATGTATGTATGTATGTATGTATGTATGTATGTATGTATGTATGTATGTATGTATGTATGTATGTATGTATGTATGTATGTATGTATGTATGTATGTATGTATGTATGTATGTATGTATGTATGTATGTATGTATGTATGTATGTATGTATGTATGTATGTATGTATGTATGTATGTATGTATGTATGTATGTATGTATGTATGTATGTATGTATGTATGTATGTATGTATGTATGTATGTATGTATGTATGTATGTATGTATGTATGTATGTATGTATGTATGTATGTATGTATGTATGTATGTATGTATGTATGTATGTATGTATGTATGTATGTATGTATGTATGTATGTATGTATGTATGTATGTATGTATGTATGTATGTATGTATGTATGTATGTATGTATGTATGTATGTATGTATGTATGTATGTAATGTATGTATGTATGTATGTATGTATGTATGTATGTATGTATGTATGTATGTATGTATGTATGTATGTATGTATGTATGTATGTATGTATGTATGTATGTATGTATGTATGTATGTATGTATGTAATGTAATGTAATGTAATGTAATGTAATGTAATGTAATGTAATGTAATGTAATGTAATGTAATGTAATGTAATGTAATGTAATGTAATGTAATGTAATGTAATGTAATGTAATGTAATGTAATGTAATGTAATGTAATGTAATGTAATGTAATGTATGTAATGTATGTAATGTAATGTAATGTAATGTATGTATGTATGTATGTATGTATGTATGTATGTAATGTAATGTAATGTATGTATGTAATGTAATGTAATGTAATGTAATGTAATGTAATGTAATGTAATGTAATGTAATGTAATGTAATGTAATGTAATGTAATGTAATGTAATGTAATGTAATGTAATGTAATGTAATGTAATGTAATGTAATGTAATGTAATGTAATGTAATGTATGTATGTATGTATGTATGTATGTATGTATGTATGTATGTATGCAATGTATGTATGCAATGTATGTATGCAATGTATGTTGTATGTAATGTAATGCAATGCAATGTAATGTAATGTAATGTAATGTAATGTAATGTAATGTAATGCAATGTATGTATGTAATGTGTGTATGTATGTATGTATGTATGTATGCATGTATGTATGTACGTATGTATGTATGTATGCATGCATGTATGTATGTATGTATGTATGTACATATGTATGTATGTAATGTAATGTAATGTAATGTAATGTAAAGAAATGTAATGTAATGTAATGTAATGTAATGTATGTATGTATGTATGTAATGTGATGTAATGTAAAGTAATGTTATGTAATGTATGTATGTATGTATGTATGTATGTATGTATGTAATGTATGTATGTATGTATGTCTGTATGTATGTATGTATCCTTGCACTTCCCCTTTGCTCCCCAGTATTTCCCTCAAAAAACACGGTTTTTCCAGCATTCTCGCAAAGAGGATGTCCAAAAACACAGAGTTTTGCCAGATTTTCGGCAAAAGGATGCAGGAAGCCCAAGCCAGCAAAAAAGCCGGCAGGGGGAATCGAGCCTGGGACCCCTGTTTTGCGACACTGGCTCCCCGAAGGCTACGTTTAGTGGAACGTCATCAAATTGCCGCGCGGTCCTTGGGGGGGGGGGGCCCCCCCACGTATCAGACGTCGGGTGGGGGGGGGGTTAGGGGGGGTTATCCTCTATCCTCTCTTAGGTGTCCGACACGCCGAGCAATGTCGGCGGATTTTTTTGCTGACGTACAACTAACCAGCACCGCAACGCTCAACTTCATAGCTGATAGCTCTTGCTCCTTTATCAGTTTTCGAGCTGCGCGCAAGGCAAGGGCCTTCATCAGCATCGTGATTTCTGTGCGGCTTTTAGTGTTTAGCCTTCTGAAGCCGCTGTTTTTTCAGTGTTTTCAAGGGCAACGTCTTGGGTTTGCAGCACTTCCACGCCCAACTGAAGATGATTTGTGGAAGGCAGCTCCCATCAGCGCTCCGGCATCACCCGTATCCCCGAACCACCAGAGCAAGCCCGCAGACCCACAAGCCCACGCCTGCAAGAAGTTCATGCTCATCATTTTAGTCTACACATGTAGCTGCGCCTCCAGCATTTTAGGGCGAGCCCTAGGCCGACACGGGCACCGCAGTTGCAATGAAAGACATTTGAACTCCCATCGGCGCATCTGAGAAACACAAGCGCCTGAGGGCGCCGGAGTCCGCAAAGCATGTGAGCATGCGTGCGTGCGCGCGTGCGTGCGTGCGTGCGTGTGTGGGTGTTGTAAGTTGCTGAGCATGATCTTCAAAGGGTTGGTCCTGGGCTCAAGTCAAACAATTTGTGAAATTCTGTTTTGTAGCTTTAAAATTAGTGGTCATGGGGTAAGAGGTTATGTGCCTGCCAAGCACAATAGAAATTCCATGCAAAACAACAAGGGCTCGCTATTGAGAGCGGGCGAACATCTCAGCCAGGAGAAGGAGGAGAACAAGGGCAAGAAGCGCCTTGGATGCAAAACGTCCGGCCGGCAGGTCCACGGACCCTTGAGCAGAAATAGCCCAGCCTCTCCAAGAGATTCCGTTTCTTGGGTGCTGAGTGCCGTGCCATGCGCTTGGGATTTTTGTGTTGCCGCAGACACAAACTAGCGCTTGCACCATGTGGGAGGGGAGCTGCGGTAGAGAGAATCTTCGTGCCGTGCGAGCGCTGTGAGCTGTTTCTGCATTTCAGGTTAAAGAGCAGGGCATGCTCGGATCCAACTTCTTATTTGACCAAGCCCTATTTGACATTCATGCCCATTTCGGAAGTGGACCGGCACGTTGAAGACCGGCTGTTTGGCATCTCAGGGAGCTCATGACCATCCAGGAGCTCGATGACATTGCCATCCCGTGATCGGGGATTTGTCTTTCTTTTTTTTGGGGGGGGAGGGGGGGCTGGAAGGCGGTGAGGGTTCTGGGGTCTTCTCCAAAGATGTTTTATATTTGGGGAATCAGAACATTTTTTGTTTCCGTGTACCCAGATGTGGGTCAAGGGTTGGTAGATGATTTCTTTGTGCAAGTTGCGGCGCGGCCCAAGGCTTACAATAGGCATGAACTGCACGGCGCAGGTGGTCGGTTGGTTAGGTTGATTCGGTAGGTTTGGCGGATCTTTCGGTTTGTTGGGCTGGGTGAGTTTGCGGGTTGCTTGGCATCCACGAGCACCAATGACATCCTGCATTGACTGATTGGCTTGATTGCGAGTTGGGCCCGAGGCTTTTTGAATAAGTTGAACCAATCTGGAAGCAACCATTTTGAACCAGGTTTCTTCGTTCCCGCCAAGGAGGCGCTCGTCAAGTTCTTAGCACTACTCCTGAACCAAGTTGTCTTCACCTCAATTGCAGTCGACCTTTCATCTCTCAGAATCTTGGTGCTCATTGCCCTTTTTTGACAGCCACCAGAAAGGAGGGGACCAGCGGAGCGGGGTGGACACTTGGCTAGTTTGCAGTCTCATTTGTACACGGAGAGACGCTTTCTTCTGGCTCACTTCGGGGAATTGCTTGTTTTGTGCCGTCAATTGCCGCAACTGCCGATCCACTGGTTGCCTGGCTCTAGCTGTTAGCTTTTTGCGCGATTAGACATCATTGGAGTTGTTTCTAATTTGCCTCTGACTCTTGGACCCGACACTCTAGGCTTGCACTGCCCAGAATATTGCAACAATGTCCAACACATCAGCAGAGTGCGTGACCCGCTCCCACGTCATTGCGTGCCATGCCATGTGGCTTTGTGGCATCCAGGCGAGTTGCTTTTTCTTGTGGGATGTCCTGTCCAAAGCTTGGAAATGGCACAACCACATGCGCCGATGCCCCAAGTGTACGCGCTAGACAACAAGCATGGCGATGTCAGCCCTTTCGGTGCTCAGCGGCTTTGGATTCTCCCGGAACGTGTAGAACTTCCTGAACCCTCAAATGGTTGTTTACACACTACCCCTTTTGAAGTCCCCCAAAAAGAGCGACTTGCAACAGACCGCCAGATCAACGTTGTAATCGTAGCACAAGTAGAATTGACTTCTCGCGGTTACATTCCCGGAATCCTTGCGACCTTCAGCTTGGATCTCGTCACACGGAGAGTTGCCATGGTCGATACCAGTTTGAGGTATGCTGAACCATACGCAACTGACGCAACTGTTCGTCTGTGGGCTACGGGTCCTTTGCCATGGGCGTTTGACCATTGTGTTATCTCCGCATGTCACGCGGTGTGGTCTTCTAGTCACAAAAGGTGTAGTTTGTTGCCCAAGGCCGTTGCTGTTGCACTGAGCAAGTGAAATCATCTGGTGCAGATGTCTTCTGTCCAGCAAAAGCACGGTGTTGACACTGGGCGGAACAGAACGCGACAAGTTGAGACAAACTATCCCAGTTTTCACTAGACAGGCCTTTGCCAGGCCTGTGAATTACACAGCCTAGTTTTTATAACACACAGATTGCATGGAAGCGCCTGGAAGCGCCGTACTTTTGTTCCATCAGCAGAACTATATTCAGCAGGGTTGTTTGAAGGGGTTGTTTACATCTCAAACCCAAGAGGGGCTTCAGCCACTCTTTTCCGATATCAATGCTGCCAGCTCACAAGACACAAGCAAGCTCCCAGGATTCATTTGAACTGATTTACTTGCAGCCCGTCGGAGCTTCCAGCAAGCATTGACCACGCCCCGGCGCAGGTGACAGCCTTGCAGGCGGGCTGGTGGTGTCATTGCCGTTGTCATTTTCGTCGCTGTCACTGCAGTTGTTGTCATTGTTTTGGCGATGTTGTTCGTCATCATCATCATCATCGTGGTCATCATCAGCAGCATCATCGTCACTACCCTCACTATTTTTATCGTCATCATCATCATCGTCACCACCACCACCACCATCATCATCATCAACATCATCATCATCATCATCATCATTAACATCATCATCATCATCATCATCATCATCATCATCATCATCATCATCATCGTCATCGCCATCGTCATAGTTGTCACCATCGCCATCATCGAATCATCGTCACCCTGATCGTCGTCGTCGTCCTCCTCCTCCTCTTCCTGCTCCTCCTCCTCCTCCTGCTCCTCCTCCTCCTCCTGCTCCTCCTCCTCCTCCTCCTTCGACATCATCGTCGTCGTTATCCTCATCCTCATCCTCATCCTCATCCTCATCATCATCATCATCATCATCATCATCATCATCATCATCATCATCATCATCATTGACGAACAACTGCTCCAAGCGACAGCGCGAGCAAGGTACACCATGTGACAGGAAACTAGGAGCTATGGTACTGAACACCAACATCATTTGTCGCAGACGCATGTTGTGCTTGCGCTGCGTTCTGCGCTCAAATGCTGGAAGATCCACATGGCACTAAATGATAAAAAAGCAGCATTCCCCCGTATCAAGAAAGGGCAACCCAGAGGAGCACCCATTCCGGTGCTTCGACAGGGTGCCATGCTTCATACGTTGTGCCAGGCACCACTGCGAGGCTGGGGCAAGAAAGAAGCCGCGTTGAAGATTGGTTGTGCCGTGGCCGTTTTACTCTTCACATGAGCATGTAAGGTAAACCTGCGAGTTTTTATCGAGCAGCCCTTCATTTGTTTGGTTTGACACCCAGGGCGGCTAGCTCAAGGGCTTTGATAAGGTCCTTGATAGGCCAAGACGTCAATCTGCAAGCGATCGGCAACGGTCGCCGCCTGTCAGGTTGGTTGAACCTCTTGTTGCAACAGTAGGCAATCAGAGACACAGATAGGTTGTGGAGAACCCTGGCCAAGTGTTGATCACGCTGCCCCAGCAATTCTGATTCTATGTCTAGGCTTCGGCAGCTCAAAGCCACGATCTCATCCCATTTCTAACTTGCTTGGGCAAATAGAGCTGAGATTCACGCCTGTAGTGATTCCTCGCCTGCTTTTGCGTTGGAATCAACGAGCACCTGCATCATTACATTCAACTTGTTCTAAAGAGTTGCACAATACAATAGGCCTTTTAGACGTGGGCTCTTGGCAAGGCTTTTTGCCCTTCAACGCACGCCTGGCAGTCTGCAAAGCGCGTGGCTCAAGAAGTTGCGGAGCGTGCGTGCCAGACGCGCGCCTGCGCCTTTTGCATCGGCCATGTCGGAGGAGGTGTTCTGTAAGGGAGAGGGCTCAGTGATGTCCAACGGCTTTCAAATCGCCATCGGGCCGTCGCAGCACCTTACCAGTTCACCAGTCTTCAGCTTTGTATGTATTTGTGTCGTTTTGTTTCTTTCCTTTCCATTACAAAGGCAGTTTGTGTTTCAACGGAGATCCGTTCCCTCCAGGCAATAGTTGTTCATGTAAAGCAAACGGTGCGCCTCTCAACCATGTTTTCGCCTGCAACTGTTGCAGAGTTGAGTTGGCTCTCAGACCCACATGGAAGAGTGTTGACTCCTGGATGACTTTACTGCTGACCCAAATCCACGCATGCCAGTTTCTTGCCCTCAAATCAAACCTACGCGTTGCTCTCCTTTGCTCCCCGACCTGGCCCTTGTGACTTTTGGGAGGTACTGCGCCCTGTTCCTGTTCCCTGGATGGGGGCTGGACTCCCCAGCCAAGTACCTGCTCGGTTGCTGCGGTGCCTGTGCCATTCCAATGGCCATCGCAGCTCGGCGCTGCGATGTGAGCAGAAGGGTTGCTTTTTACGGATGCCGTCGAGACAACTCGGTTGGCTTGCAAGAGATCGGAGATCCTTCAACATGTGGGGCACCGTTCGACCTGTCGCAGACAGCAATTTGCGATTGCCAATCTGCCACTGTCCTTCCGACTAAGATCAACCTGTTTTCAAGCCACAGAGGCCACCAAGGTCAGGTCACCCAGCCGCAAACAAGCCACACACGCTCCAGTATTTGTATTTCCAACTTGCCGTCCTACTGCCCCTGCGAGGGGCAGACAGCCTCGAAAACTGCATGTCTACAGCAAGCATCCTCCTGGACTGCTGCGATGGTTCGTTTCGACATGTATCATTGAAGAACATTTGACACAGCATCCTTGGCTCAAGAGCTGTGTGACTCAAGTGGCCCACCTCTATTGGAGCGATTTGTGCACATCGTGGCGTTCTTAGCCTTTCCGCCCTGGCATTGAGGCACAACACCATGCGGGCTGTTGGCAAAAGCTGGCTAATCGTCTAGGACTTCCTGGATTCAGGAATGACAAAAACAGTACCTGACGCGAGACCAAGGGAGCCAAAAGGCAAGCCGAAATCCGTTTTGGGGGTTCCTCAACTTTTGCAACATACCGGTATACGACACCCGCTAGGACCGCCTGTCCGATTTTTCCGAAGCTGAGGTGTCAGTGCAACTGGTCCGAGAGCGGGTCGTGGAGATCAGCCAGCGCGGCGGAGGCATCGCTCCGGACGCTCTGGCGGCGGTGCTTTTCGGCCTGCAGATGACGCGCCTTGGAACGGATCTATGGAAACAGGTCAATACGGGTGTGTTGCTTTTTGGGAACTCCTCTTTGGTTTCATAAAGGGGAAGACCACACCCATGCAGCAACCAGTCCACCATATATTTGGGACATACGGATTTGCCCTGGGCAGCATTTACATTGCGGCCCAGTTCGCCCAATTGGTCCAGTTGGTCCAGCTGTTTTGAGATAGAACCGCTTTGCGACTGCACCGTGAAAACGTGCATTCTTAATCAAGCTCGCTATTCTAGAAAGTCCCATATTTCCAACCGGCGACTTCATGGATTGCAGTAGGTCGCCCTGATTGCGAGCAGTTTATTGTAGGGAGCCAATCCATCATATGCCCAGGACGGGTCTTGTGGGAAAGGTGAAGGTTAAAAGGTGCAGCTTGGAACAGGTGTCCCTTGATTCAGATATGGAACGCATGGTGGCGACGGTCAGGGTCTCTAGGGAAAATCAGTGCAGCATGCTTCTATTTTGCAGGATGCTTGAAATGTGATGTGATTCGTCAGCACATTGTTGCACGTGCTTGCACAATTGTACTGCAAACCTCACAGGGCAAACGGAGTGCTTGGGCCCTACCCACCGTGGCCTTTGTTTGCATGATCCGATGAGTGCACACTTGGTGTTGCTTGCACTGTTCCTGTCGCGTCGTTTGTGCTTGCAGAGAAGGGTTCGTTCTGTGTTGGCATGCCAAGCTGCAAAGGATGGGACCTATCATGTCTGAGGCTGGCATACTTTGTGATGCTCTTGGTGATGCTCTACGAGACAGTGATGCTCGGATGGATGGGAGGGAGTTTTCACTTTGAGCGGAGGTCCGCCCCAGAGAAGATTCTTCAATTTGCAGGGAAACGCAAGCATGGTGCCGGGGCGGTGATCAGGGGCCACTGAGCATTGCGCAAGAAGAGACCACCAGCTGTTTTTTTCTTTCTCGCCTGACTAATTTAAAGCAACCTGAACTACAACTTGACAGCACTAAGCTATAGAATAAACCCAATGGTCAAGCAATCGATAACAAATCGGTCGGATCTAGGAGAACTCAGGCTCGAGTTCAAAGCAGTGGGTTGAGACTTGCAGAGGTATGTTTGGTGAAAGTCCCATCCACATTTTGCCTTGTTCGCTCAGCGAGACGATGGGCCCCGGAGCCCGGTCCGGCCAATGTGTCATCCTCCTTCTTCATGCGCAAAGTGAACAAATGCAGGGGATCATGAATTTGCCTTTTGCACTGAGCAACAGGATAACAGGAACTCCAAGACCCTAAGACTCCAAGACTGCGAGCTTCCGGCATTCTCAAGTTGGGCCATCAATCCCTGGCCCACGGGACCCATTTTGTTGGTGCCTTCAAGATTTGTCAGGATCTTTAGCTGTGTCATTGCGGGCTTCATGATTGCCACCTTCCTCCTGCAGCGCTTCAAGCGCCGCAAGGCAGGGCACGGGGGGGGGGTGATGGGTCAGGTGCCAAAGCCAGGAAGCCACGTTGCCGGCGAAAAGGTGGAATCTAGTTCGACAAGTGGAGAAGAGAGCTCTTGTGACATGTCGTTGCTCAGGCGGCCTCCTCAGCCCTCACGGCACGCATCAACGCGGCCCCCTGCTGCTCCCCGGACATGGTGAGTGCCTGACGCGGTGTTCGAGGAGAAAACAGTGCCAAACACTGCTGCCTTGTGAACCGTGGAAGAATTGAAAGACATGATGCCTGTTGGCTCACAGCTGGACAGCGAGCTGAATTCGGAGCAGGGCATCCCAACAGTTAATGAAGATCTGCTCAAGTCGGGGAGATCTCTGCATGTCACTACTTGCTTGTTTGGGAACGCGTAGACACAATCACTGCTTGTGGAGAAATTCCACGCTTGCCGCCAATGTGTCAAGAGGGGTGACCTACAACTTCAGGATGCCAGGCATCAAACTCAAAGCTTGGAGACCCGAAGCTGCCACGCCTTTCCGTTGGAGAGTGCGCAAGGCCTGCGAAGCGCAATGGCCCGCTTTTGTCGGGGCAAGGGCTCGGTGATGACGGATGGCTTTCAGCTGGCCATGGGACCGGCCCAGGTGGGGGGTTTCATCTGATGGGTTGGTGTCCTTCCGAGTTTGAAGGTCGCTGCACAAATCCAACAACATGTTTGCTTAGGACTTATTTCAGGCAAAGACTGCGGTTTGCTTCGTGGCTCGGAAATCTGAATGCAAGCCCTGGAGTACTATATGGGCTTGTAGAAATAGGGGTTGTTTGCTTTGGTTCCCTGTAACCATCCAAAACAGCTCCACCCGTCTTTTTGACTGTCAGAGACTATCGCATGTAGGACTGTGCCCTGTTCCTGTTTCCTGGCTGGGCGCTCGACTCGCCCGCCAAGTATTTGCTGGGATGCACTGGAGCGTTTCTCATCCCCGGGGTGGTTGTGACTCGGAGCAGGTTTGTCGGGGAGGGAATAGGGACGAAACGGGGAAGGCGAGGGAGAAGTGAAGCAGAAGGATCTTGAGGCAAAACCAGAACAAACAGAAACACATGACGTGGACTCTTTGTTGACCAACAACAAAGAGCAATTCTGGAAGTTCGCCTTTAACTAGCATGCCTCTGCTTTCGTTACGTTGGTCCCTTTACAAGCGTCATGGCCTGAGGCAGTCGAGGATCTCGGCTGAGCCATGATAACATGTTGTGACACTGGAACTTTGCTTTGATGTTGCGGCCTTTGCCCTTTCGGAGTACTTTGTTGCAGGTTTTTTGTTGAAGTCCTGCACGTATTGAGCCACTTTGTCTCCTGATAGCCAGTGTGTTTCGGTAAACTAGGGGGGGTGCAGTGCCAAATGTGCCCAGCGATTTACTGCTTTGGCACAGCCCTAACCGTGGGCTCCCCTGTTCGCTCTGTCTATTCGGCATACCTCTCCTTGGATTGGCATGTGGCATTTGCTTGTGGCCAGTGTCCTTCTTTCTGGACCTCTATCGCAACACTTTCAAGAACACAATAGCCATGTGGCCAAGATAGACTGCTTTTGACACCGGCAAGCACTGACTGTTGCACAATTGGTTTGCCGAAAAGCTTTGCCAAATGTAGCTCTCGCGCGACATGGAATTCTAAAGGACAAAGGCCCAAAGGCCGCTTTGGTTCTGGCTTCTTTCATTGTCTTCATTGTCTTGAAGCGTCTTAGCGACGATGCTGGCAGCCAAGATTGCTTTATGGCGCGCGTGGCAAGCTCGTATACGCCCAACTTTGCACTCCCGTCATCCTGGCAGGAAGATTGCCAAAGAGGCCTCGTGCATGTCTTTGTGGCTGGCCCACTTGACCACTGCTTTGTGGAAAAACTCGCAACCTCACCCAGAGCGTCACGCAAGAAGGGCAAGGCATGGTTGCCGGTTGGCGATGTCCCCATGACAGATCGATAGGCTGATTTACACGGAAAATGCATTCGGGATTGCACGGGAGGAGACACGTGGCTTCCATTTCACCCACTCCCCATTGGTCTGTTGCAGGGGCGGGTGGGGGGGGGGGGGGCCAACGCGCGCACGAGGTGTCCTTGAACGTCCTGCGGGAGCGTGTGGCTCTTCGGGATGCAGCGCTGGAGTCTGGCGTGTTGGCGGACCTGCGCCAGGCGTTGCTCTTCGGGATGCAGATGATGCGCCCAGCCCGAAGTGGGGGCGGGGGGGTGGGGCGGGGGTGTGGCCGGCTCATCTACCATTTGCCAGCAGATCTCGGCTTTTGGAAGGATCTAATGGGAATGGTTGAGGAGTGAGACTGTTCAAGTGCGACATTCGTCTGATGAGCCTTTGAAGCTGAAGCTTTTTTTTTAACAATTAAATAAATGAAGGCTAAAGATACCAAAAATTACTTCAGCGCCGATTTACTTCGTAAGCCTTGTGGAAAATTGCTGACGCGGTAAAGGCATCCTATCATTCATTATTGTGTTCGGGGGTCAAGTCAGCCCAGGGCTGCGCAACCGCGCAAGAGACATGCTGGAGATTCCCAGGTTTGTGCTGGGGGCAAAGAGAGAAGGTGAGAAATGCTCTAGGTCTGGCTCAAAACAGGGATCGGCATTTTTTTCGAACGGTTTCTTAAGAACACCGAAACGAAACCACAAGGTTCAGTCTTGAGAACCCAGGTTTGCGTACTTTGCGATGCTTCTGGTGATGCTGTACGAGCCACTGCCGCTTGGACGAAATCTGATGGCCTAACTCAGCGAGGCTTCTGTCAGGCCGGTCTAGTCTCTGAGCTCGTGGCCCAAGACGTCAGGATCTTCAAATTGGGACGAGCTTTGCAGCTTTTTTTCAGCCTTTCAAGCCCATCCCGCCTTCGGGTCAATGCGCCGCGGGACTCGGGGTACGACTCTGTCTATCTACGGTCGAAAGCCCGCAGGATCTTCAGCTGCCTCATCCTGGGCTTCGGGGTGTCCACTTTTGTGGTGCAGCGCCGCAAGCGCAAGGCGGGAGCAAGGCATCGACCTTTGGAGACTTTAGATGAATCGTGAGAGTTCCTTGCTGTCATCAAACATGACGTGTTCAAGCGCTTGGATACATTTGTGAATGCCAGTTCTGACTGGGTCGCTGGGAGGTGTTTCAACAGCAACGGCTCAAATGTTTCAAATGCTGGACTTCACACAGCTGATCAACGAAGTGCTTGCACCTGTGATTCACCATTCCCATCGTATTGACCAACATTCAAGCATGCAAGCCTTCCTTTGCCTCAAACAATCATTCCCCCCCCCCCGCCCACCCCCCACTCAACTTCCCTCATGTACCCTTGAGGCCTGCCGCTGTCCAACGCGGGACCTCGCGCTGGACCGGAGCGCGCTGCTGCTGCACTGAGCGCTCGGGACATTTGGGGACACTTGGAGTCTGTTCCCAGGAGTTCGTGCTTCCGTGGTATCAAAGTGGGAAGCTTCTGTGGCGAGGTCACACGAAAGTTTGGTCTTCCCGTTTCTCAGCACGGGGCAGATGTGTCATGACCATTTGTGAAGATGTTGTTCCCGTATGTTCCATCCAACGTTTCACACCTTTGTCGCTCCCAAGCCTTTCAGGGTAGAAGGGACAAAGTTGGTTTTGACTGCAGTGTCATTCCCATCTGAGAGGTTTTCAACACGTGTTCTGCCACCCACACATCCTAGAGCGTGTGCCGGCTCAGTCCTGATGCCCTGTCATGGCTTGGGAGTGTGCGCCTCTCTGTGAGCTGCGCTCTTGTGCAGATGTCGCAGAAAGTCGGCCGACAGTCAATTCGTCAGGCAGTGATAGTGGCCTGTGCGGCTTGAAAGAATGACGCCGGACTATCTGAAGGCCAACTGCACTCACAATGCGACCCACCCTTCCTTGCTTCCACGAATCAACCTTGCCTTTCCGTTAGTTTTGTGGCTCGACGTGCAGGTAGTATACTCAGGGAGTCAGAACCCGGGTTTCATCTAGCACTCAGAGCCCCATGGCCCACGATCATGGTCAGCATGGCCATGACATGGGCGACATGGACATGGACATGGAGGTCTTCTGCTTGGGCAACGGCACAGTGATGCTGAACGGTTTTCAGGTGGCAATAGGCGGGGAGCACCGAAACGCTGGCTCAAGAGCTAAAATCATCAAGCCCTTTAAGCCACATCTCAGAGGGTGATTCTGTGCTGGTGCCCATTGTTGAAGCAACATGTTGGGAAATGATTGCCGCCCTTGAAAGGTTCCCAATGCGGACCCTTCAAGGGCAGCGTGTATTGGGTTGATCAGAGTCTTTTCGTCGGACTCGCCTCGCAGAGAACGCCAATATTCGTGAGTGAATCGGTCTTTCTCTTTTTCTCCCCCGACCTCGCCTGCCGGCCTTACAGTCTCGAGTTTTGAGCCCCGTCAAATGGTTGAATTCCAGAAGAATCTCCAAGTGAAGCCCACTGCGACTCCTGGCTTCCACTTTGATTTTGTTTCCGTTTCCCATTTTGCCCCTGGGCTTGCCTGCTTTTTTGGATATTTACCCTTGTGGTGTTTCTGAGTCTTTTTGGGATGTTTAGGGACATATTCACCCCCACCCCCCTCACCACTCCACCCCACTCACCAACCCACCTACGTCGGTTTTTCATAATTTTTAAGGCATGACACATTGCCGATTGCCGGAACTAGGAGTTCCTTTTGTCAAGACCGCTACATGAGCGTGTGAGCCAGCGGTAAGCTGGCTGATCCTTTCTTTCGCAGCTCGGATCAGCGAGGAGTTGGAAACAAGAGGCGGCTGCACTTTGGCAGTGGGACTGGCAGCGGAGCTGGAACAGCTCCTGGGGCCCGAGACTCGGTGGAGGTGTTGGTGAAGATGATCTTGATGACTTCGGGGTCGCGTCTTCTCCTGAGTCCGTTAACGAAGGGGGGAAAGGCAAGCCACGAGGAGATGCTCTTTGGCTTCCTCAAGGGCTGTCATGGATGGTTTGAGAGACGCGGAGGATGAGCTTCGCTACACGGGGTGCAATGGAGGTGGCTCCAAAGCCACATGCTATAGAGGAGGTCCACTGGGCGGACAAGCCAGTGGAGCGTGTTAGTGGTTAGCTTCTCTTGAGCAGCAGAAGGAGCTGAACGAAGCCTATGCGGCCCTCGACCAGCTGATCCGCGCCTTTCAGGGTCCCGGAAGCTGATCTGAGAAGGGCGCAAGCCGCGGAGCCTAAGGGCAAGGGGGCAAGACGTGGATCAGGAGATCATGAAGATTGCGGAGCGTGTTCTCAACCCAACAACCCAGCCCTGGTGTGAGCCTTTGTGCTGAGGAGAAGGTGATTGCCGCAGCCAAGCAGGTCAAATTTTAGGAGTCCCTGAAAACCTCGATGAAGCAGCGCAAAGATTAACTTTGAAGAAGGAGGTGATCCGGGAAACGCCCAGACCGACGCCTGCACATGCGTACATGCCGACAGCGGCATTGAGTTGATCCATGTCCCAGCAGACATGAGTTGCTGGTGATGCGGAACGAGCAGTTGGAGATCTTTGTGGGAAGATGGACCTATTCATGTGGGTGGTCAGAGTCTGCGCTTTGCCCCGTTGCAGTGGGGCTTTGGCAGGCTTCTCATGGGAGAAGATCGATTTCCGATGATTGTGAGCTGCCCTCGCACACAAGTCCACTTTCACAGCGGGGCTGTCAATCGCGCGAATTCGGAAGGGTGATGCCACATGGCTGCGGCACGAAGGGGAAACACATCATTCTTGAACTTGAGAGACAAGGAGGCAGAACACGACCTGCTGTGAGTTCGGAGGCGCAGCTTCAGGCGCAAGATGATATGCGGCAGTTTCCGGAGAAGGGGCAGCTGTGGAACGCATGAAAAGGTGCGGCGAAGAATCTGCACGGTAGCGCTACATGTGCGTGTGAGCCAGCGGTAAGCGGCTCATCCTTTCGCAGCTCGGATTGCCAAGCCTAACGAATTAGGCGCTGTCAATGGCAATCCAAAGCCCAGCCATCGCCGTTGTCCAAAGCGAATTGACCTTCGACCTTTTGGCTTTCCTATTTTGATGTATTGAGAAGTAAAAGCCCGAAAAGGGCAACCGACTATTTTCAGGGCTTTTGGGCAACTCTAGGCCCTGGTCAGCCCTGTGCCATGGCGCTTTTCCCTGGCTGGGTGCTGGACTCTGGCGCGAAGTACGTGGCCACATGTGTGGGAGCCTTCATGCTGCCGCTGGCCATCGCCCCAACCTCAGCCATCGGATGTGTGTTTGCGACTCAGAAAATTGAGGCGAAGGCTGGTGCTTATGGGCAGCCAGACCTAGGCCCAGCATTCAATTCATAAAGCGCATTCGCAACAATGCACGTGATACAACGTGAGCGCAACACAAACCATGCGTTCTGCACTTGCAGGGATCCCGGTATTCCGCATTCTTCCGAAAATTGTGTTGCACAACATAGAGGGCCCTTCTTCACATGCCAACGGGGGAGGGGAAGGCGAAGACTTAAGTGGGAATCTGGCATCCAATTCGAGGGTTTGGGGTCAACCAGCGCACTGTTGTTTTGGGGGCAATCAATGCATTTGAGTATTTCCAAACCGTTCCGCTTGCAAACAGCGGCCATCCCTTCCATGATGTTCCGACGCTGACGGTTTCGTTGTGTTGTTTGGCTCTGCCCGGATGTGAGCGCAGGGTGCTCGGAAAACAATGAAACACGGCTCAATCAACACCAAACCAAACATTTTTGGGGCGCATTTGTTGGGCGTCAGGGGCCGTTGGCAAACCGCAGGTCTTATCCAGAGGAACCTTACTTCAAAGTAAAGTGACATGTAAAAGCTGCACTTCGATGAGGATTTCTTGTTCATGCCATGTGGGGATCAATCAACGGTCACAATGATCGGGTCCCAGTGAAGCATTGCATCTGCTTTGCTTCCGATTCGCTGCCTGAGGTCGGAAACTGTGCGAAAAGGGAAACATCACAGTTAGCGACCTCCAACTATTCCAGGGGAACCATCCTGGAGGTTGATTAGGACGAAACATAGGGTGAAACCCAATCTGCCATTTGAGCATATTTGTTTTGGTAGAGAGGGGTCCGCGAAGGCAGTTATGTGACCAATTTTGCGTGGCGATGGGTTTGCATGTTACATGTGATCCCGTGCAGTGCTGTTTCCGCGAAGCGAGGCTCTTTCGTTGTTTCCCCTTTGAGGTCGGCTTCCAGATGCTCCGGGAGAGGCTGCTGAGGCCCAAGACCCCACGTCCAGTTGTGGACCTCGCGGCAGCGCTGGTCTTCGGTGGCCAGATGCTGCCGGACTCCCAGAGCGAAGTGTCCTTTTTTTTTAAAAGCAAAACCATTTGTTTGGAAGGTCCCACTAGGAGCGCGCTGGGAGCCTTCCTTCCATTCTGAGAGTGCGTCAATGTCCCTTCAAACTCCCTCCAAAAGAAAGCAAGGTCAGCATTCTCCCTTGGCCGTCCAACCTGGATAGAGAGCCATAGCTGAAGCCTGTCTGTTTTACTTGAGAAGGACCACCCTCGGCTGCGACGCAAGGTTTGCATATTGCGCGATGCTTTTGGCAATGCTCTACGAAATTGTGCAGCTCGGACCCGCAATTGGTGTGGGCTTCTCAACGCGGAAATGCCCTAGGCACGCTGACAACTGTTGGTCTCTTTCCTCTGAGAAGGCCAGCAGGTTCCAGGCTCATTTCACTTGCCGACTTTTGAGCGGCAATTGGGGCAATCCTCCAAATGCATCCGTCAGTAGCATCAGCAGTGACCTCCAGAGACACTCGGTTTCAGGACAAGACACGTTGCCCTGAGATTAGTGAACGAGCCTCACTTGGACAACCACATTGCACGTTTCATCCCGTAAGCTCTCTGGGATTTTTTTCTTTCGTTTGAGGGTGAATTGATTCTGCCCACGTCCAGGGTGTATACGTGCCACTCATCGTCTCTGCAAGCGCAGTCGGATTTCGATTGGATGAGATGACAGCTGTTTCTTACCCCCAAGAGAGCCCATGGCTGTGCAAGGTCAGTCCACTCACTGGCCCGCCCAAAGCCCGGCCCCTTGGGAGTCTGCAAACGCTGAGCCTCCAGGATTTTCATTTGCATCCTCCTGGGCTTTGTGGTTTCCGCTCTTTGCCTCCAGCGTCACAAACGTGCTGTACAGCAGGCCTTGCGTCTGTCATTCTGTGAGGGAAGTTGAACAAGGGCACCTAGTGGACAATCGTTGCGGTGGATTGGCACTGTTGGGCTTCCTTCCCGGTAGCTTACTTCAGACTGGTTTGGTGTGTTCTTTCCTGCAGCCCCTGTTCCTAAAAACTGCCCTGGCAGGTGCCAGAGGTGGCCAGTACGCCCTGCTGCTCGCTGCCTCCTCCCACATAGGCAGGGGTCCGAGGTCTCATGTGCCCTGTGAGTGCGGCGCTCAGCCGACGGGTTGGACCCAGCAAAAGTCTGGGAGTGGCCTGCAGCTTGGAATCGGATTTGTAAAAGGCGCTGGCACCAGGTCAAGAGTCGCGAATGCCAAGTTGGGTTAGGTACAACCTCAGGCAAGGTAAACATTTGGAGTTCAATAGGGGCACAGGTGCCTGCGCTTCAGATTCCTTGCGGATGCAGGCTTCACCCATAGGTGCCAAGTCAGGAAGTAACGGTGGCCCGGTCTGAAGGCACTGGAAAGCTTCTGTTTGTGAAACTTTCGGCGCAGACTCATGAAGACGGAGACGAGGGAAATGCATGTCTTATGTGTCCCTTTTTTGCGCCTTCCAAGATTTTTGAAATCGGGCTGGGCTTGGTGGATTGAAGCAACTCATGCTTCGGCAATCCACCGTCCCCGGCTTGAGACGAGTCCAGCTCGATGGTATCATCCTTCTTTGGCAGTCGGGACTGTTGCCCAAGTCGGGCAGGTCGCACCGTGTCGCCCTGGATGGGGCCTGCTTGCCAGCTCCCGTGGCACATGCCCCCAGAAGGCAGAACTTTTTTCTATAGAAATCCCTTTCTTGCCGGCCAAAACACGGGGAACAAACTGAACTGGTGTTTTGGCCGTTGATGACTGCTTTCCTGCGATTTTGGCTCACTGTTTCCCATCACTGAAATGAGAGCCTGTGCCGATGACCCATTGGACACATCCTTTCTGCTTGCTATGTGCTTGTTTTTTTGCTGTGAGGATTGAACGGCAGTGGTGGCGGTACCTCTCTTGCAGTGCGCATCTTCCTGAGGTTGGATGCATTCTGCAGCAAATTCTGCCTTTATTGGGATTCAGCGCGTGGGCTTGAAACAGGTCGCGACGATGTTTTTGTGCTGTGGAAGGCACCGTAGCGCCTTAAGCATGGCAAGCAGCTTGAATGTCAACATCAAGGGTTTCCCCACACATTGCCAGTTTGTCACCCTTCCTTTTCGCACTGTTGGGACTTCTCTTGATCGGTTGTTTTCATGTCCAGCTTTTTTGGCAGTCCTTGAGCTTTTGTTGCAGACACAGCAGTTCCTCTAAGAATGTTGTGATAGATGGCTCACCTGGATCAGTAGGAGCTTGTTGCCCCTTTTAAGAAGTTTGGGATGCCATTCCGTGTCCAGCTCCGGCAATTTTCTGTGGGCAGCTTTCTCGTACACATGCAGTACATAGAACGGGAGATGTCAAATATCATGTTGCACTACTTGTCACTTGTGCATGCATGATGTACACTACCCGACTGCAGGCCTTGAGTCTACAAGGAAAAGAGTGCATGCTGGCTAACTACATTTGTGTTTGTGACAACAGAAACAACACTTGCACTTGCAGTAAAGTACCAACGTATTTTAGCGTGGTAGCGGAGCTGAGATCCTAAACATAGGGGAGCTCCAGTAACAGCAGTAAGTACTACAACTGCACAGGCAACCAACATGCCCAACTACTACGACATGTCAGGAGAACCAGCAGCAGCATCAGCACAACCAACTACAGGAGCAGACAACGGGCCCACAGCAGAAGAGACAATAGGAGCCACAACTACGGGAACAACACAAAACCGGAAGACGTCCAAAGGCTACACAAATACAGACTGCCACCACCATTCTTCACTGGTGACTACTCACAGTATGAAGAGTGGCTGTTCAAACTACAAGCATATCTCGGACTTATCGACCGAGACTTCGACATGGTGCTACAACTAGCACAAGCAGCTATACGCGACCCTACACAGGCAGCAAAAGCAGTAGACCTCTCACGAGATCTACACTACATCCTCATCAACATCTGCCAAGGAGCAGCAGCTACAGTGGTTAGACAAAACCGCTACAATGCCAATGGATGTGAAACACTACGGCTTTTGCACAACAGGTTCAGCCTACCAGTAGGAACACGCAGTGTTGGGTACCTCACCAAACTACTGGAACCTACATTCAATGAAGCACAATTTGAAGAACAATTCCTACAGTGGGAATACGACATCAACCGCTACGAGAAAGACAACGGCACAGCACTACCAGATGGAGTAAAGATTGCAATACTACTCAACAAGACCAAAGGAGCACTCCAACAGCATCTCCAACTACGTGCTGGACAGATCACGAACTACAACGAAATCAGAGCTGTCATCCTGGACTACTACAAAACCATCTCTGCATTCTCAAGAGCGAGCTCAGCAGTTGGCGCAAACTACAATGGTGGGACAGCACCGATGGACGTGGACAACATTTGGAGAAAAGGAAGAAACTACAAAGGCAAAGGCAAATATGGAGGCAAAGGACACTACAAAGGAAACAAAGGAAAAGGTGAGTACAGATGCAAAGGCCACTACAAAGGATTCGACAAAGGCAGCAAAGGAAACTACAACAAAGGAGGATACAACAAGAACAAAGGAAAAGGCTACTCAGGATCCAAAGGACATGGATCAAGCAAAGGCTACAAAGGCCAAGGAAACTACAGCAAATCAAAAGGAAAGGGAAACAACAATTACACAACATGCCATCGATGTGGCAAACCAGGCCACTGGGCACAAGACTGCAGAGTGCCAGTATGGCACACAGGAGAAGGAGAAGAACCACATCCACTAGAACAAGAACAAGCAGATCACGACAACAATGAAGAACTACCTCAGGATGTGAACGACACTTGGGACTGGTACTACGAAGGAGAAGAAGGACAACACGAGGTGAACTACATGGAGGAGAACTGGAACGACTACGACTATGACAACAGCTGGGATTGGAATGACGACAGCTATGAGGACACTGCAAACTACATTGGAGGCATCAACGAGTCACACCTCACAATTGGACACATCAGACAAGCAAACTCACGACTACACAAGCACAAATCCAAATCACTACTTGGCAAGAGAACAACACACACAACATCATGGAACGACCACAGCAAGAGCTTTCAACAATTCCTACAAGAAGACAACACACAGCCACACTTTGATATAGCCGCAGCCAGACAACAACAAAGGAACAAGAAGATTGAGAACACTATCACACACTACATCATGTACTCCAACTTCAAGTCATACCACCACCTACTGATCGACTCAGGAGCGTCTACACACGTTTGCCCGAAGGACTACGCACCAGACCTACCGCTACGACCTTGTGGAGAATCGGTTCCACAACTCTACACGGTTACCAACAAGAAGATTCCTGTCTACGGCACCAAGTACGTTCCCTACAAGCAGGACAACTTCAGGATCATGATACCCTACTACGTTTGTGATGTGAAGTACCCAATCCTCAGTGCATCAAGACTACTTGATAGAGGATATGGACTTGACTTCACTCCACGACACTGCACCATCACACATGGACAACAACAAGCACACCTCATCAGACACTCAGGACTTTTCTACCTACGAGCAGAGAAGATCGACATCCCTACAGGATTCGACATCTAACCAATGACTACAGACAGTGGAAAATCCATTGCTGTGATTCAACCTACAGAGAGAGCAGCACAACAACAAGAACAAATCGCACCACTCACACACACAGACCAAGGACTACGACAGATCCTTGATGGAAACACTGACTACTGGAAACTTGATGGTGACTACGCCATCAGAGTACACAAACGACCACGCAAAGCACTATTCACACCACACAACAGTGGTTGCCCAATACCTGAAGAAGAACTAGATGATTGGCGACTAACCATCATCAACAGACAAGGGCAAGAGCAAGAACAACTACAAGAGAACCCAACACAACTCTCCAAGCAAGAACTACAACGAAGACTAGAAGGTGACAACTGGACTGGAGAAACCAGATTCAGAAGAAAGATAACACCTACACGCAGAGCAACATCAAAGACAACACCAACAAGGCAGAGCTCACAACCACAACGGCTACTGGACACACCACCAACCAGATCAAAGATCCAACTACGAGCACCACAAAAGATATGGAGACCTAAAGCAGCACCTTCTACAAATCTTGACACCGCACAACGAAAGGAGACAATCCACAGACCACTCACAGCACAGGAGGACAACCAAGACTACTGGGAAAGACAAGGTGAACACTGGATAAGACACCACACATCACTTAGAACAACTCTATTCACTCCAACAGATGGACCAGGACATCCACCAATCAGCACACTCGAACCTCACAGAACTACAATCACTCACAACAACTTTGGAGAAGTTTCCCAACGCAAAGATGACTGGACAGTCATGGGCAACGCAGCACTACCATTTCAATGGAAAGGAACAACAAGGTTCACCGTGAAGAAAGACTACGAGTACATCCAGGAGAACCACGATGAGGAACAACAACACGAGCATCATGAAGCACACAGAGCAATAGGACTACGACAACCTCAGCAGCCCACTCCACAACAAATAGCAGAACACAACTTGACACACCTACCATACAGAAATTGGTGTCCAATTTGCGTTCAAGGCAAAGGACGCCAGGACAACTACAAGAAACAACAATCACGACAACCCATCATCCAAGTGGATTTTGCCTACATCAAATCACAACAAGATCCGAAGACCATACCAGTCTTAACGGCAGTTGATGTTACTACACAACTGTGCATGGCGGTATTGGTTCCGGACAAACCATCAATGATGGACTACATGATCAACAGCCTACAAGCATTCATCTTTGAATGCGGAAGAACACACGGCATACTACAAAGCGACAATGAAGACACACTCAATGCACTACTACAAGCAACAGCATCTAAAGTCGGCTCAATGACTGTACGACATTCACCATCCTACAGCAGCAACAGTCAAGGAAGCGTTGAGCGACTACATAGAACACTTCTCGGACAAATCCGCGTCGTCAAAGCTCAGGTTGAAAGCAACTACAGCATGACGATGTCCACAAAGCACTGTCTACTACCTTGGATAGTACGACACGCAGCATGGACGGTAAATCGCTACGTTACTCAGACGGCTACACAAGCTTCGAACGCCGCTGGGGAAGAAACTACGAGCGAGCAATCTGCGAATTTGGCGAGACACTACTCTACCTTCCACCACAACACAAGAAACTCCCAAAAGCAGACCTACGGATGCAGAAATGCATCTGGCTCGGAAAAGTTTCCGAAACCGGAGAAAACTACGTCGCAACGGAATCAGGCGTACAAAAGGTACGAACAGTGCGGAGACTACAACCGGACTTCAAATACGACCTCGCACTATTGAACAAAGTTTCCGGCACACCGTGGGCACCACGACGGAACACCTACAACCCATCGTTCGCAACACTGTTGGA
The DNA here is from genome assembly GCA_963377175.1 of Effrenium voratum. Classification (NCBI taxonomy): domain Eukaryota; class Dinophyceae; order Suessiales; family Symbiodiniaceae; genus Effrenium; species Effrenium voratum. Next base: position 365,189 of record CAUJNA010003499.1, on the reverse strand, counting down.
TGCGCAACTACCACCGTCAGAGAAAAGAAGGTCCACGCAAGATTTCGGACAACAAACGAACGCTACGGACGACATCGTTGCGGAACCCGCAACAAAACAACAACGCACCACACCACCTCCACGACTTCCGTCAACATCGACGTCAAGTTCACGACCACTACCGGATAGTCCGATGGCTACTTCACCAACCGGACGACAACATCCACCACTCCCAGCACCACCTCGACAAACACTACGACGTTTAACTCCGGAAGAAGTAATGCAACCCACTAAAGCACAGAAGACCTCAAAGGACACTACAATCAGATCAACGGAGCAAGCAACCAAAGAACCACCACCACTACGACAGAAAATTAACGCAGTGACACGTCCCAACGGCAAATTCATCACACCCTACACAAACGACGACATCTCAGAAGACCAACCCATAATCTTCGACAACGAAGGTTACGACGAAACGCAACTACTGGAAGGAATGAAACACGAGTCAAATCAAATGAAGCTACATGACGTCTACGACGAAGTAGATGCGTCTACCGTCGACGACAACGTCATAAGAGAAGCGATACCTACTAGATGGGTACACAGGAAGAAAGGACCAGGAGTGCGAAGTCGAATCGTCGCAAAAGGCTACACAGAGAAGATCGAGGACGAAGACTCCGTCTACGCCTCTACACCAATGTTCACGCACTCCGGACACTTCTCGCACTACAAATGTCACGACCAAACTGGATAGCGCGACTAGGCGACGTCCCTACAGCATTTCTACACGCACCCATCGCAAAAGACCACGACGGTAAACAACCTTTGGCCACCTAAAGAACTTTGTCCACAACAGGACAAAATCTGGCGACTAAAGAAAGCCATGTATGGACTACGCAGTTCACCAAAAGCATGGCAGCACTACCTGGCTGAAGTGTTACAAAAGCTCAGCTTTGTAAGACTAAAGTCAGAACCTAACGTCTACAGCAATGCAACTCGCGACTGCTACATCATGGTCTACGTGGATGATCTCTTGGTACTTGGTGACAAGACTACTGTCGACTCCACCTTCGAGGCCATCCAGAAGCAGGTCCTACTCAAGCACATCGGCTACCTCGAACCTGGCAAACCACAACAACTTCTTGGAAGAAACATCGACCACTTTGGCAACTACTGCAACCTGGGACTAAAGGACTCCTACATCGACAACATGATCGAGGAGTCTGGAATGAACAACTGCAACCCAGTGAACACTCCAGGAATTGCACACTACAAACCGACAATAGAAGATGAAGCACTACTTGACCACGAACAACACAAAAGGTACAGAAGGATTGTTGGCAAACTACAACGGTTAGCATACACACGACCAGACATCGCATACTCCACAAAAGAACTAGCACGAGACCTCACAGCACCTACAGAACTCTCACAAAAGAGAGTCAAACATCTACTACGTTACTTGAACGGCACCAAGCGCTACAAATTCACCATAGAACCAACAACAACACTCAGAGCAAAAACTAACAACATCCTGGATCTCGACGTTCATGTCGATGCCCACTGGGCAGGATGCCCTACTACCAGGAAGTCAACTTCAGGTTTCAACATCATCTTTTTAGGAACAACAGTTGCATTTGGCAGCAGAACACAAGCTACAATAGCACTCAGCTCAGCAGAGTCTGAACTCTACGCCATTTGCACAGGAGTTAATGAGGGACTACACCTCAGAAACTTCCTACTTGAAACCAACATTTGCAGCAAGCTAAATCTACGCATCCACACAGACTCCACAGCAGGCAAGAGCATTGCTACACGACAAGGCACTAGCAAACGAGCAAAACACATCGACCTTAAATTTCTCTACACACAAGACCTCATCAAGCACGACATCATCAGAATCCTCAAAATCAACACACTACACAACAGCTCAGACTTGTTCACAAAATACATTAGCAAAGAAACACTACAGAGGCTCATACAGAGCATTGGCATACGTGTTTAGCACTACGAACAACAACTGTTTCACAACTGTTGCACATCAACACAACAGTTTGTATATGGCCATATGTAACTACCTGCATTTAAGTAACAGTAACAGTAACAGTGACTACAAGTAATAGTAATTGTAACCACCAGTAATTTGCACTTGCACTTTTGGCGGCTTTTGGCGGCTTGAGTCAACACTACATGTTGTTTTGTGTTTTACTACATGCCCGCATGTGCTTTTGTGAGCTAACATTGGCTCACTACTGTCTGCCCCGTTTCACTGCATCTCGATAGGCCGAACTACCAGCAATGGCTGGAACTACGCCCATGGATGCGACTACGCTGGATGTCATGCCGATGGAGGTTACTACATCAGCGCCAGAGACTACTCTGCCCGTCGAACAACAGGCTGGCAGTACTACACCGGACCGTGTTTTCACACCACCGGATCGGCAGGGCACTACCGACTCCAGCAGCATGGCTACTTTGGCCACACCACCACCTGAGGCCTACAACTCCCTCAACTACAACTTCAATCACCAACTACCCGCACCGGCACCTTTCTACAGACCCGACGACATCTTGGCACACCTCACTACAATCGAGAACAACATCCCTGACACTCCAGCGATCGACCCGGAGCAGAACTACTTCAGGGTCTACGTGGCTTTGACGCTCGAGGAGTTCCAACTACTAAGTCAACAACAAACTACACCCATCCCCGAGCTCAACTACAACCTACCAGTTCACGACCTACCTTCAGACCTACGGATGCCACACTACGACTCACTACCTCTTCACCTACGTCTTTCAGAGGCAGTCAACTTCTACTACTACAACCTTACATCACTACACCTCACAACCCAGTACACCAACTCGATGGTCATTATCCAACTACACATTCCACCAGAAGTTCTACTACGATTTGTCAGCGCTGGACAACTCGTCAACTTCTGCCGCGACTACGTGAGCCACATGATTTCATCAAAGATGAGCACCACCTACCTACACGCCAGCTACATCAACGACTACACCGAATCACCTACAACTTGGACCAGATCACCACTACATTCAACCTGTCCAACAACTTCATTTGGAACTATCACATGCCCCTGTACCTACCAGAACTACTCAACTACTTCGACCAACCACAACAACTCCAAGACCACCACTACAAGTCCATCAACACGATGCTACACAAAAGTGTCACCTACTACGGCATCACCCTCCTCACGGCTACAAATCTTTCCATGCAACACAAACTACTACTCCACAACTACCTCACTACCACCGGCCAAGCACTTGCACCACCGGAATGCGACTACAACCGCCTTCGTGGCGGTCCAGACTTCCTCAACACATTCACTACCAACCACTATGCAGGCTTGGACTACCGCATCAGCCAAGTCCAGAACTACCGAGTCCAACACTGGACTAAGCACACCTGATCTCCAGGTGGAGCTGCAACTACGTGCTGTACTACGTCATCGTACAAGTAGTACCGCGCAAGGCGGTGGCGGAAGTTTCTAAAAAAGAACCACTATAGGAGGCTTGAACAACCAGGGCAAACATGTTTGGGGCCAAATTGAAAACCAATCATGTTTTGTTTGTGACGAACATGGCCAAACGGTCACAAAAGAAATCAACAGGTCATGTCTTCACAGGCAACTATTCCACCGCTCGGACAAAAACTGGAAAGAAAACCTGGCTGACAGGGAGCCTGCCTGACCGCAAATGTTTGACAAGTCTTAAGCCTCCATCATTTACCCTTTGTTACCATCCGCCCGCCCGTTGTCCCACCGGCTCTTTTTCCTTTTTATGCGGGCAGATTCACTTTGTCTCTGTTCAAGGCAGCACGGTCAGAAAAGACGCATGCTGCCAGGCAAGGCACACTGCAAGGCACACGGCCTGGCAAGCGCCGGGCGGTCAGAAAAGACGCACCCTGGCGCATCTCAAGCGCATTCAGCGCTGTCTTGTCAAGCGTTCAAGGTCATCGTGCACCTCTTGCGCCGCGGTGCGAAGCTGGAGACACTCGTCAATGTCATTTTGCTCGAAGTGTTTTTTGGCGTGCAGCGGAGTAAAGGCAACCAAGCCGGGTATGTCTTGGCCTTCGTTGCTGTGAAACTCAGGGAGCCAGCGGGGAAGGCCTATGAGCATCACGCGGTCATCGCCGTCTGCTGCTCTTTCGTCCGCACGGGCCACAAAGCCTAACTCCTGCAAAAGCGTGCGAAGATACTGGCTGGCCCGCTGGTCTCGCGCGCGCGGGTCAGCCCCTTTGCTTCCGATCTCCGTGTACCTCAAGTATCGCTGCGCGTTCAGAGTGGCCATGATGCCGTGTTTTTTGTTGAAGCCATGCCAGTGTGGGCACACGGTGCCAAAGCCCATAAGCTGCTTGTGCCTGCGACATCTTCCAAGAGGGCATGTGTCGTGCACCAAGTAGTGCTCGATGTCCCCCGCATCGTTTAAGTATCCAATGGGGCGATACTTTTCACCCCACATGGTGCAGCAAACGGGTCGCACCACAGAGCGGGCAGCGTGGTGCCTCTTGCGGTAGTTATGCGCCACCCAGCCGGCATCGGCATCGCCAGGACGCGTGCGCTGCGCTCTGATGCCGCAGCCTAAAAGAAAGTCATACAAGGCAACATCCCAAGCCTCCTGGCGCGCCAAGTGCACGGAAGCACACATGCCCAGCATGAGCTCCACGTGTGCTCGCAAGTGTGGATGCATCACACTGTCGGGCCTCAGCGTGGCCATGATTTCAGCTCCCAAAGCTTGCAAGTGGATTTGCGCTCCAAGGGCTGAGACAGGGGCAGAAAAGCCGCCTGCGTGGCCAGCAGCAGGGGCAGAAAAGCCGCCTGCGTCTGACATCCACCAAGGCATGCCGAGATTGGATTGCTCGAAAGAGGCTCGCCAGTCCCTTGAAAGCAGGACGTGCCCCAAAGTCATATCTGCAGGCACCGGCAACGGGACTTGCAAGCAGACATCCGTCTCGGAGATCACATTGTCCCGCGAAGTGTTTAGGGGCTCACCAGTGTTGTCGCCCCAGTTCACCTCCATCGCCCCGGCCGAGCATCGAATGGCCGGCAAGGCTCTCGGCAAGGGCAAAGCGCCGCTTGCCTCCAAGTAAACATCGTGCTCCATAAAGGACTGCCGCGGCGGAAGCTCCGGCAGCAAGCCGAGATCGGAAGCAGCCACATGGCGCCGCACCTGCTTCAAGTCTGCCCGGTAGCCCTCGGGGATCAAAGGATCCCTGCACATAAGCGCGTACTCTTCCGAGAAGGCAGTCTCATCAATTTCGTGCGCCACGTCCTGCTGCGCCGCCCACCAAGCCTCCCAGTCGGCAGTGTCTGGCAGCAATAAGCGGAGAGCGTTGCCTTGCCAGCAGCTCGGACGCGCCGTCCGGTGGAGCCACGTGACGTAGCAGTACTTGTGCACCACGGCCAAGATATCAAAATTTTTCGCCTCCTGCAGCGGCAAAGCCACCAGTCTTAAGAAGGTGCTGGACAGCAAAAATGAATAATTCAAGGTGAGCACCGACCACATGTAAAGGAAGACCAGACACTGGAAGAGCGCCATGGCCGGCATACCACCAAGAGGCAACTCCGGAAAAACCTCCGCGGCAACAAGCATACGCTGCAGCGCTGCAAGCTCTTGCTGCAACTCCCGACTAGATGCCAGCAACTCGCTAGCGTAGGCAATCAAGCCTTGAGCGTCCTCCGCGCTCTGTATGACCCGGAACGAAAGCAAGGTCGCGTCCGAAGTAACGTCAAGCAAGCAGTCCACCCCGCGCCGAGACAGCGTCTGCGCACCTGGCTGAAAGAGCACGCCTAGTGGGGCATCGCAAGGCAGCACCAAGCACAGCGCGGTGTCCTCCACGTCGGCCGCGGCAGATTGGGCCACCTCTGGCGCGAAGGACACCCTTTTCTTTTTCTTGGCGCTGGGCGCAGCCGCGGCGTGGGCAGAGTCGTCCTGCACGTCAGCCCACGCAGGTCTGCGAGTCGTGGCTGCTTTCGGGGAGGCGGTCAGAAAAGACGCACCTTCCCCGGCAGCGGCGGGCAGAAAAGCCGCACCACTGCCAGAGGCTGCTCTTGGGGAAGCGTTCAAAAAAGCCGCAACAGACGCTGCTTCCGGGGAGGTGGTCAGAAAAGACGCACCATCCCCAGTAGAAATGAAGTGCTCGTGTATTTCCGCTGCAAGCGTGTCCCAAGGCGTGCTGAGCTGAAAGGGACAGGCGCACAAGCCACAGCGCTCCGGGAAAGCTTGCTGCAGAGCGCGCATGATAGGGCACCAGTGGCGGGCCATACGCACGCGGGAAGCTTGCTGAAGTACAGCGCGGCCTTGAGCGGTAAGGGCAGCGAGGCCGGCGCCTTCCAGCCAGTCTGCCAGCCAAGCTTTTCTGAGGGGCGTGCCGCGCTCGGCGGCAGCCGCTTGGATGAACTTGCGCGTGTCGAGGCAAATATCGCTGTAGCCAGCGGATACAGTCGTGGACGTCTCTCGAAGGTCCTTGTCCAACAGCTGCACGCTGTGCAAGTGCGCCGGAACTCGGCCGCCAAGGAACATCCGTCGGGTGCGCGACACCACCAGGTCCGCCTGTCGGAAGCAGACTTTCGCCGCCTTGTTGTCGCGGCATTGAGCTGCTTCGCTCAGCTCCGCTTGCACTCGCCGCTCCGCGGCCCACTGCCAAGTAAACCTTCGCTGCTGGATCCCCAGCAGGTCGTAAAGAAGCTGGAGCACAAAGTATAGCATCCGCGAAGAGAACACGCTGCGATGCTTGCCAGCATTGCAAAGACAAATCAGCCGGACCTGTGGCACTTTCTTGCCTTTGCACACGTGGCGCAGCCAGCACACCACAGTCAAAGTCAAGGCCCACATGGCGTTGAACAAATAATTGTCGCCACCCTGCTCGAACTGATGCCAGAGACAGCCACCGTCCAGCGTGTGCTTCCAGCAGCTGTGCACCCTGTGTGCAGTCATGAAGTCATCAAGCCAGAGCAGCAACGCCGGCACCACCACTGTAGTGGAAGCTAAAGCCTCGGTCAAGCCATCCCGATCGGCCTTGGCCCCGTCAAAATCCGAGTCCCATCTCGGGTGGCAAACGTCCGTTTTGCCACCGGCGTAAAAGCCAATCCAAGAAGGCAGGTCGGACACCGAGTCTCGCAGAAGGTCTGCCAGCAACACAAATGCCGGATTCGGCGCAGCCATGGCGACGCCAGGCGGGCAGAAAAGCCGCGCCTAGGCTACTGCAGTTGCCAGGCGGGCAGAAAAGCCGCGCCAAGCAAGTTGCCAGGCGGGCAGAAAAGCCGCACCCAGCAAAAGCAGAACCAAACAAAACTTGCGAGGCTGCGCGTGTGCTGTGATGTGATGTGTGTGGCGATGAGCCTTTAGGTAGACCTTGCGTGTGCGTGTGTGTGTGTGTGTGTGCTGTGCGGTGTTTTTGTGATGCTGTTGAAGTATGCCAGTTGACTCATGCCTGATGTGAGGCTTTGAGCAGGTCGAGCATTTTCAAAAATCAGTCATTTCAACATGAGGTAAGCCAACGTTGACAGCAAGGTGCCCTGCAAAATTCCCGATGTCGGGAGCCTCGTTTTTCAAAAAACCAACCACACAGGAGACTTTGTATTCTGACAAACTTCTTTGTGGCAGTAGAGCGAAACCACAAAAAAAGCACCGACCAGAGGTGATCAACTTCCTTCAAAATGTTATCGAATGCTTACAGCAATGGTGGTTCCCCATAAAAAATGGTGGCTCCTAGTAGGGACACAAATCACGGACCCATAGTGCGACCTATTCTTTGGATCAATGAAGTCTTCCATGGTACCAATCACAACACATGTGGATTCAAAAACCTCGTGCAATTCAGCTACCTGCAATTTCCCATTTCAATGCTTGGTACTTGTCTCACGTATGTTTGATTATAGCTGCTTAGAGACCCATCGTACTTGATTCAATCCCCATGGTTTCCAAGGCCAGGGGTACCCCTATTCTGAGACCTACGTATTTCGTGGCAAGTGAATCTGGACTTCCAAGGAATGTGAATGAGCTAGGGGGCTAGCATGGGACAACATGCGAACTGATGTCAAAATAAAGGGACCCTTTTTGGTAATCCTTGAAGGGAAAACAAAAGAATCCAACCACCTCCAAACGGTTTACACTATTTGCGAACTGAGTGCTAGAATTACTACAAACACGCATGTGTCAATCCGAGTAGTTTTCTTCGCAAATCGGCTGCTGACTCCTTCACTCCTGCCAAGTAACACGGCTGCGCCGGCGCGGCGCAAGTATACGGCGATCAGAAAAGATGCACCGTATACTTCCTGCAACTGCTCGTGCAACAGCTTGCACGGCGCTGAGGAGGCGGTCAGAAAAGACACACCTACCTCGCTGTGGCCTGGCTGCGGCCAGTATAGCCTGTGGCCGCAGACAACCTCGAGCTGTTGGCATCACGCTCACGGCGCTCTTTGCGGGACTTTTCTCTCATGCACGTTTGATCCACGCTCCACGATGAGCGCTCTGCCATGAACTGCACAAGTCCCTGTGCAATGTGCGCTTGAGCATCCCCCGGCAAGTGATGCCGCAAAGACTTCCAGAACTGCGGCCCAGACTCTCCTAAGACATCGTACGCTGCCTGCATGTCCTCCGGCACTGCCTCCCTGGGCCGAAACACAAAATCAGGATGCTGGTCCATGAAACGTTGCATTCGCGCTTCCGCCTCAGACAAATCACGCGCAGTCATGTCAGCTTTGCGGAACCCCTTCGCCTTTCCTTTTTTGCCGGCGTTCGACCCACCTTTTTTGCCGGCGGCTTTCGCACCGCTTTTTTTTCCAGTCCCATGCCAGCCGTACATGTTTGCCCATTGATCAGTGCCTGGAGGAAGCGGGGGCCACGGTGGGGGGAACCCTTTTCCCCACCACATGTTCCAGCCTGGCGGTTGGTGGTACAGTGATGCTGGCGGATTCGTCCATGCGGCAGAGACACTCGAGCCAGTATCATCGCATCCGCCAGCTGAGGAAGCAGGAGGTCGCGGGCTTCCAGGCGCAGTGGAGGCGGTCAGAAAAGACGCACCAGATGAATACTGCGCGGGGGCACTTGCGGCATTTGACTGCGCCGCATTTGGAATGTCTTCAAGGGCATTCATGCTTTTGATCACGATTTCTTTCGGAATGTTGCCTTTCTCGTAGTTGTCCAGAACACCGCCCCAAAACATTGCCGGACCCGGTGGCAGCATCTGGCCAAATCGCTTTGCCAGCGCAAGAAAATCGGCATCCACGTGAGCCATGGCGCTGCCTGGCGGGCAGAAAAGCCGCGCGCAGGCTCGCACGTTGTCAGGCGGGCAGAAAAGCCGCACCAGGCAATATAAAAAAAAAAGCTGCGAGATGTGCTCGTGCGTGTGGTGTGATGTGCTTCTATGCGTGTGGTGTGTGTGTGTGAGCTGTGTGTCGATCCGTGATGCTGTGGTTTGTGATGCTGCTGTGGTGCTGCATCATGCCAGTTGGCTCATGCCTAAAGTGAGGCTTTGAGCCATTGCAGCACGCATTGCGGAGATTATACCTGCAAAGTTCTCGGTACTGCCCGTATATTTAAGTCACCGAAGACAACACCAGCGGTTCCCCAATTTGAAGGCGTCCTGTTTTTAAACAAATCTATTTGACTGACTACTGAGCGACGATCAATGAGCTGCTGAGCACATGCTTTTCGTTTTTTAGTACAGTCCGTGTATTCACGACCAGGAAAAAAACACGAGGTACCCGAAAGCCCTATGTTTTTTAAGGAGCCTGAAATGAATTTCGGTAAGTAAGCCCTGAACGACAGCCATGTGTTGTCTCGATGGTATTCTACAAAAATTCCATCTGTGCTGCCGTCATGCCTTGCTTCGGAGACCCCAGCCCGTTTGGTTTTCCGTGCTCGCGAGGCCCAGAATACGTCGGGCAGCATATGGGCGGCCAGAAAAAGCGCACCCACATGCGTGTTGTCAACTTCGCTGCCACAAAAAAGCATGCCACTTGTGCACAAGGCTCCACAAAGCGGGCAGGCAAAGCCAAACGGGCAAGTGGCTGCAGTATCCACAAGGGTTGCACGTGCTCAATGAACTAGCGCCGATCAGAAAAGATGCACCACTAGTTCAAGCCTTTAAGACCAAAATCCACAAATAATGCCTTTGCAAGTGAGCAAGTTGCGATCAGAAAAGATGCACCACTAGCTCGTGTCTGAGCTGGTGCCTGGAGCAGGCACCAGCCGTGCTTCTTGTGCGCCGCTTGCCGAAGATGCTGCCCGCTGGCGCTGTTGCATTTCTTCGTGCCTCCAGCCACGGCTGTAGAAGCAGCACTCATCGAACAGTCGCAGATACTCTTTGCGCAGCCGCTCATTCTTTGTGTACTTGATCTCCTTCCAGCCGCTGTGCTCCTGGAGAACTTCCAAGACAAAAATGGCATCCGCCTCATCGAGATGCTTGCGCAGCGCAAGCCAAAACACTGGAGACTCCCGAATCTCTCGAAGTAACTCGCGTGCCCGCGCGGGCGGCTCTTCAGTCCTCGCTGCACAGCGGGCGTCGCAGGCGTCCGATCGCGCCCACTCCATTTTCTCGTGCATGCCCCAGCCGGAAACTTTCCAGCGGCTGGCATCCACATGCTTCGGCAGACGACTGGTCGCCGAGTTCTCCATCGCGTTTGCGGTCAGAAAAGACGCACAAGCGAAAAAAAAAAGAAAAAAAAAGGCGACAACTTGCTCGGATGTGGTAGCTAGCTAAAGCTGGTCCAACACTTCTGTTGAGATTGTTTGCAGTGAGACAGCTGCTGTGTTTGGTAGTGCTTGCTGATGCTGTGTGTTGATGGCAGTTGGTGTGTTTGGCTGGTGGTAACCGCATCTGGCTCATGCCCAAAAGAGCTAGAGCCGAACAGCAACGGCACGGCCGAGACCCCATTTGAGGTGCAGCTTTCGCCATATGTCACAACTGTCGAGGACTATCACTGTTTCGAACAAAACAACCACTAGGTGATCGCTGAAAACAGAGAAGTCACATGAAAGTGCAAAAAAGGAGCGCAGGGTGCTGAAGCAAGGTGCAGCGAACTGCAACGACAAAACAACACATGCCGACCGACCTTCCCATAACATAACTGTTTTGTCAGCGCGCCGAGTCTTTACAGTGCTTTCCAAGACTCAACATGAACAAAAGTACAACAGCTCGTGCAGGATGTGTGCCTACCTTCCTATAACATAACACGTGCCGACTTTCCTGCCAACATGCCAGTCACCGTATCTTTTTGCTATGACGCCTGCCTTCTGCGTGCCTCAAATCCCTGACAGCAATACTCCAAACTGGCAACGGCGGTCAGAAAAGACACGCCTCTTGAGTCAGGCAAGGGAATGTAGCCAGCATCTCTGATAGTGGCTTTGCGCGGCACGCATGGCGGCGGCTAGACAGCACGGACAGATGGTAACCGAGCAGCAGCAGATGCCGGGATGACAACGGCGGTCAGAAACGACGCACCGCTGAATTCAGCGAAGAGCTTCACTCGGCAGTATAGCTTGGAGATGCGAGCATATTGCGGACACATTGCACCTTGCTATTTGGTGTCTGCTGCGTAAACTCTTCAGGTGGCACACGCTTTCGTGAGTTGCCCATGTCCATGTCTTGTCTTTGCCACTGTAGCCTCTCTTGCCACGCTTGCGCGTCGACGTTGGAAGAGTGCTGCAGCACTTGCCAGGCTTCAATATTTCCCTTTGCTACAACAGGCCTGGCAATGATTCGAAAGGTCGCATTTGGAAGCAACTCTCTGCCCAAGTCAAGCAATGCAGTAGTCGAAACCAGCCATGACAATGTCATCTTCGGACGTGACTCGCTGCCAAGATCCGATGCCTCAACGCTCACACGCAAGCCGGCTTCGTCTGCCTCCTGTCGATTTTGCGGCTTTTTATTTCCGATCTGTACCAGTAACTCGACGCAATCGAGCAAGCAATCCTTCGGCCCTGTGATTTGCTCAGCGGCATCTACAACAACCTCCTCTGCTCGCACCGCAGGAATTCCACTGCAGCCGCCGCTCGCTGAAAAACGTAATAAAGGCTTCGCAGTGCCAGTCCATGTCTGTGGCAGCATCCGAATCTGTAAAACCTGTAAATAGTTGCGCGCCGCGCGACTTTGCCAAGCCTCCTCCTCCATGATCGCAAGTCGCACAGAAAAGTTCAAGCCGCGTAGTGTTTGCAGTACAGTAAGCTGATCTTGAGGCTCGATGCTTCCAGGAGTAGTGATGCCGGCTGATGCAAACATTTCGTCTGCTTGCGCAGTAAACATTTTGGCTTCCAGCAATCCTGTGTGGTCCACAAGTTGCACGTCGATTGCATAGCACCGACGCTGCGCGCCTTCGTGCTGAGCACAGGCACTCTTGAAGCACTCGGAGCAGCCAGTATAGTGCCAATCCAAGGCGGTGCGCCGAGGATTAATGTCCACCAGGGTGACCCACGGGACTTCCCAAACTTCCGCGTTATCAAACTTGCGGCAGCCAGACGACGGCAGAAAGCAATCTAATGTCGACGCGGAAACATAAATGGCACGCGCCTGAGACAGCTGCTGTGTTTGGTAGTGCTTGCTGATGCTGTGTGTTGATGGCAGTTGGTGTGTTTGGCTGGTGGTAACCGCATCTGGCTCATGCCCAAAAGAGCTAGAGCCGAACAGCAACGGCACGGCCGAGACCCCATTTGAGGTGCAGCTTTCGCCATATGTCACAACTGTCGAGGACTATCACTGTTTCGAACAAAACAACCACTAGGTGATCGCTGAAAACAGAGAAGTCACATGAAAGTGCAAAAAAGGAGCGCAGGGTGCTGAAGCAAGGTGCAGCGAACTGCAACGACAAAACAACACATGCCGACCGACCTTCCCATAACATAACTGTTTTGTCAGCGCCCGAGTCTTTACAGTGCTTTCCAAGACTCAACATGAACAAAAGTACAACAGCTCGTGCAGGATGTGTGCCTACCTTCCTATAACATAACACGTGCCGACTTTCCTGCCAACATGCCAGTCACCGTATCTTTTTGCTATGACGCCTGCCTTCTGCGTGCCTCAAATCCCTGACAGCAATACTCCAAACTGGCAACGGCGGTCAGAAAAGACACGCCTCTTGAGTCAGGCAAGGGAATGTAGCCAGCATCTCTGATAGTGGCTTTGCGCGGCACGCATGGCGGCGGCTAGACAGCACGGACAGATGGTAACCGAGCAGCAGCAGCATGCCGGGATGACAACGGCGGTCAGAAACGACGCACCGCTGAATTCAGCGAAGAGCTTCACTCGGCAGTATAGCTTGGAGATGCGAGCAGATTGCGGACACATTGCACCTTGCTATTTGGTGTCTGCTGCGTAAACTCTTCAGGTGGCACACGCTTTCGTGAGTTGCCCATGTCCATGTCTTGTCTTTGCCACTGTAGCCTCTCTTGCCACGCTTGCGCGTCGACGTTGGAAGAGTGCTGCAGCACTTGCCAGGCTTCAATATTTCCCTTTGCTACAACAGGCCTGGCAATGATTCGAAAGGTCGCATTTGGAAGCAACTCTCTGCCCAAGTCAAGCAATGCAGTAGTCGAAACCAGCCATGACAATGTCATCTTCGGACGTGACTCGCTGCCAAGATCCGATGCCTCAACGCTCACACGCAAGCCGGCTTCGTCTGCCTCCTGTCGATTTTGCGGCTTTTTATTTCCGATCTGTACCAGTACCTCGACGCAATCGAGCAAGCAATCCTTCGGCCCTGTGATTTGCTCAGCGGCATCTACAACAACCTCCTCTGCTCGCACCGCAGGAATTCCACTGCAGCCGCCGCTCGCTGAAAAACGTAATAAAGGCTTCGCAGTGCCAGTCCATGTCTGTGGCAGCATCCGAATCTGTAAAACCTGTAAATAGTTGCGCGCCGCGCGACTTTGCCAAGCCTCCTCCTCCATGATCGCAAGTCGCACAGAAAAGTTCAAGCCGCGTAGTGTTTGCAGTACAGTAAGCTGATCTTGAGGCTCGATGCTTCCAGGAGTAGTGATGCCGGCTGATGCAAACATTTCGTCTGCTTGCGCAGTAAACATTTTGGCTTCCAGCAATCCTGTGTGGTCCACAAGTTGCACGTCGATTGCATAGCACCGACGCTGCGCGCCTTCGTGCTGAGCACAGGCACTCTTGAAGCACTCGGAGCAGCCAGTATAGTGCCAATCCAAGGCGGTGCGCCGAGGATTAATGTCCACCAGGGTGACCCACGGGACTTCCCAAACTTCCGCGTTATCAAACTTGCGGCAGCCAGACGACGGCAGAAAGCAATCTAATGTCGACGCGGAAACATAAATGGCACGCGCCTGAGACCTGTTGCCGGCCAAAGCAGACCGGTTAGACAGCTTCCTAACAACATCTTGGCTGGTGTTGGACAGTGTGTCAGGATTCTCGCCGGTCAGAAAAGACGCAGCAAGTTCGCCGGTCAGAAGAGACGCAGCGGAGCCTTTCACCCACTTGAACGCGAACCCGTTCTTGTCTTGCGAGGCTTGAACTGCAATCCCTGTTAGCAAGTATGCACTGCCAGCTTGCAGGCCAGCAACATCAGTGGCAAACTCCGCAAAACCTACTAGCTCGGCTTGCCAGCGCTCATTTTCAAATTTCTCCTCCACAAGTGCCTTACCCAAGCTTTTGCCTGACTTGGGAGTGAAAGCGTTTGCTTCGAGAACGCGACACTTGATGCGAACTAGACCTTCGCGCAAGCAGCTGGCGGCTTTGAAAGAGGTTTCTGGTATTGTCCGCGCTAAGTCTGCCAACTTAAGCTCTGGAAATCCACACAAGGAGCGTGAACTTTCTTCGTCTGCGGGCGCTACTTGCAGGTGCTTGTCAAAGCGAACCATGACTTGCACCCCTGAGTAGCTATATTTCATTTTATCGGCCTTGCGCAAAGACAGGGACACACAGGTTAAGCTTACCAGCTGTCCGGCATGAAAGACTTGCTTCGCTGCCTCTTTAAGTTCTCTCCAAGCCTCAATTTGTATGACTTGCTTGCGGCCCGGCCCGCAGACAAGATAGCAGGAGAGAACTTGTATCTTGGAAATCCACCAAGCGGCCCACGAGACGTCGGTCGGCTCCGAGCTTGCTTCCCTTGGACAACTCGTGTGGCTGTATCGCCATAGGCTTTTTCTCAGCAGCTGCATTAGTACCTGACGTCGATCGGGAAAAAAACGAAGCAGCTTCACCGAGCATTGCAAAGGGCGCAATGTCAGGCGGGCAGAAAAGCCGCGCCAGACAACTAGTGGAGTGTGTAGAAGTGTGTGCTCGTGGAACATCGTGACATAATGTGCAGTGTGTGCTCTTGAAGTGTGGGCTCTTAAATGCTAAACATCATAATGTTGCCATGATGGACTCATGCCGAAAAAAGGCTGCAAGCAGAGAGTAAGCCAAAAAAAACAGGTGCCGTCGCGAGAGTGCTACCATCTATTTTTGGCCTTACAAAGACTTCCTTTGGTAGGGCATGACATGCTCCGTGCTCCCTTCCTATCATGCTGACGTTTTCCAAGCGTTGACAAACCAAAAGCACCACAGATTTTGAGCAAGCACAAACAGTACATATGCCTATGTTTGCTGCCTAGCGTATGCCCAGCACAGACACGACAGAACTGCACAGGCCCGCCGTGTGCTTTTCCAATGCGCGCCGTCTCGATGTCGGTGGAACAGTGGCCGCCAGTCGCGCAGTCAGAAAAGACACACGCGCTGGCAGCGGTAGCTCTCGCAGACTTATTCTTGTTGCCTCATCCGCCACGCGCCAGGCCTGCGCAGTCTATTGTAGTCATTTTCCCATGCTGCGTGCCACCAGCGGAACTGATACCCGCCAGCACCAGTTTGACAACGTCTGCAAGTCAGCGCTTCACAGGCTTGCGTGGGCAAGCGCCACCCTGGCGCACTACTTCCCCAGGGACATCTATGGATGATAAGAAACAGATCTTGAAACTGCCCAACTTGCGCGGGCTCCCGGGCACAGAACGCCTCAAAGGCTGAAATCATCGCTGCAGAGTCCACGCGTGCGTCATCGATCCAACGAGGCAGATCGGCCATGGCAGCGATGTAGCCGGATGCAGTAGCAGTGCGTGTCAGTGGCGTAGCTAATCTAAGTGTCAGAGGTGAGGTTCTGCACGTGTACTTGTCATGAACCAATCACAGCCAGTACAATACATAAACGTGTGCAAGGAACTGTTCGGCTATCATGTAGGACATTGCTGTAAGACATAACATTGCAGGCATGCCGCGCAACCTGATGCTTCCTCAACCAAGACCAAAACACATCACCGCCTCGGATCTAAAAGAACTCACATGGAACCCGCGTTATAACATCGACATTCTCAAGCCCAGGGTGCGCACTTCTGTTGCTCGATACCAAAACAAGCCTATGTTTCCTTTGCTCCCCTCCCAGTGCGCAAAGCTCTCATGGCATCACCGTGACCGCCTTCGGAAGTCAAAGTACTCACCTGGCACCCATCTTGAAGTCATACTATTAAGCACGATAATACGTACCACTTATCTTTTTGAAAAAAAGGGGCTCAGAAAAAAACACTGTTTCCGCGCACCCAGTGCTTTTTCCAGTGAGGTGATGCCGCTGTTCACAGATCACGTCTCGGGCGATCTGAGCTGTGCATTCGCAGTGCTTGGCAGTGGCTTGACGCCTAACTACACGTATCACCAGCTCACGCGGTCAGAAAAGACACACGACGAGCTGCCTCTCTCCCGGCGCGCAAAACGGCCAGAAAAGGCGCGTTGTTTGCACGCGGCTTCAAGTGAGCGCTTTGGGCAAAGCAGTTTTGCCCACGGCCAAGGACACCGAGCGCCGCATGTCCTCCTCCGACAAAGCGGCGCTGAGCTTGCACTTCCGCCACGTAAGCCACTGGGCTGCAACCTCGTGGCCCTCGAGCGTCAAGCGCGTGCACTGCCTCTGCCGCTGCGCAGTTGGAACTTCCTGAGTCAAGACATCGAAGCAGTACTCACAAACTTGGCTCATCTGAAACTCGGTCTCCCCCGGCTTGGAATACCAAAAGTCCCGTGTGCGATGGCAGCAGCAGCACTCGCTCGCCTCTCTGCGCTGCGGCACTTCCAGCGCCGCTTCATAGCGGCCTTTCAGCCTCTGAAGCAAGTCTCCCTCCAAGCGGTACCACTGCGCATCTGAGGCAGCCATGGCACAGCGGGCAGAAAAGCCGCGCTGCTAGAAGAAAAAAAAGCTGTGATTTCCCTGCTTTGTTGCGGTGATGCTGTGTCGGTGCCTGGGCTTGTGATGAAGCTGTGTCAGTGCTTGCTGTCATGATGTTGCAATGTTGCAGCCATATTTAGCTCATGCATAACCAGCTGCGGATAAGAGACAACTCTGTTCTGTGTTGTGTTGACAAACGCAGGTGTCGACAATGAAACACGGAAAAACATGCTGTAAAAACCCCAAGCTTGCCTTCGCCTCTGTTGCCTGATATCTATCATGGTCGTCGCGATCACTCCAGCTCCCTCGCACATCACTCCCAAAAAACCGTAGCCAGGACACAACTCACGGCATCGCGAACGTCTGCATTGTTTTTTTTTGCCATCTGTCAGATGAAGTATACACGCAGCACCAACTCACGTGGTCAGAAAAGACGCACGTGACCTGATGAAAACGAAGGAATCTGTGTCCGTTGAACAAACCGTACCGTACACAAAGCAACAAACAAGAAACCAATGTAACAAGGGGTCTCCACATGTCAACCCGCCCACCCTCATCCCGTGACTCCACGTGTGGGAGTCTGAGTTGACAGCGGTGGAGCCGGCTTGGTACCAGGGGCCAGTATACCAGACAAAAAGAACTAACCGTACCATGAACCAACCAAGTGATTCTTCGTTTTCAATTGCTCCCAAGGAAAGCTCACGTAATGTGGATCATTACCAAAGCTTCAACTGCGACCAGGAAACACCAATGATCATCTTACTACCAATGTCTAAATGATCCACGACGAGCTTGTCTACGCTACGACTCTGCAGTGCCACTACTTGGCGTCTAGATTCTGTGGCACTCTTGGCGTCTAGATTCCTGTAGATGCCTCCCCTCAAAGTACCCTGCGCCCGCTGCGCAGCTTGCTGCTCGTGCACACCATCTGCTTGCCAAAGCGTGCCAAAAATGCCCACTCAATGCTAGGCGCTACCACTGGCTTGCCAAAACCGGTCAGAAAAGACACAGTCTTTGAAGCAATAGATAATCCCTCACGCAGTCTTCGGGGCTGATGCCCATTTCTTCTCGCGTCAGGTATGTCGAGTTCTGTGCATCCAGCTCTTCATAGAACTCAGCAAGAATCTGACGATGCTCTGCCTCCTCCTTTATCTGCTGCAGCTGATCTGGAGTCAAAGCATCATCATCCTCGTGCGGCATTCCGTCTTCGTCTTCTCCCGCAGCGACTTCGTCGGCGCAACACCGCGCATGGTGCGACGCTTGTTGCGGCCGCCGCCGAGTTTGCTGGCCGGCAAACGTTGTGGCTTGTCCGTGTAGCCAGGGTCTGGCAGCACGCCACGGAGGGACAGCATTTGAGTGAGGTCTGCCAGCTCAGCCTCGCTCAATGGGGCTCCAGTTTTTGCTTCCGACCACTTTCTGTGACGCTCGAGGTCATCTTGCAAGGAGGCTTTGCCAAAGAAATGGCGTCCAGCAGTCTCATCGTGCTTTTTGTCCAGCTGTGCCTCTAAAGTGGAGCGGTACCGAAACAAGGCGGTCTCTGCAACGGCACGAAACACCCAGTAGTCAGGCACGTGGCGAAACGCCATGTGCCTGAAATCGGTCACGCGTGACAGCCCAACAAAGGCCAAGCCAGGCACCGTGCGAAACGGCTGCCAAGTAGGCTCGTGCGCCATATCGAACACACAGCCATCGGACAACGTCAATCCTTGGCTTTTGTGCACTGTCATGCCATAGCTCAATACCAGCGGGAACTGCTCGCGGTAGAGCATGGGCATGCGCTCATGTCGAACGCGTTGCAGCCCAATGCACACGTATGTTGGATGGCCTTCTACCATGCATGGCCCAAGGTAGCCCGGAAAGTCCACAATCAAATATTTCAAGCTTGATGCTGAGCAGCCTCCGACCTCTGCTGCGTTCCGTGATTTCGCTTGAGCTGCTTGCTGACCTGCTGCGCCGTCAGAAAAGACGGGCGCCGCTGCATGCCGGACAACTCCGACGATCTTGCCACGCAAGCCGTTCACCAAGTTCCACACTGTGCGAACATTGGACGTCAGCATCACGGGAGCGCCCCGGGTGCAGTGCAAAACTCGGCGCAGTCCGCCAAAGGAGTCACAAGAATGACGCTCTACCAACGGGCTCGAGTCTGCCGACCACACGCGCAAAATGCCCGTGCCACCTTCTGCTGCAGCGTCCTCGCCCAAACGGCGGCCGTTGAACTGGCCGGCGCGCTGCTTCTCACAAAAAAGGTGCACGCATTCTTCGTGGAAGCGCCGGATTTCTTCGGCCGTCAAAGTGCACTCTGGGCTGGTGAGATCGTGTGTCTTCCACAACGCGACATCTTCTTTTGTGTGTGCAGCATCGCGGAGTCTCAGCAGTGACTCCTTGTACAGCGAAACACCTGCCTGCCGATGCACACGTCGCAGGCGAATCACGTTGCGGATGCTGCCAAACAATCTTGCCCCAAGGTTGACATCCGCATGATCTTTGCCCGTGGCCTGGGCAGCCGTGCTGAGCAAAGTTGCGTCATCCTTCACTGCCACGGGGGGCAGCTGGCCAAAGTCGCCCGCAAGCACGACTTTGACGCCACCAAAAGGCAAGCGCGCGCCACACTTGCAGGCGCCTTTGCGGTCACAGTGCTTAGGGTGGTAGGTTGCGTACCGCCACTGCTGCAAGCGCATGTGAATGTATGCCAAAACTTTCTTCTCGATCATTGACACTTCGTCCACTTCAAGCACTGCCATCTCTCCGAGCTCTGTGGCCATGGCGGCCATGTCCTCTTCGGAGAGCGAGGACAGACCGCCGCCACCATTTGGGCGCAAGCGAAACAAGGACGCTATGGTGCGCGCGCCGCTGCCCATGTTGCTGGCAGCCACACCGGTATACGCGGCACGCACGATGCGGTCCTTGATGCCGCGCTGCCCCATCTCTGCATTGGCAGCTTGCACTGTTGTCGTCTTGCCTGTGCCTGCAGTCCCTAACAACAAGACGGGGCCGCACAGCTTCCAAAGACCACCCAGATCTGCTGGCAGAGGCAAATTCACGCCGGAAGCAGATGGCGCGCTCAAGTATGCCTCACACCAGGCGGACATGTGAGCAACAAAAGACTGCTGCGTTGGATCAAGCTGTGGAAGCTGCGGCGCAGAGGCATCGACGGGCAGGAAAGCCGCATCGACGCCTGCTGGCTGTGGCACATGCTGCAAGGCGATAGCGTCGGCGGGCAGAAAAGCCGCATCGACGCCTGCTGGCTGTGGAGCACGTTGCGGGGCGGAGGAATCGGCGGGCAGACAAGCCGCATCGACACCTGCTTGCTTTGGAATCAGGGCGATCGCATCTGCGTGCGAAATACCACCCTGACCAACACGTAAAGTCCAAGCATGAGTCTCAGGCAAAATGGCACTAGTCATATCATCTGGCAAAGCTTCCAGGCTCAAGCTGGAAGCAAAAGGATTCAAAGCATCCCACTCGGAGCGAGTCTCCTTGTCCACACAAAGCAAAGCATCCTCGTCCAAAGGCACAAGCGCTTCGTGCAACGGGTTATACCCGGGCCGGCCCATGCTCTGCTCCTGCATGGCTCCGGCAACAAACCTGGCACGCTTGGCTTTTCTTTCCTCAGGATCTTCCAAGTCTTCATCGTCCTGGCGCCACGGATGGGGACAGAATACAGCATAGCGCCACTGTCCCTCTTTGCTTGGCGAGGACAGATCTGCTCCCTGACTGACAGCTATGCGGTTTTTGGCGCCGTGGCCGACGCATACACCGCACTCACGAAGAATCCTGTGCTTCACTTCTTCCCATAAGTCTGCATACAGTTTATTCTTGATAGCCTTCTGCTCCTTGCCGGCAGGTTTTTGGGAGCCCATGTAATTGAAATGCACTGTACAAAGCTGCTCCAAACACTTTTTTGACAAGCCGGGCTTGACAAGGCCATTGCCGCGCTTGACATACGGCACCAAATCAAGCGCAAGCATCTGAAAAACAACTTTTTGCATGAGCTCCGTGGCGGGGCCACCTTTCCGCGGCCTCTCTCCCAAAATTGCCTCCAAGTAAAGCTCCAGCTGTAGACGCTTGGGCGTTGGCTTCTTGCCTTGACAAGCTTCCTGCACCGAGTATCTCATTTCTCCGTGCGCTGGCTGCCACGGAAACCCATGCTGCTCCGCCACAGATGCTCTATTTGCGGAGGTGTCCTCCAGAACACTCTGAGCTGTGGCACCAGCAGCAGGCTTTGCAGCAGACAGCAAAGTTGCATTGCTACTTGCAGCGACGCTACTTTGAGACTGACCTTGCTGCTCAACTGTGGGAAGGACGGGCAGAAAAGCCGCATCCTTCCCGGTGGCTACCAGACATGCTGCGGTGCTAGCACTTTGCACGTCTACGGGCCGCCCGACGGATAGAACAGTCGCGTCGTTGCTGGCGGCGGCAACACTGTGAGAAGGCTGCTCGGCAGTGGGCAAGCTTCCCACGTGAGCTGCCTCCTGGCCGCAGTCCGCTGCACGTGCCTCGGACGGCGCAGCTGCTGAAGATTTCTTTTTCTTGGCTTTATTCTGCTGAGCAAAGCGCTTCTTCAGCCAGAAAGGGCACTGATTGGAGGCCACAAACGCATGCAATTGCTCTATGGCCTCACGATCCGACAGCTCTCTGGGATCTGCCTCTGCCGCTGTAAAAGGCCTGTGCAGTCGCAGACAATATCTCGCCATGTCGCTAGCATTCGGTCTGCGGCCGTCTAGATTCAAGTAAGGCTTCTCCTTGACGATCGCGGGCTTTTTGCGCAAGCTCAAGTTTCTGCCCCGACGATCTATGCGTCCAACAAACTGAGACAAGGACATTTTTCGCACGGCTTCGACGGACAAGCCGCCACCCAAACGCAGCTTCTCCAAGCGGCTGGCATAAATGTCTACCTTAGTTTGCTTAGTCACGGTAGTTTGCTCCGTGCCAGTTTGGATGGCTTGCAGCTCCTTGACCACAGGCTGCTCCTTGGCATTCAGATTCACAAAAAATCGGCTGGACAGCACGCGCGGCAAGTCCATCAAGACGTGCCATGCTTCCAGTGAGCAAATCTGGTCAGGCACAGCCGTATGGATGAATAGCTTCGATAGCAGCGACGTGACAGTCATGGTCTCATCGTCGCGCATGCGGCACAGTATATCATCTAGCAGGCCACCGATCCGGCTGGTGGCCGTGTGGCCGCTGCCAAGCTTGCCCATATATTTTGTGAGGTAGTTAACTGCTGCCTGTATGGTCAGCACTACCTGATCGTCAACGTTTGCCACCAAGCCCATGGCCTTCAAAGGATCATGCGTGTTGACATGATGGCAGTTCCTGCGGGCGTACAGGCGGTACAGCCCTTTACGCCGGGGGTCTTCCAAGATGACCCCTTTGCCTGGCGGCATGCGTGACTTCTCGTAGTCTTTGCTGCAAAAGGCATATGTCTGCGTCTTGCGAGCGCAGCTTTCATGTTCTGCCGGACGGCGTGCCACTTTGCTTCCCAGGCCGGGCCGCACCACGCGCAAGTACTCTGCTTGCGGCATATTTTCCAAACCTGCGCCTGCCTGGACAAGAAAGCGGCTGCTGATGCAGGCATGGTCGGACATGCCTACTCCCCAAACACGTTGAAAGCTGCCCTGGACGAGCCGTACGGTTTGCTGCCGCGCCGACCTCGGCACTGGACGGTCGCCGGGCTGGCTCTCACTGGCGGACAGAAGAGACGCACCAGGAGGCTGCTGAGTGGCGGACAGAAAAGTCGCACCCTCATCTTCCGGAACTGCACGGCGAAATGCGCGCGACAAGAAAAAGCAACGGTCGAAGCGCCATGCTTGCACACTGGGATGGGACGTGTCCATCCAGTCGTGACACCAAGTGCCTGACAAAGTCACCTCTGCACCATCTGCCTCCCAAGCATCTTGCCAGCGCTCCTGATAGCGCTCAGGCATCTTCTCTGAGGCATGCGTATTAGTGTCCCCGGCAAAAATGCAGCCGCCCACCGGCAAAGCTTCCAGGGCATTCCAAACTACTTCCATTTCCGAGGCTCGCTGCGCTGCAAACTCTGCGCTGGCGGTGCAGTGCGCAGTGGCAAGCGCCAAGCATGCTCCGTTTTTGGTTACCTGCACTTGAACATGCAGTAAGTGCCGGACGCCTGCAGCTGTCAAAGGTACGACTCCCACACGAAGCCGCGTCACCGTAGCGTTGCGCAAGAGCATGCACACATCAAAGCCTTCCAGCGTGCTGTGGCCACGCTGCGCGGGACTCACTACATCGTAACCTAACTGAACATCTTGGCGCAAGGGCTGCTGGAACAAGTTCAAGCTGCCTACAGCAAGGTCAAAGACTTCTTCTGAGAGAAGTCTCCGACCAGTGTCGCCTTCAAGCTGCCCTGCTGCCTGCTCCATGGCCACCTCCACATACACCGGAGGTACCTCCACACCGTGGCCACTGTGTCGGTCGTGCATGTTGCACTTCTCTGTAAGTTTGCGATACCACTTTCGACGCACGCGTCTGACCAGCTGGCAATTGTTGGTCATGAGCAATGCCTTTTGCTCTGTGCCTATGCGGCAGGGGTGCCACTCTGCTTGTGCCAAAAGTGCCTCCAAATCTTGCAACAGTGCCTTTTCTTGGCAAGTCAAATGAACAATTTTTCGCTTTCCGGCACCGTCTTTCACGTACGCCATGCGAGTGGGACTAGGAAACACTCGTGCAAAATCTGCATCCACTGGCAAGGCTTGCTGGGAAAACTGCTCCCTGGCGGCCAGAAAAGGCGCACCAGGAGGCTCCTGCTGGGATGCTGCTGGCGCAGCTTCTGGTTGCAAACGCGCACGCTTGCGCGCAGGCTGCGCAGTCTCCTTGACACGGGATAGCTCCAAGTCTTCGGATCCGTCAGACTCTGCATCCGAGTGCAAGGGGGAGTCTGCGGCCGTTTTGCGGGCAGGAGCATTTTCAATGTCCTGCTGAGACCATTTCTCCGCTTTGCCGAAGCTCCAGTCCGTGACATATTCCTCGTGCACACGGGCAAATTCTTCAGCAGTGCGCACGCTCTCGGAACTAGGCAAACGCCACTCCTCCCTTGCAGGGTCCACGCGTGGCATCTGCGCGCCAAAATTGATGGAATGCAAGTGCATGATGCCGCCGGCACCCCACTCGAAGACGCCTTCTCCATCTTCGTACTTCAAGACATGCTTGTAGAAGAGTTCCATCTTGTAGCCGGTGTACCATGCTACCACCCCTGGATATTTCAACACCAAGCGTCTGTCCAGGGACAGCTTCCTTTCTGCCGGCTCTAGTGGGTCGGAGCGACCATGGCGTCGCCGAGTCACGGCGGCGTCGTACTTTTGCAAAATTTGCGCTAAGTCCTGCCAGTGGTAGATGGCAGTCGTCAAGGTCGTGAAGTGGCAAGGAATTTCTCCCCCTGCTTGCAAGCAACTCAGCGAGTTCTGAAGCTTTTCCAACAAGGCACGCAGCTCTGGGTCTTCGGCTGCAGCTGCATCCACAGCGCGGTTAGAAAGGACGCGCGCTGCGTCGCCCACGCGGTCAGAAAAAACGCGCGTAGACGCAGTCACGGCGCGGTCAGGAAAGACGCGCGCTGCGTCGCCCACACGGTCAGAAAACACACGCGCAGACGCATCCACAGCGCGGTCAGAAAAGACGCGCGCTGTGTCGCCGACGCGGTCAGAAAAGACACGCGCAGACGCAGTCTCGGTCACGGCGGAAGCTCCCAAAACAGCCTCAAGTGCATGCTCTGCAGCCACGCATTGCTCCTTCAGTGCCTGCTGCACAGGTGAGTCAGGCGCCAATGCCTCTTTCTCGGCGCTGACAGCTGTGCGCCACACCTCCAAAACTTGCTCTGCCTTCTGCTCGAGCGTCTCTTGTTCAATCTGCTCTACCAAAGCTTCAAGATCGCTCCTCTGCTGCAGCTTCTCTTGCGCCGAGCCAATCATGGCTTGCTCGAAAGCAGCAATCACCTTTGTGAACTGAGCTTTCCCCATCTTCATCAACTCTTCGTTGGTGTACGAAGCACTCGTGTTCAGGCCGACTTGGCGCTTCACAAAGTAAGTTCTTGAGCGTAGTGCCTTATTACGCAGGGCCGTGTTCAAGGCAAAAAAGTAAAAGCGCGGGTGCGCTTGGAAGCGACCGTCGGCTCGCAGCAGCATGTGTTTGATCCACTCCCAGAAAGAGAGCGGCTGCTGGTTCTCCGCTCGCTCCTGAACATGGGCCCAGTAGTCCCCCTGTCCCAGCGGAAAGAGTTTGAGGAACCCTGCAGCGATGTAGTACGGGTGATCCTCACGGATGAGCACGTTGCGAGACAGCACTGTGGGGGGATCCACAATGGGCAGGCCTGCCACACGACCTGCGCCGTGGCGCTGAAGACTGGCTGAGGCCAGCACATCTGAGCGATGTGCATCGCCCAAGGCATTCCAAAGATCCTCTTGCATCTCTTGCTGCGTTTGCTGCCCCGCCAAGTCTTCGGGAGACCAAAAGCCTTCGGGAGTCAGCGGCTGCTCCTCCCAGGCCGACAGCTCTTGCACGGCTGTCAACTCATCGTGCAAAATTTGCTCAACTTGGTCGTGTCCCATGCTTGGCTGGTCTGTCAAAGGGCGGTCAGAAAAGACGCACCGCTGCTGCGAG
Organism: Effrenium voratum; assembly: GCA_963377175.1. Taxonomy (NCBI): domain Eukaryota; class Dinophyceae; order Suessiales; family Symbiodiniaceae; genus Effrenium; species Effrenium voratum. The sequence goes on along the minus strand of CAUJNA010003499.1, from coordinate 339,429 downwards.
ACTAAGTACCCCACGAGAGTCGAGGTGACCAACTCATCTGGGCCACCGACAGCTGCAAAGTCCAGCTCGTCGAGCTTTTGTCTCAAGCTACACCAAGTTTTCTCCATGCGGTCAGCATCACTGACGCTCTCTGGCGGCTCGTGCAAAGCTCGTACTTGCGAGGCCAGCTGCAAAGACAAAGTGCTGGAAATCCACATCGCAAAGAGCCTCTTTTCGATCTGGGGCCAGATCTGCTGCTGCACTTCCTGCACCTCCAAGCCCTCAGGCTCTGCTCCCTCTTCAGTGTTGGAGTACTGCTCCAAGTTTGCACGGTTCACGAAGCCGCAGTATCCTTCGGGAGTCAGGCCACCCGGGCGCAACGCCGCGGAGCCTCCATCTTCGACTGGCCGGCACAGTCGGTTCAGGGCACGCTCGAGACGCCGGCGCGAGACCAGAAAAGGTACTCGCTGCTTCCTGTGCACATCCTTGCTGCAGCGGCGTATCAGGAGCATTTTCATGTCTCCAACTGCAGCAGGAATGTCTCGCACGAACTGCGGGCCGTTTTGAAAAAGGTTGCCCACGTGGCCTCGCAGCTCACACTGGCCCGTGCCGTACAGCGTAAAGATCCGCACCAAGTGCTGGATCGGGGACAGGATCTCTTCCTCGAAGAAAGTCAGGGCATCGATCTCCGGGAGAGTCTCTCCCGGATCTGCGTGGTTGGCCGCCGTCAAGCGGAACGGCTCCTTGGGCAACATCGCCTTGGCACGTTCCTTGGCTTCGTGCAAGCAGTTCTCACAGATTGGCTTGCCGGCTTCCAGCCAATCGGCCTCAGGTGCCCGACAGAAGTTGGTCTTCTGAAACGCTTGGGTCTCGAAGCCTCCGGGCAGGCCACTCTTGCCTTTGCCTGCGGCAATGCCGAACCAGCCTTCCTTGCAGTAATGGCAGTCCTGAAACTCCATGCTCAGCATGTAGGAGTCCACCTCATGCACACGGTGGAAAAACGGCATTATGCGGGCTTCGGCGTCCATGCTGTTGCCGTACAACTGCCGTAAGCTCTTTGGCAGCCGAGGCCGCGGCAAGTGGTCCCCTAAAACTGTCTCACTGGCGTGCAGCTTTGGCTCATGCCATGCCTTTAATGGCATGTGTTCCACTTCGATGAGAAGCGGCTGCAGCGCCCTGCGAACACGCTCTTGGTCCACCAGGGACAGATGGCACCAAGTTCTCCGGAGGAAATCATAGCCGAAGCGAAAATCATCATCGGCTTTCTTGCCATGGCCGCTGAACAGCTCCTCGGCACAAGTAGCTCGCAGTGCCTGCAGCTCGGCCTTTCTTTGCTGAAGCATAGTCAAAAACTTTTCGACCAGAGCGGTTTCGGAGACACACAAGTCACGCTCCCAGCCTTGCACGAGTGCTTCTTGCTCCGGCGACAGATGCTGTCTGTATCTTTTGAGAAACATAGCACAAAAGGAAGAGCTTACATCAGCTCCCTGGTCAAGGCTTTGCAATGCCTTCACCAGGGAGCTCTTTTCTTGAGCTCGCAGCACGGCAGAGTAAGCTTGGACAAAAGCACTCAGCCTTGCAAAGCTTCGTTGAAGGCCGGCCAGAAAAGGCGCAGCCTCCAACTTGGACTTGTCACAAAGCACAAACTCCCAGTCTTCTAAATGCTCTTTCTGGTCGGCATTCAACAATGCCACGTGCCTGTCGAAGAAATTCTTAGCTTGCTTCCAACGTGTGTCGGAATTCGCGCGGTTGCTGCTGACAACAGCTGACAAGCTTTGCTTCTGTAGCTGAGCAATTTCAACAGCATTCTGAGCGAAGAAGGCTTGCACTTCGACAAAGGCAGGAGCACGACGCGATGCTGCAGCTTCTTTTGCCGCAGCACTCACTTGACACAACTCAGCTTCCTTTGCAAGCAAAAAATCCTTTTCCGCAGACGCCAAGCGGTCGCTATAGCGCAGCAGGAAAACACGGCAAAAGCTCGACATTTGAAATTCCTGCATGTGTCGACTCTGCAAAGCTGCCAGCAAGCTTGGCTTGCTTGAGTATCTTATCGCCTCTGCCGTCTCTGTCAAAAATGCCTCCACGCGGCAAAAGCAGCGTTGAAGGCCGGCCAGAAAAGGCGCAGCCTCCAACGTGGACTTGTCACAAAGCACAAACTCCCAGTCTTCCAAAATCTGCTGCTGAGCTGGCTCCAAGCTTGAAAGTTTTCGTCTGCAGAAATTTCTGGCTCGCTCCCACTCTGGTACCTGACTGCGCCGCTTGCTGTTGAGCAAAGCTGTAAGCGTCGGCTTCTTCATTTGCACAAGCTCCTGCGAGTAGGCTGCCAAAAACGCCACCGTCTTATCAAATGCGTCTGCCATGGCGTCCGGAGCGGTCAGAAAAGACGCGCTCCACCGTGCGGGATACACAAGGAAACGATGTCACTGGCATGTGTCTGTGGAAGTATATGCGTTCTGTGGGAACACAAACTAAAAAAAAAACATCAAGAGGTTGTCCGCCTGAGCGTGATGCTGGTAGGTCGGCTGGTGACAAACAACAAACTAGAACATTAACATGTTCTCGGCCTGTGTGTGGTGCTGGTGGGAGTGCTGGTGAAAGTGTAGTGGTGGTAGTGGTGGTGGTGATGTGAGTTGCCGCTCCGCGATTGAAGCCGGGACATGAACAAACATGAACAGTGGTGGTGGTGATGCTAGTGATGCTGGTGACGAAAACCGGGACATTGAACAAACATGACATACGCGGAGCAACTGACAAGACAGAGCCGAAACGCCACACGGTCACAGCGACATTACCTCCCTATCTATCTATCTATCTGTCTATCTACCTATCTATCTGCCTGTCTACCTCTCTATCTATCTGTCTACTTGTCTCTCTATCTTTCCAGCTTTCTATCTATCTATCTATCTATCTATCTGTCTGTCTGTCTATCTATCTAGAGCGCGACTAACTCAACAGGGCAGCGTAGGATGCCTTGCGCGTTGCCATTCCAATGCGTTTTACCACTGCCAAGCTGCATTCCATCTTAGAAATGCGCACCGCGCGCAAGCGCCACGCATTTTTTCCAAATTGGATGAAAGCCTTGCGCGTTGCCATTCCAATGTGTTTTACCACTGTCAAGCTACATTGCATCTTAAAAACGCGCACCGCGCGCAGGCGCCACGCATTTTTCCAAGTTAGATAAAAGCCTTGCGCGTTGCCATTCCAATGCGTTTTACCGCTGTCAAGCTACATTGCATCTTAAAAACGCGCACCGCGCGCAGGCCGCGTGCGATTTTTGAAAGTTGGAGCTTCCAAAAGTAGCCCGACCCTCTCAGGTTTTTACGATTTTGACTTCCAAATGTGCACCGCGCGCAGGCCGCGTGCGATTTTTGAAAGTTGGAGCTTCCAAAAGTAGCCCGAGCATGTAGTGTTTTTACGATTTTGACTTCCAAATGTGCACCGCGCGCAGGCCGCGTGCGATTTTTTGCCAGCAATTCCGACCAAAGGCTCCGCACCCGCCGCTTTACCGAAGTAACTTCTGGGCCGTCTGGAGGCTCAAAACATTGAAAAATACAGCATTTCGCGACCTTTCTAACATTTCGCACACCATGCTTCATCTTTCTTCATCGCTTCTTCATCTTTCTTCATCGCTTCTTCATCTCTTCATCGCTTCTTCATCTCTTCTTCTCTCTCTCTCTCTCTATCTCTCGCTCTGCACTGCTCTGCTTGAGTTGTCGATATTGTCGGAAGTTAGACTTCTAAACTTCCTTCGACTACGAGATGACTGAGAGCCATTTAGGGTTCTTGTACAGCAATTTCACTTTTTGATCATTTGAAGGTTAGTTGAACTACAGACAGCAGCGCTGTAGATACCTACCTTCGGTCATCTTTTTTTTAAGAGACTACATGCCTGTTCGCTACAGTAGCATCGGCAAACAACATGTGCATTCGTTTTTGCCACTACTGTCAATACCACCTTTTGGGTCTATGGTTAAAGGACACTACAAGGTCTTTTAACCAAGGGGCCGTGTCAAATATCATGTTGCGCTACTTGTCACTTGTGCATGCATGATGTACACTACCCGACTGCAGGCCTTGAGTCTACAAGGAAAAGAGTGCATGCTGGCTAACTACATTTGTGTTTGTGACAACAGAAACAACACTTGCACTTGCAGTAAAGTACCAACGTATTTTAACGGGAGAGAGAGAGAGAGAGAGAGAGAGAGAGAGAGAGAGAGAGAGAGAGAGAGAGATATAGAGAGAGAGAGAGGGGAGAGAGCGAGAGAGAGAGACCCGAAAGGGGTCCCTCATTGTATGCAAGGTTATTTGCGGCCCTCGATGCCTTTGCTGGTCGTGCGGCGGCCAACACATAGGGTCCCCTATGTCAAAGATTTGAGAATCAACACATTAGCTTGGACAGCTGATTTCGAGTATCCGCTAAACAGGTGGTTTCTTGTATGCATCCTTTCAGGAACGAGTGATGGTGACATGTCTAAAGTCTAAGCAACCTGAGAGGAAAGGCACTTTTGAGATTTGCGTAGACTTGCAGGGATCTCCAAGGTTGCGCCCATTTCAACCAGTCATGGCGACTTTTTTCTTGGGGTCTTCACTGTGGGATGGTTCCGTAGGCGGAGGTGCCCCGCGGCCGGGAGCCCGGTGTTGGCGTGGGTGTTTGGCGAATCACCCGGTCAGGCATCACGGAGGGCGTTCTGGTCTCTTTTTGTTCCCGCTGAGCGTCTCCGATTTTTGTTCTGGGTTTGCTTATCCCATGTTGCCTCGTGCAGAAGGACGGGTGTTTGTTTGAAAAGTCTTTGCCCTGTGGCCGAGAAGAAGTTGCAGACTGTGCGATGAAAGCGCTAGGCCTTGCCGGTTGGGTACATGTTGAAGATTTAGTTGTTTGGTGGTTGGGGATTTGAGCCCCTGGTTGTTGTAGAGGATAAAAGGCACACCACCCTCAACCGCCAAGTCATCAATCCAAACCACCACCAATTAGCAGGAAGCTGATAGTTTGGTGGGTATTGCTTGGGGAGATGGAGCGGCATATGTTGGTGGCCAGTGGAAGCGCGGTTTTGCTCCTGGCAGACTTGTTTGACAAGGGCCGCATGCGCGCGCCCGCTGTGTGTGTGTGTGTGTGTCAAACAATGGTTTCAAAGATTTACCCTCTCTCAGGGAAACTCCTAAATCGCCTTGGGAAGAAGACTTTCCTTTTGGAAGGAGGAGACTCAATCTCCGGCACCGCCAAGATGGCTAGTCGAACCTTGATCCTTACCTGGACTTATGCCTGTTTCTTCGTCGAGGAGGTGCAGCACACATATCCCTGACAATGAGGACGTAACGCTTGCTGCCTCCACCGGTCCTTTGACAGGGGCTGAATGATGTTTTTCCTGCTGAAGTGAACATGAACGTGGTGCTGGTGTTGGAATTGGGAACATTGGGGCAGGTATTGTGACCTTTGTGACCTGCCCCCCCTATTGCTCAAGCAGAAAAAAAGCTGCTGACTGAAGGCTTACTGACGCGAAGAGTGATCCTGTCATTAAGGAACCCTTTTGTTTTCGATGCAGCCATCAACAGCGAAGGTCAACAGCGAAGACCCCAAAACCCCAAAACCATGATTTTCCTCTTGGTTTCCCAAAGCATCCCAAAAAGCGATATGTTCGACTTGCCGGGGCGGGCTGAGGTGTCGGTCTCCCGTGCGGCATGGAGAGTGGGGTAGCCCGAGAGTGGTGTATTCAGAATATGTTCAAACTGTATGGGTGTGTCTTTTTTGAGTGTTTTAGGTTGGTTTAAAGGTAAGCCAAACAGGAAACCAAATATGTTTGTGAGACAAACCTATATTGAACATCAGATTTGTTTTGAATCTAAGTCCTTTGCATAGGCCTATGTTTGAGAGTTCTGCAAGTGGCCATTTGGGATGTAAACAGGTGTTTAAAATACACGACACTTCACGGTTTGACACTGCTGGCAGCAGTGTGTCAAAATCAAGGATCCTCCAAACTGAGCCATATTTTCTTTAGCTGCCCTTTAAGCCACCTTAGCAAGGGCTCCCTTACTTTGCATCCTACTTGGGCTGTCCACGGATTCAGGAGCACAGGCAAAAGAACCGATCGTTCCAAGTACATTCCCCTGTTCGGAGTTTTGCCTTATTGAGGTCAGGTCAAGAACAGGAAGAGCTGACCCGAGATTGCCATCCAACGACCGGTCTGGGTTGATAAAAGACGGAAGATTGTTCGAGTCGAAGTCCCTCCACTTCCATGGCTGGAATGAGGGTACAAGAAGACAGTGGCATGTGAGCATGTCAAGTTGTCAAGCCAAGGACCCAACCATTCGGAGCCCTTGGGATGCAACCACCAACGATTGTGGGTGGGCCAGCAAGGCTAGGATCTAGGAATGTCTCCAAGCTGCAGGGTGTCAATCGAGGCTCAAAGTGCATGCTGTCACAAGGTGGTGTTAAATCAAGAATTCTGCTAACCAACCAGGTCAATCAATGTGGCCAGCCCATCAGATTCAGAATCTGAGAAGACAAAAAGGAGCACAATTTGCCGAAAGGAAACACAGGAGGCCGCTGCTTGCATAGCCAGCTCGGATAAGCAATCGCTCTATTCCATGCCCTCACCATCCAACCTTCTCCAATCGAGACCGGGCCTGACTCGGAACACCGAGCGCTGGAGCCTATACTAGCTTTGCCATGCTGTGCCGGCATGGTAGGCTGGGGAGGCGGGTGCAACAGGTGGTGAAGAGCTACAAAATTGGGGCGTTTCCTTCCAAGAGTCAGTGTCCTCTTCGGGTCGTTGACGCCAACTGCGGGCGACGTTTCCCCATTTGGAGGCATGCCCACTTAAACAAACATCAAGAGCCCCCTTTTGGGCCATGTGCTTCGAAGTCAAGTCAGGGTACCTGTTTTGGATCAGGTTTCGCTTGGCAGCTGAGCGATTTGGCCGTTCAACCCCAAAATGCTGCTGCTTTGTCAAGTTGTCGTCTTCGGTGTCCATCCAGCGTTGCTGATTGAACTGACTTCTTGCTGCGTTGTGTCGTGCTTTTTTCCTACAACAAGTTTGCCGTTTGCCGCTAAGGATAGCATCCAGAGCAATACATCGAAGCCCGATGTTTTCAATCTCAGACACGTAGCAGTTTGTGTTATATACGGGGGAATCCTGCCTGCTCAGAGCTAGATTGAAGCGCGATGGGAGCCAGTTTGTGATGCTTATGTTCTGAGGGAGCCCTGCAAATGGATTTTCATCCTACGAGCAAGTGAAAGTTGCCGATTAGTTCTGAATACCGATCTCAAGCCTGTACTTTTTGTCCCTGTCTCCAGCTTCTTTTCTGCCGGACCGGGGTCAATCCGTGCTCCAGCACAGGCGTGTCTTGGGAACGCGTCGGCTGTCCACAGGCCAGGCCGTCTTGGAACTCGGAAACATCGATCTTGCTTGCTTTGTTTCAGCCAGACTCTTGTTGTTTGCCTGTTTCAGTTGCTTTCTTCATGTTGATCCAACACTCTTCACGTGGATGATCCTTAAAACCTCTTGTCTAGATCAAGTTTTACGTCTTATTACTTTCTTGACCCAGTTTTTGCAAGTTTCCGCCGCCAAGTGCGCTCTCGGGTGAATGGGTCTACATCAAGTTTTACTTCTTGCCATTTTCTTGAGCCCAGTTCTGCAAATTTCTGCCGCCGGTTTGCGAGGTCTCCAATTGGTTCCAGAGATCCTTCGTGCGGAGGGAGCCTCCAACATCTTTCACTTGACACCTTCGCGGGCCTGGCTGCGCGAGAGCTACTGCTTTCTGAAAACAAGTTTGGCGAGCAGGTTCCACTTTCAAACTTCTGCTTTGGCAAATGTACTCCATGTCATCCCCTCACAAAAGGCCCAGTGGGATCCCTTCCGTCAGGCCCCTCCGAGGACAGGGTTGCAAAGCTGCTGGTCGAGAGACGGAAAGCCACGAAGCTGGGTGTTGGCGCAGACGCGACTAACAAGAACTAGGCGCTAGGGCTAATTGGCATTTGCGTGTGTTCGTGGCGTCCGCAGTGTTTTCGCTGAAATGCTGACCTCTGCGGGATCTTTGGGAGGTTGCTTCGTGGAACACAGCAACAGGTACGATCAGACTTGCTCATGCGTTATGGTTCGGGGCCGAGGAGCTGCTGAAGAAGCTCCGGGAGGCAGCCCGGGATGCAGGCGCGGCTTTCAGGCGAGAGCTTTCTTGGGGCTCGGGCACTCTTGTTTGTGTGTATTCCGATATTGTGAACATCCCAAGTTTGTGAGGGGATGCGGAGATGGTGGCACGGCATTGCTGCTGGCTGTTGCCCGAACGTGGCTCAGCATCACACGTTTGCTGCAAATGTAGTTCTTGTGTTGATGGTTGCCCGGCAACTGCGTTGCTTGCCTGTATTGCTTCAGTCCAGCAAGACCCTTTGTCCTGCGTGGCGCGAGTCAATCAAAGAGGTGCTTTGCGCAACGTGAGTTGCGATGGACATTTCCAATAACCTGTGGGTTTGTGTTTTATGAGGGCACCCTTTTCAGGTTGGTTTAAGGGGAAACAAGCCAGGACACCGCCCACCTGGGGGGCGGGGATCTATTTTGCCACATACCCATGTAGAGTCAATTTGGAGTATGGGACAGAAAGATGAGCCACTTGTTTCCCTGCAAGAACCGGCGGGGGGGGGGGGGACGAAAATAACAATTTGCCACAGACAGGGCGGCACTAATTTTCCTGCGAACTAGAGAGCCCTACATTTTCCATGTACGTTTTAAGCTTTCACACATTCTGACTGTGGCTCATGTGACGACAGGATTCCTTCTCTACCTCGGTGCCTGTGGTTGAAGGTGCCGCGATTGGTTGACAAATAAGGGCCTAAGCTCCGGACGAAGGCTTTCCATGGAATGCGGATCTGCAATGCCACTGTCAATGTGGCATGAATCGCTCTTGTTCAATTTCAACATCGAGGCCTCGCTGACCATCGCTGGGTCGCTAAAATGTGACTACACATGAAAGCTGCTGTTGACCTTTGCCACCGATAGGCCAAAGTGCCAAGTGTGTGTCCTGAAAGGTTACGTTGGGCAAGCCCCAACCACAAACCCAAAGACCATGTTCCATGTACTGCAGCCCTTCCCAATTCCTCGGTTTCGGCTAGGCGGAGATCCGCTGGAGGTCTACCAGCCCTGGATGTTGACGGATTCGCTGCAGCAGTCCTTGATGTTGCTGCACCAGGCGGACCGTCGAGACCCAATGGGGTCGGAGCTGGCGTCCTTGGTCTGAAGGATTGTGCGTCCGAAAGTTCTACCAATCAAAATGTGGCTTTGTTCAGATCGAGGTGTCTGATCCATAGAGCAGTCTCTGTAGGGCCCCAGCAGATGGGAAGTCTCAGGACGACAAGCACGGCAGGTTCATGCGGAGCAAGCAGGGGGCAGGTAAGGCAAATCTCAGACATCACACAGGTCCGGAGAAGACGGGCAATTGCGTGACTACCCCGGTCAGAAAGTCCACCAAATGGGTGTGTGTCTGTGACCTGATCTCCCAGTCCCAAGATGGCCGAACGCCTTTGGTTTTATTCCATTAACCAGGGCCATAAATTTTCCTAAAAGGACACCTACGGTGGTTGCGTGGCATTTCTTACGCTTCTATGCAGGAATGCAACCCACGGATCCCTCCCAATCTATTTTTGGGGTTTTTGAGTCCGAGCGACCTGGGAGGTCAGCCATTCCGGTTCAACAGTTGCATATCCCTAAGCACGAATTGTTCAAAGAGTTCAGAAGGAGTCTCCGGCAACTTACAATGAATATTGCCCCTGCTCCAGATACCCGCCTGTTTCAGCAGGGTTTTGTATTTGAAGAACCTGGTTTTCTGTGGCTTGTTTAGTCAGGGTTGACATCATATCCTATTGCAACCTAAAAGTGTGCGTATTGGGCGCTTCTTCTTTTTTTGCGTGGAGAGGCGGGGAGACGGCAAAAGCAGCAGCGCTTCTCATGACGAGGCATCTGGAGACGCCTCGTTGGCAGTGTTGGGTGCGGCCTTGGGCACGCGGCTGCTCTCACTGCCTTGGAACTGGCGATCGCTGCAGCGGCTCGGGAGAACTGGAGAGCTGCACCGAGAGTAAGGGCCAGGCTTGCGGGAGGTGGGAAATACGTTGGACTTCGTGGGAAGGGTCCGGAAAGGAGTGGGAAGTGTTTGTGCGCGTGTGTCAGGGTTGGTGGAGAAACTTGTGCATGTTGACCTGCGAACAGTATCTTTAGAAAAGTGCACCTTGGCCGTCAATAGCCACAGTTGTATGTTTTTTTTCTCCACAAAATAAGTTGTCCGAGATTGTTTGGTTCAATGACGCTACCAGCAACTGCTAGATGATGCAGAACACCTAACTATTGAACGTGGGATTCGAAGATTGCCTGTGCAATATGAGCGTACATGTCCGGGTTGGATTTCTCACGCAGCCTGTGATCATTGGCTGATGCCTCCATTATTTTGTCAAACGACCAGTCTTGATCATGAGACTCAGTACACAATACGAACGCTGTGATAAAAGCCTGTTCATGAACCTTGTGCATTCACATCCTGTTTTATGCACGTGGAAGACATCGAAACCAGCTGAGACATTGCTTCCCACACAAGCTTGCAATTCCCCCAACACTGTTGCTGTACGCATGGAGCCTTGTGCATTCACATCCTGATTGAGGCACGTGGAAGGCATCGAAACCAGCTGAGACATTCCTTCCCACACAAGCTTGCAATCCCCCCACTGTTGCTGTACTCATGGAGTACATGTTCTTCTCATAGGTGTAGTTGAGGGTACATATACTTACAACTATGTTTGTGGAGCTATGGGTAATTCTATATGTACACAGAATTGCACCACCACACGCACACATTGATACACAACCTCATCAAGCAAAGGCAATGCCATACCGGACGCTCTGCATCCGACGGGGATCACCCGCGGGGGATCACTCCAAACGCCTTGCCAAGGCGGCGCTGCGATGCCATGGCTTTGATGCCAGTGTATCAGGAGCTTGCCAAGGCGGGAGGGCCGCGGTTGAGGAGTGGGGAGCATTGTGCATAGACTTGTGGAACTTGTTTTTGCGGGGTTGGTTGTTTTGTCGCGAAACCAATATTTGTATGTCACGGCTGCTCCTTCAGTTCAAAGCTCGAGACATTTGGCGGGAGACTTCCGATTTCTGCTTTCAGTTTGTCAAAGCCCCGTTGCCATTCCAGGGCTCGGTCGCTGGCAGCGGGACCCATTCGTGAAACTTGGGAGCCGCTAAACAAACTTTGACTGACAAGCCGTCCGGGTGGCCGACAGGACGTTAAACTTGGGAGCCACAAAAAGTAATTGACTAGCCGTCCGGGTGGCCGACAGGACGTTAAGCTTGGGAGCTGCGACAAAAATATTTAGCTGAAAAGCCGTCAGGGGGCCGACAGGACGTTACACCTTGGAGCCGCGAGAGCTGATGACTCGCAGGAAGGCTTCTTTTACAGTTTTTGCATTGAGTCGCGTGCTGAGGTCAAGGCAAGCCCCCTGTGACAGTTGACGCGAGGGTTGAGACTGCGCCCGCGGCCAGTCAAAAAGCCGCGCAGTTGGGGCAAAATGCTTGCCAGAAAGCCGAGCGCCCTTCGAACGAACTCGCGCGCCGACATGGGTTCCAAAGTCGAAAGTTTGTATGAGCTCGTTTTGGAGATCCGGTTCCGGAGGCCTAGCCTTCAAAGCTTGGCAGCCGCGAGCGCGTGAGGGTCTGTCTTGCTGCTTGCAGCTGAAAGAGTGCTAATGCCAGAAGAAGAAGTTTGTTTGGCGGGGACGAGTCTCTCGCGAGTTGTTCGGGAGCTTGGCGGGGCCGGCGAAGCTTGGCGAGGTCGGATGCTCTCTGTCTTTTCCGCTTGCGGCTGAGTGCCGAGATTGCCGCAAACTCGAGAAAATCATTGATTTCCTCTTGCACAATTTTTCGCACTTCGTTAGTCGGGGGCCCGGCGGCTGTTGGGTTTTCGAGCGTGGCCGCCGCGGGCGCGAGTTTTTGGCGCTTTCGGTCTTCGCCGTCCGCTGCTGAAACAGATTGCCACATTCAAAGCCACAGGGAGAATCGCGATTTGGCCCGTTTCTTTTTGGCCGGGGGCCTCTGCCCCCCCCGCCAAAACCGCAGCAAGACAAGTGAGCTTGCAAAGGCGAACCTCTCGCGAATTGCGGGGGAGCTCGTTTTCGCACTTTGGCGGCCGGGCGCCCGGAGACTTTTGGGCTTTACAGCCCAGCAGCTGCGCGCGGTCGAAGGTCGAACGCTGTCGGACAAGAGATTGGCAAACCGAAGCTCTCGCTTTTTGTTCGGGGGGTTCATTGTAGGGCTTCAGCGGCCGGAGGGCCGAAGGCTTTCGGGCTTTAAAGCCTGGCAGTCGTGGGCCCGTGTTTTTTTTGGCCGGGGGCCTTGGCGCCCCCCCGCCCCCCCCGCCCCTCCACCCCCCCTGCCGAAACTCTTTTTTTTTTGAAAGCTCGTTTTCGCACTTTGGCCCGACTTTCGGGCTGTAAAGCCCCTGCCTCGGAATCCGAAGGATTGCCACAGCAAAGCTCTCGCTTTTCTGTTGGGTTGTTCAGAGGTTGCCCAGACCGGGGCTTTAAGGCCTGGCAGTCGCAGACGCGGTTTAGTGATCCCCCGTTGTGGTTTGCAGATTTCCGGGTTTCGAGGGTTGTCGCCTGCCAAAAGAAGCAAGAAAATAGTGATTTCCCGCTCCAACAAAGCAAGAAAAGTGATCTCCCGTTGCGAATTGCAGATTTCCAGGTTTCGAGGGTTCTCGCCTGCCAAAGAAACAACGAGAAAATAGTGACGTCCCGCTCCAAGAAAGCACTCCCGTTGTGATCTCGTGTTGTCGCCTGCCAAAAACAAGAAACTCCCGTTGTGATTTGCAGATCCAGGTTTCGAGGGCTGTTGCCTGCAAAAACAGCTAGAAAATAGTGCATTCCCACCAAAAGAAGAAAATCATGATCTCCCGCTGTGGTGTGCAGCTTTTCTGGGAGCGAGGGTTGTCGCCTGCAAAAAGAAGCAAGAAAATAGTGATTTCCCGCTCCAACAAAGCAAGAAAAGTGATCTCCCGTTGCGAATTGCAGATTTCCAGGTTTCGAGGGTTCTCGCCTGCCAAAGAAACAACGAGAAAATAGTGACGTCCCGCTCCAAGAAAGCACTCCCGTTGTGATCTCGTGTTGTCGCCTGCCAAAAACAAGAAACTCCCGTTGTGATTTGCAGATCCAGGTTTCGAGGGCTGTTGCCTGCAAAAACAGCTAGAAAATAGTGCATTCCCACCAAAAGAAGAAAATCATGATCTCCCGCTGTGGTGTGCAGCGAGGGTTGTCGCCTGCAAAAAAACAAGAAAAGGTGATTTCCTAATCAAAAACAAACAAGAAAATAGTGATCCCCCGTCGCGATTTGCAGATTTCTTGGTTTCGAGTGTAGTCGCCGGAAAAAAAGGAAAAGTGATTTCCAATGCTAAAGATGCAAGAGGCGAGCGCAAGCCTTCGCAGCCCAAAAAACAACCCGAAACGCCTTGAAGCGCAGGCCTAGCTTGTCTTGGAACTCGAAACTAACGCCCCTGTAACGGCATTAACCATCTGGGCGGCGAAAGCAAGGCTCTCCCAAACGTCGGCATCTTGGTAATTGAGCCACAACCTGCTCTGAAGGAGCACCCAACATTTTGAGCCAGCCACCCGCGTGACTCGGATTGAATCGTCCGCCAGGCAGTTACACTGAGTCACTGAAGCAAAACGATCCCTGAGAAACCAAATTGCACAAATCCTTTCATGGGCACCAAAAGCGTCGGGGACTGTTTTTGAGGATGCCAAGCATGCTCCCCTGTTGAGGAGTAGTTGGCTTACTCTCCTGAATTCTAACATTTGACCCACACGGTCCCATCATTTTTTGAGAACGGGGTGGGTGTATCCTCATGCCACTTTGCGGGGCTGTGGGTTGACAGGAAGACGCCAACCCCAGGTTCCGGTGATTGGATGCCTGACTTTGACATGCGTATTCACTGCCATGCACACTGCAAACTATTGCCTTTGGTCCATCCTGAGTTTGATTTGCCAGGTGCTTTTTGATGCAGTTTCCTTCCGACCTTGAAAATTCCGACCTCTGATTTACTGTGCAAATGGCGTTTTGGAGGGCCGGTCTTGGGTCACGCAATCTCCAACTTAGAGCCGTATTAAGGTCATTCAGGTGGACATCATTCAGGTGGGGATTCACGTCATTTGAGGTTCCCTAAGACTCGTGCCCAGAAGGGCCTTTTTGTGCATCCTCACGTCCGACAGGCGTACAACGAGCAGCGCCAAGGCGGCACTGAGGCCTGGCCGAGGGTTGACCAGGCTCTGAGCTTGCTGTGCCTGCCCGCACACGTTGCCACAACCAGGATGTCTCAGAATTTATAAGCACGTAGAGCTGAAAGATGCAGAGAGCAGCTCTTGATCAGGAAATAGAACTAGGCTCGTGGTGGGCACAGTGTTGCCCGAGTCGATAGCGCAACCGCTCGCTCGCTGCGCTTGGCACTTGTTTTGCCTTGCAGTCCACTATCCGGAGCATGGTGGACCTTCAAAGATCCGTGCCCAAGTCTGTTGCAAGATCCGTATTTCCCGCAACGAGTGGTTTCGCCTTTTGATGCCTTCAGCCCACATGATCTGGCCGAATCTGCAAGGCGGACTTGCGGCGTGCGGGAGACCGGGTGAAGGCTCGGGTGTCGGAAGGCGATAAGTGGGCTGAGGGCATCCTGTACGGCACACCAGCAGGCTGCATTTTCCTACAGCCCCACCACCAATCTCTGTTTGCGCTGTGCAAGGATTTTGTAGCCTTTGTTCCGGAGGCAGTTCCATGAGGATTTGTTGTGTTTTTGTCAGTAGAGGAAGTGACCAGTACACAGATCTCAATCGTTGGTGCCGACGAATGCAGGCTTTGGCAAGGAGGCACCCAGGCGACTACTGGAGTTGCTCGAGCCCCAACAGCATGTATGGGGATCCCATCAAATGGCTGGTTGACATCGAGTCACTGAAACGGGCAGCCTTTGTCCCTTGCTCTCCTTCCTGTGATTTCCACTTGGTCAAACAGCAAGGACAAACCAAGCAGGCAGCAGCAAGCTCTCCGCCCGACAGCAGCCAGAGAGTTGGCCAGCCTTTTTCAGCCGGCTAGTCTTACGTGCATGCGGAATTGTATCCAACTTGGCGTTGGGTTGCTGTGGGCTTTAAGCATTGCCAAACGAAATCAACCAATTGGAGTGGCCCTGCACTTTTTCCCCACATTGATGTACATTTTGGAAGTCGGCACCATCCATACAGTCCCTCCTCTCTTCAGGAATTTACAGAGGAGACGCGCTTCTTCCCCTTGCAGGGATTAGGCCGGGGACGGACAGTTGGTTGCAGGCATTTGTGTGTTTCTGCACAAGCACCTTGCAGGGAGAGAGTAGCCTACTTGCTTTGATGCAGCCCAAAGGCATTGCCAACTGTGTCCGCTACCCATGTTCAAACCACATGAGCCAGGCATTGTCAGGCCGTTGAGTTTCTGACATTTGGCAGTCTAAACTGGACGTAGAAACCAATTCGGGGCCTCTCAACTTACTGGGGCCTTGTGGAGGCTACCAACTGGGCTTTGTTGTGCCCATTGGTCTCACCTACTTCGGCGCTCTCTATGGCATCATGCAGCACCCCGCCCTTCGGCAGAACAAATGTCACAAGGCAGGTTGCTTGCCATTTGTTGTTGAATTTCTGGCGAGCAGAGTCGTTTTGGGCCGGTTGTGATTCTGCTTTCAACACATATGACGTACGCTTTACATCATTGCATCCATGGAAGTCGGCATGAGTCTTGTGTTGTCTGTTTAGTGTAAGTGGCCAAGGATGCATTCCGCGACTTTGCGACGGCGCCCAGCTTGTCCCTTGGCGGTTCAGTGAGGAAGCAACGGGGGAACAGGTCCATTCAGATCATTCATGGCGCTTCCAGGGAGCTAGTGGAACGATCAAAGCAATTGCCCCTTGACGCAGCTATGTTGCAGCGTGGGCATTGAACAACTCGGGCACCAGCCGCTCGGAGCAACCCTCTCTGGCTTGGTATCTAGGCTTTGCGATTAATAGCACGACCACATGTTCAGTTCATACTATGCCCCCGCCTTGAACTCGTATCATTTTGCTTCCATGTACTTGTTTCGGCTGAGTCTGAGGCTGCATTGTTCAGCGATGGACCTCAGCGGGATAACGCATCCGGAAGGAAGCACATTGCCACGGTGTAGACTTTTGTTTGGGGCAGCGGAGACATTGGCTTCTTTGGACTAGCGGAATTCTGCATCCTTTTACATGGTCACCAAACTAAATGGCCTCACAAAGCGAAGGACGCCTATTCAGCACCACAAACAGTGAACTGAAGGTTCAAGCATTAGTTCACTTCGTCGATGGCAAAAAGAAGCGCGCCCCATGCGCGTGGATCGAGGTGGCTGGACAGCCTCCTGCTGCCGGACCCGCTCGGGGTGCTGCCATGCCTTTCGGCCCTCGCGCTGCTGGGCAACGCTGAGGTGAATGCCACCCCGCCCAAGCCGGGCCAGGCAACAGGGACACAGGTTGGAGGTGCGAGGCAATGCTCCAATTCTTCAATTCTTCAGATTCTTCTATTTGGGTATTTTCGGTGAAAGTTACCAGGTCTAGTGGAATCTTGGCAAGGACGCATCTGCACAAGTTTCAAGAAGCAGTCCAATGGCTGTAGAAGCTGTTGCTCAAATTCAGGTCGAAGAATAAGACAAACCCTCGACGCCGCAGCACCACAAATTTGAGGGGCCTGCAGTGTCCTTTGGAGAGCAATGCTTTTCAAGGTTCACAAGTCCCCCCCCCCCTTCCGCACATCGCAAGTGGGCATAGCGAGACGGACTGACTGAAAGCTGTGACGCTTTTCCAGGAAGTGAGATACTGAGTTTTGCAGTTGATTGTATCCGCTGCTTTTGGCCATGACCTGTCAAGTGTCGCCTTTCTTGGGTTTTTGGTTGAACAAAAAAGTTGAGCGCTTGCTTTGCGACATTCAGTTCAATAGGTGGCACGAGCGCAGGAGGAGACGGCCAAGTATTTCCAGTTGGTGATACGTGGAGCCCTACTGACATTTGCAGCATGGCTTTCAAGTCGATAGAGTTCTGGGCGAGACATGCACTGGAGCTGGGTGACAACCCCCTTTTGGTTTAGTCATCCTTACCCACAGTGGAATTGCGCCAAGTTTCACCCTGTAGCGGGACAGTCGGAAGACATTTGCGCCGCAGACAGCGACTTCCAGTGGGGCAATTCGCCTCAAGGGGCTTCACAGCCTTTCCGGCCAGAGATCCATTTGATGCGGCGTTGGACCACCGCATTTGCAGGATTCAAGAGGGAGGCAATGTTGCCGACTCTTGCTGTGGCTAGTGCAAGAACCACATAACTTCTTCCAAGCAGGCGAAATCCTGGGGGAGGCCATCAAGTTTGGACATGATTCTTGGCCTGATTTCAGCCAATCAAATCTGCAAGCCAACTCTAGCTTCAGATCGAGAGAGGCTGGGGACAAACAAAGTAGACAAGCAACACAGCTGGTTGGCTTTAGGAGTGTATCCTGCGAAACACGCGTTTGGGGTCCCGCTCACATTCAGCAGCAGCTGACCCGCAAAGACACGACCAACACAGTAAGATGTAATTGTATTTCAGATCATGTGCCGGGGATTTTTATGGTTCTAGTGGATCGTTGCTTGGCATCCAGCGGCCAGCCCACACCTACAGAGATGTTAAAGGGGGTACGCAACTATTGTTTTTTGTTGTTGCTGGTTTATACACTTGATATGCGATGGTTGTCATTGTCGTCATCGTTGTTTTTGCCAACGGTGACGTTAGCAACCCACCGGAGCTTCTCAATGTTTCACTATTCCGATCCAAATCTCGCTTTGCTTCAACAACATTTCCTCACATTGCACTCCTTGGGAGTGTTTCAGCACGGAGGGGGCTGCGGATCGGGGATAAATATGCAACTCACACAGGTGGAACCCACATGCATTGATTCTGCCAGTAGCAGGTCGCGCTCACGATGCATCTCTCACGCCAAGGCTGGCTTAAAGGCAAATTGACAGCGCAAGCGTTCTCGTGCAACTGACGCAAAGCGTTCTCGTTTCTCTCGCCCAGTAGAAGTTTGCATCTCCGCAGCATTAGCGCTTCATTGTGCCAAGCGAGGGCATCTTAGCTAGAACGAAGACAATGTCACCATCTGCAGCGAGACCTGCTTGTCACTTGTGGCAGGTCTCTTTCACATAGCATGACACACCCCTTTGCTGGCTTATGCGGTCACCAAAGACCGACAGACAGCTTTTGCGGTATGCGTTTCTTTCGCCCGGTGGAAGTTCCCATTCCTACTGTTGGTTGCGCTGTAGCGAGGAGGGCTTCTGGGCCATTTGGAGCGAGAACTGCCTCTCACTTTGGTCTGTAGTTAGGTCGCGTCCAAGTCTGCCCACTTGTCTCATTCCGTGCCTAGGTGCCATGGACTGCGGGCAGTCTGCCCGCAGCAACCTTCCTCTTCATCGCTACGATGCTTGGTCGAGGTTAAACAAGACATAGTCATATTAATATTCATGATGGATTGATGGACGCGTGCGCATGCATGCACACAAGGCACAATTAAAAGACACCACTTGCGATGAATGATGATCACCTCTGTGATGAGCACCCCTTGCAGCATGATGCCAATCATATCCACATATATGCACAAGACATGTAGACTGCGTGTAGTGTGTGTGTATATATATATATATATACACATGCATCCATGCATGTATGTGCACACGCACATGCAATACATGCACAGCGGTGTGCTGTCAATATCTATCACGCAAGTTTCTTCTAGTCCAAAAGGAGTATTCTCACAATGGTACCACTCGACAGTGGAGCTGGGGATTCCTTGGTCATCAAGACCATTCGGCTTTGCATCAAAGCAAGAAGCTCCTTAACTGTGTGGTTTCTCTTTTGGTTTTTGTTAACAACTCCAAGAGAATGTCTCATTTTGACACATCTATTTGTCGGATGTCTGTGTGTCCACCGGATCCGATGGGTGAGTGAGGCGCACAGGAAGTTGAAGTTAACCATTTGATGCCTTTTGAGGAGCGGAGCGAATCATTTCCGCTTTGGGGTCTCCCAGATAGGCTTGGAGTGGTGGGTACCACCTCAGCTTTCGTGTTTCTTGTGGATGGGCATGGCGTTGAGCACTGCCCACACCCTGACAGTCCACACCTGCTACAACAGCCTGTTTGGTAAAAACAAGAACTGGAGTGAACCAAACATGGCGAGCGCGGTCTCCGAGGAACGGCGTCTACACTGCGGCACTGACGTGGGGCAGCCAGCGGGCTGGGGATATGCTTGACCAGCAGTCAACAGCCCCCAGGACAGGCGTGGAGGCAGACAACCAGACAAGGGGAAACTTTGAGCAGTTTGTTAACGCAGGTCGATTTATTGAGTTGTTCAGGGTGTTGAGAGAGTCTGAATGCGCTGAGCAAGATGTCATAGTCCCCATAAACAGCATTGGACATACCTAAATTCCCGACACTAAAAGATGAAGCGCTGCAAGACAAATCGAGCCATGGAAGTTCCTGGATCTGTGTCAGTGGAGCAGTTGTGCTGGTGGATGAAATCTGGCACCGCTCGAATGTCGATGCCAAATTTGGGCGGTTGCGGGTGGGGTGGGGTGGGGTGCGGGGGGGGGGGTGGGTGGGTGGGGGTGGAGGTACAACTTGCGAAGAAACATGTTCACATTTGAGCAGCTGGTACTTGGTTTCAAGCGCCATAGTGCTAAAAGGCACGTGCCGCTTCAGCTTGTGCCTTCTGTTCCGCGCTTGCACTGATGCCTTTCTTTAGGCTCTTTGCATCCCGTGGGCCGTATCTGAGGTGTCAGTTTCAATGAACTCCTTTGCCACTCTTACGGCGCAGCACGCATATCTCGACAGCGAAGCCTTTGAACCCCCCAGATGCCCAGAAAGCGTTAGGCCAGACATGGGTTCCAAGTAAAGTTCTCCAATCGATTTCGGAGAACTTGCCAGCGCTCAGGTGGTTCTTCCGGAAGTATCATTGGGCTCCGCCGATTCTGAGCCCAAAGTGGCGAGGCCAGTGAGGCCAACTGAGAAGATATGGGGTCCCTGGATTGCCCCAGAATAAAACGGTGCCTCCAGATACCAAGGCACCGATACAATCGAGAACGCGGTGGCATTCCTCCGGACAAAGACCCTTTGACGTTTTGTTTCTTGTTGTGTTTGAATGCTTCCTCAATTTACAGGCTTGCACCAGGATAAGGAACTTTGTCGCGAATCAGGGTCCATGAATGAAGCCGCCTGGAAGACAAAGAGCTTCCTGCTGGCCAACTGAGCGGAGGAATCAGATGCGCGTGCATGCGGGTGGGATTCAGGTTGATGAGGCTTGAGACTTGAACTGATTTTGGGCAAGAGTATTCACACTTTGGATTTGTAGTTGTCCATCATGGTTCTGCGGGTTGACGCCTTGGGGATGCCCAGATACCGCGGAGCTTGGAAAAGGTTTTGGATGATTTGCCATCTTGGAACGAGTTTGTTGCCGGGCACATGCAAAACAAGCTCGTACTTTGACCGTCAATATGAATGGGCTGCAGTCATCGGAGTCTTCAGGATCTTGTCTTTGGCCTGTCAACGCAAGTCTCCTATGATGTGCTTTCCCAGTAAAGCATTCAATTGCATGTTGAGTGTTCGGGAAGCTGCCGGATTCACCTTGAACCCACAGGCCAGAGCTGCCATGCTGGTGCTCAGTTGCCTTCCTTTATCTTTCCGGCCAGTCGGGTTTGACAGCCACAAGGGCACCAGCCCTGTCAGCTATATTGGCGGTAGACTGTTGACTCCCAAAGAGTTTGGATGACTTGGGAGACCAATCTTTGAACTCTTCCAACACACGGATCTTTGGCATCTTGGATTCTGTGCTGGACGTTTGTTTGGCATTGCTTCTGTTCCAGAGTTGTCACATCGAATATGTCAGTTCTTGGGCACGGCACGCTCCCAGTTTCGACTCTTCCATGAGACCTCCCAAGGATCATTTTCCTACTCTCGTCTGGGGTGGCTTCCTGGTAGGGGCTTGGCTTGCCGCCCGTTCCCAGGCCCGAGGAGCTGAACCGGCTGAGGTCCAACGCCGGCGCGGCATGGCCGGGCCCACGGGGCGAACCTTTGGATAGGGGTTTTGGTTGAATCAGATTTCAATGGTAGAAAGATATAGAAAGATATCGGCCTTGGTCACACTTGGCACAGCTGGGACAAGCTTTCAGCATTTCTGCACTCAGCTTCAGCAGTAGTGGACGGTGTTTGGAGCTTTGGATGCTTCGGCTGAATCAAAGGATGGGCGTGCGCTGTTGCCAGATAGCCTTTCTTTTTTCGTGTTCAGAATGGCTTACCATTGTCAGGACTGATTGATGTTACATACGGGTGTGTTGTTTTTTCAAAGGGAAGCCAAAAGGCCAAGTAGCATTTTGGGGGGTCCCTTAAAAGACACACCCATATATTGCTTTTCACCTCTACAGGCACCAGCCTGTGGGTGAGGTTTCCAAGTGATACATTGACTGAAACAAGAAGAAAAACGATTCGCAACCATACTATGATATTCAATATGATGATTGCATTGTAATCTCACTTGATGAATTGTGCGATGTGTTCCGCCCATGGCCGTTTTTCACCTCAAAGGGTCTTTTCGGCGAATGCCTAGTCCCCTTTGTGCACGGTGCAAACAGACCAGCCCACAACTAGGTGATCTTTGGTGCATTGGGTGCGCTGCCTGGGAGGTGTTGGGAACTGAACTGTCCTCCTCCTGGTCAGCTCCTGGGCACCGACGGGTGGCTGAGGACCTTCTCGTGTCCACCGCTCGGCAGATCCGAGCTCTCAGGGCCCTGCCCTGTGCTACATACAGACCTACCGGATCCGGCGCTGGCACTGGGCCGTGCGCTGCACCTGGTGGTCTGGGCAAGGGGCGTGGGGTGCGCCCAGTCCCTCCGCAGGACCCAGACAGGAGTAAAGACATCCAAGAGGCGCAGGAAGCCGCCCGGGTAAAGGTCCAGCGTCCTGCAGAAACTCAGGAGCCAGAAGGGGGAAGTTACGAGTCCGACTACGAAGAGTCAGGAGAAGAGGAGACCAGAGTGTCAGTTGAGGAGAGTCCAGAGAAGGAGGCAAGTTCAGTGGACAGAGCGGAATACAAAGGAGCAGCTCCAAAGTCGACTCCCGCAAGGCCAAAGAAGCGACACAGAGAACGTGGGGACAGCAGAGCAAGGTTTTCTGGACAGGCAGCCAGAGGATCCGGCACAGTTGAAAAGAGGCGTTCTCATAGCCGCGACCCTATCCCTAGGAGGAGACAGCAGCGCAAGAGGGAGCGGGTCGCAAGCACAAAAGGCTTTACCGCTTGGAGGAGAACCCGAACCTAGTGATCCACAGGACCCTCGACAGGTCCTACTTCGAGTCACACAACAAACTGGGGCGAGAAGCATTTGATTGCTTTCACCCTAGCCAGCGACATAGGGGAAATGTCGCGTGAGTACACAGTGACTGACACGGAATCATGGATCGAACTAACCCCTCAGAAAGGCGATGTCCTGGAGTGCGATGTACCGGAGTATTTCAGCTTCAAGGACCCAGAGAAAGCCACCTTCAAAGTAGTCTCCACAGACGTGACCGAGGATGGAGGCTTCGCAGTGAGGGTCACGTCCCTTGGAAGCGAGGACTCAGAGCTTTCCAAGAAACTCAGCAACACTTTCAACCGCAGACCAGGGTACCTTCACCTGTGTGGAGCCATGGGCGTGTGCAACACTGGAGGGGAGTGTGCTTTCCATGTTACAGCTCTGACCACATATCCGGCGTCTGGGCCATTGCCCCCATACGTTTCAACCTTCGCAAAAAGGCAGTTAAAGGATGCTCAGGTAGATGCTCCTTCTCGCAAACGCTCAAGCCCAGCTACTCCCAAGTCCTCAGCGGCGGCTCCAAGGAGGCGGTCGAACGCCGACAAAGGCAAGGGCACAGGTCTTCCGCAGGGAGGCAGCTTGTCTGCTGGCAATTGCCGGGCAGCGCCGCCCGCGCCCAAGCCCGACGCTGTCGTGCACGAGACCTACCTGCCCAGCGAACCTCGCGGGAGCTTGGCCCTTGGGAGCGAAGAAGTGGCAGGCTTAAAGGCCCGTTTGTCTGCTCTGAAGGCTCGCGAGTTGGGGCAACCAGCTTTAGGCGACCGACGAGTCCATTTCAAGGAAGATGCCGCCCACGAGGGCGCATGCGTGGAGGTCCCTCACCAGGACAGAGGCCTTCCAGCCCGGGGAGTGCTGGCTCACTCAGAGGAGCCATGGGTCAAGGCAGGGGCTCAGGCCAGCAGCTCCCGCAGCGCGACGTTGGAAAAGATAGCGAAGAAGCGAGGGCTGAGTGGCGTGCTTGTCGCCCAAGCGGCAGAGGCCGTGACAAGGAAGACAAGCAGCGAAAAGAGAGGAGAAGCCAAGAAGCAGAAAAAGAAGGACGAGGGGCCAGCCAAGGCGTTGCTCACCTTGCTGGTAGGGAAGAAGAAGAAGAAAAAGAAGAAGGAGCAAAAGAAGAAGAAGGCGAAGAAGGGAGAAAGGAGAGTGCGACGCACTGCTGGGGGAGATGGCGACTCGGGAGGCAGCGACGACTCATCAGACTCCACCACTTCAAGTTCTTCCGAGGAGAGCGAAGACGAAGAAGAAGAGGAACAGGTTGGTCGCCTCCAGCCCCCGCTGAAAAGGAAGTCAGATCGACGCCCAGGCAGTGTCCTGGCTTTGCTACTGCAGAGAGTCGAGGAGCAGATGGCCGATGTTCACGGAGATCGGGAAGAGGCAATCTCCATCACGGAGGGTTCTCGACTCCTCTCGTACTTCACGGTGATCCTTCGCCCGGCGCACTACGCGACCTCCAAGGAGATGCGGGAGCTCCACATGCTGTCGATTGTCCTGGATCAGCTCCGGCAAGGGCTCTTGGGGCGAGCAACAGACACCCTTGCAGCAAGGTACCTGTCTTTGCTTCAGTTCTTGCAAGACGGAGCGTGGGATGCAGCACAATGGTTGGAAATCCACCCGCAAGTCAACTCTGCGGGGCCCCCGCCGGAACTGCAGTTGGCAGCGCGGCGTCACGCGCGGCTGGTGGACAGATCGCTGGGCAGGCCGTCCGGGCGAGGAAGGTGGCAGCCCAGTTTCCTCCAAAGTGGTCAAGGCGATTGGCAGGGGGGAGCCTTCCGCAGTCGAGACCCCAAGGGCAAGGACAAGAAAGGAAAAGGAAAAAGTGCAGACAAGACAGTGGCGAGCAAGAGAGGAAAAGGCCGCGGCTCCGGGGGCTGGGGCAGCTCGGACAAGGTGTGGGAGAAAGGTGCAGCAGACAGGCGCTGGGATGCCAACAAGCCGAAGGAGGATTAGAAAAGCTCGTGCCCAGCGCAGAGAAGAGAGAAGGATGGTATCAGGGCAAGCCTGCGCTGGGGCTCCCCCGTGCGTGGGCCGAAGTCCTAAGTATGAGCCAAGCTTTGGGAGAGCTTGGACCATCCATGGTTTGGATGATTTTCTCCGACAATTCAAGGGCAAAAGTGGGGCTGCAAGACTGTCCTGCTTATTTAAGAAGAATTTTCCATGATGTAGGCCAGCATTCACGGGCGACTCGCAGCAGACGAGCGCTTTTTCCAATTCCAGACATGTGGGAAGCAGAGTTGAGTCAGCTAAGGTCTTTGCCTTCAGCCTTTGCAGTCCTAAGTCTAGTTCACGCACATCCTGAGCTCAAGATTCATGCTTGGTCTTACCTTTCAGCCGTGTTTTGCAACGGGTTGTGGGAGTGCAGCGGCCGACTCAAAAGCGGGGTTCCCACGAAAGCACAGCTTCAGATCAAGCAGAACTTCCAAATGGCAGCTGCCCGTATGTTGGAGGGGGAGTCCCCATTTTCTTGGGGCCCTGAACACATACATCAGGACCTGTTGTCAAAGCATTTGTCATACACGGGAGAAGAGGTCACCCCCATGCAAGTCTTGACCCTAGAACAAGTGCTACCCGCTCTTCCCCCAATAGGGCATGGCGGTGAAATAGATCTCCTGCCCTTTGTTGATGACCGAACTCGGCATTTACTGACGCACCCGGCTGAGTGCTTGCTGGCTGACGATGGCCGGGTGCTTCCAAGCCTCCAGGCCAAGGTGCACATAGCGCAAGGAGAGAAGCTGATGCTTGCGCAAGAGCTGGTGAAAAGAGGAATTGCTCGCTGGCTTCCTTTTGAAGAAGTCGCTGAATACAGGCAGCAGAAGGTCCTCTCAGGTTTGTTCGGTGTCGGCAAGGGTAAGTATTTGCCCGGGGGTCGGGAGATACTTAGGCTCATAATGAACCTGGTCCCTGCCAATTCCATCCTCAAAGAGATTCGAGCTGGTGTAGGTAGACTCCCGCACATCACTCAATGGTTGAGCACTTATGTCGGTCCTGACGAAGAGTTGCAACTCCATCAAAGTGATATGAGCGCCGCGTTTTATTTGTTTCGGTTACCAGATGTTTGGCAGACATATATGGCCTTCAATTTGATCGTGACCGCTGACCAAATCGGCCTGACCAACGCAGCTCCAACAGAAACATCCCGCAAGTTTGCCTTGTGTTGCCGAGTCTTACCCATGGGATGGGCTTCTGCGGTAGGCGTAATGCAGCAAGTTTCAGAAAGACTCATGCACATTGGAGGCCTGCCAGAGGAACGACAGGTGGTGCGAGGCAGATCGCTCCCCACATGGATGAATGACGTGTGTGCCGCTGCTTCCAAACAGCGTGCGGCATGGTGGCATATCTATTTGGACAATTTTTGCTCTGCTGAGCGAGTGGTACTTGGGGAGGCAGGTGATAAATCTCAAGCTCTGCACCAGGCAGCAGAGGCGAGCTGGGAGGCCCACGGCGTTCTTTCGGCCCCTGACAAGCGTGTCTGCGGGGCACACGAGGCGAAGGAGTTGGGAGCCTACTTTTCAGGCAAGCAAAAGTGGATGGGAGCCGACATGGAACGGCTCCTCAAGACTTGCAAGTTGAGTTTGTTCCTGTCCCTGCGCCCGCATGTGAAACCAAAAGAGTTGCAGATTCTCTTGGGGCGCTGGGTGTTTGTGCTTCAATTTCGCCGAGCAGCTATGTCGCATTTCCGTTTCTCTTGGGATTTCATCAACGGCAAGGGGTCTGCTGCCCACCTGTTGCCTTTAGTCCGCAGAGAATTGCTGGAAGCCGTGTTTGGCGCAGTTTTGTATCACACGCATCTTGGCTCACGCATGTCCGACGTGATCACAGCTTCAGACGCTTCTGAAACTGGCTCTGGGGTGGCTTGTTCTTCAGATCTTTCCAGCCAAGGCATCGATTTTCTCTTGAATGAATTGCGTTTGCTGCAGGAGGTCCCTCTGGCGCCCGTCTTGATTCTTAGCTTGTTCAACGGAGTTGGAGGTGCGTTTAGGGCATATGACATCTGTGGTGTCAGGCCCATGGCGCGTGTGGCTGTTGAAACGCACGGGCCGGCAAACCGAGTGACAAGCAGAACCTGGCCGGATGTGATCCTTTTCAGCGATGTCCGACAGTTTGGCGAGCGCCAAATGATGGAATGGCATGATAGTTTTCCGGACCTTGAGGAAATTCACATCTGGGCTGGGTTTCCCTGCAATGATTTGTCACGGGCAAAAGCAGGACGCTTGAATTTGCAAGGCAGGCAGTCAGGCTTGTTGTATGAGCTCATGCGGGTGTGGCGCGAAGCCAAGCAATGTTTCCCAGCCCTGTCTATTCGGTTTGTTTTTGAGAATGTTGCTTCCATGGACCCTGAAGCCAGAGATCAGATTTCGGACGAAGTCGGTGCAGTATCGTTTTGACCCCTCCCATCAGGTGCCCATGTGTCGGCCGCGCTTTGCTTGGACAAACGCAGCGCTGGAGGGGGGCCCTCACCTTTTCCTGAATCCCAAACGTGTTTATGTCGATGTGGTTGTGACGGATGACTGGCCTGACGACACTGCGTGGGTAGAACCAGGATGGGTAAGAGCTTCACCACACCAAGCGCTGCCCACATTCATGCGCTGTGTCAGGAAGTCGCAATCGCCCCACATGCCTGCCGGAATCAATCGCTGTGCGCCTGAAACGTTGGAACTTTGGGCCAGGGAATCGTACAAGTATCCTCCGTACCAATTCAAGCCTCAATATCTTTTTCACCAATCGGACAGACAAAGAGTTGCACATGCGTCCGAACGAGAGCTGTTGATGGGCTTTGGCTTTGAACACACAGCTTTGTGCATGAACGCGTCTTCTGCTAAGCGAAGCCCCGCTACTTTTGAGGACGAGCGTTGTGCGCTTATTGGTGACGGGTTTGCCATTTCCAGCTTTATGCTCCTTGCGGCTGCCTTGACCCGAAAGTGGATCGGCTACCCTTCCCCCACCCACCTCAAAAACCGTTTGGGTTTGGCTCCTGGGGCAGTTTGCGGGATTCATCGGGTAGCTCCTATTCAACGTGCTCTGTGCTACGGTTCAAGCCTGGATGAGATACAGCATCAAGGTGCCTCTTGTGTTCCCCTTGCTCTTCATTTGGCACGAAAGGTGACCCACAATGGTTCTGATATCAGGGTTGCCAGCGGTCACGTTTTCAACCCAAAGCAATATCCTAGACAGTCTTTGCGCGCTGCCTGGTTGAACTGGCAGATGCAGTTTTCCTCCCGCTGGCAGGTGCAGGAACACATCAACTGTTTAGAAGCAAGGGCAATTTTACAAACAGCACTTGGAGAGTGAGGGCTCGCAAAATCATGAACTTGCGATGGGTACACATTAGCGACTCATATGTTGCCGTTTCCGTGCTGAGTAAGGGGCGAACTTCAAGCAAAGCCCTCAATTTCATTGTCAGAAAGCTAGGTGCAGTTTTGCTAGCCACCCAGTCGCAATTTCTTTGTGGACATGTAGACTCAGCAGAAAATCCAACCGACGCAGCAAGCCGTCAATGAAACCAACTAGGGCTCAAAGACGTGCAAGGCGGAAGGGAAAGGTTCTCTCTGACCTTGCTGTCTCCCGGACTACGTTGGTTCGTTATTTTGTTGCTTGCAGGCATGCGCTGCCCTTTTTAGAGCGAGCGTCACAGAATTTAGACGAATCCGTGGCCACCATTGTGGAAGACATGTGGGCAGACGGGGCCAGTTTGGGCCAAGTAGGTGACCTTCTTTCAGGACTATCCCATTTCGCACCCTGGTGTCGCAAACGTTTGCCTCAATCCTGGCGCTTGTTTAGTGTTTGGAAGAAACAAGAAAAGCCAAAACGAGCTCCACCTTTGCTGCCAGAAATGGCGGATGCAATGGCTGAGAGAGCGCTTGAGTTGTCAAAGCTGGCACTTGCCGCGCTTTGTCTCTTGGGTTTTTACGGGCTTCTTCGCACAGGGGAACTTTTGCTGTTACGGGCGCAGGACATCCTTGCTCGCGAGGGCGAACTTGTCTTATTTTTGGGTGAAACCAAAACCGGCCAACGTTTGCATGTCGATGAAACGGTTGTTGTGCGGCACCCACCTACAGTTGCAGTGTGCCGGACTCTGCTGGATATACACCACGCTCGCGATTCCCACCAATTCCCCCTTTGGCAGGGTAGTGCCCAGTCTTTCCGCAACGAGTTCTATTCTTTGCTCCATTTCTTCCAGTTGCATCACCTCCCTTACAGACCGTACAGTTTACGCAGGGGTGGCGCAACCCACGAATTTCGCCAACACGGGCTCATGGAAAAGGTTCTGATCAAGGGGCGCTGGTCGTCCAACGTGTCAGCGCGTACGTATATTTCAGAGGGCTTGGCAGCATGGGCGCATTTGCGCATTCCGCCTTCAAGCAGTAACCTGATCTCCCGCTATGCTGCAAAGTTGAACAACTAGCTTCTTGCTTTCGTACTTGGCCTCATTGCCCAAGTCCAGGCCAAGGTTCTTTACCTTGGGGGAACGTGGTAGGTTGTTGTTTGGTTCTTTGGTTCTTGGTCCCTTCCTTGTTTTTACAAACGCGCTTCCTGCGAGATAGGAAGTCGTATGTCAGCCCAACGGGCTCTCCCTGCGAATTAGGGAGATGAGAGATCACAAGTACAGGTGAGAAGATGCCTCTCATGAGGCTGCAGCTCTTTCAGAAGAGCAATTTGGTGGGTATGCATGCTGCTACGCCGCATGCATCCAAACACCCACGAATGCTGGCCATGAAAAAAGGGCGGCAAGGAACAGCTGAGCACATTGTAATTGTAAACGCTTCGCGTTGCCCGCCTCGGCCCAGCCTAGTTTGAGGGAAGGGTCAGGAACACCGAAATCCAGTGTTGGGAAGGTCCGAATACCTGAAGCTGGCTTCAGACAAGTCAGACAAGCCGGCCTCGCCTGGTTGGGCTGGGCCACAGGCTAGTCTCAGACACATCAGATAAGCCTGCGCTGGGCCTGAAGCTAGTCTCGGGCAGCTTGGCTGGACCTTGCTTGCGTGGGTTGTTGGTTGAGCTGAAGCTAGTTTACGGCGGGCTGGGCAGCCGCACTGAGGGGGCTGGGCTATGGCTGGGCCAGTTTCAGACACGTCAGACAGGCCTGGCCAGCAGGCGGACTGGGGCTGGGCTAGACGCTAGTTGAGCCCAGGCTGGTGAGGCCCAGTCTCGGCGCTAGATAGCCTGCGAGTCTCAAACCGGGTGGGCTTGGGTGGGGTTGGCTTAGGTAGTCTCAGCCACGAGGCTGCGAAGCCATGGGTGGTGCTGGGCAGCTGGATTATGGTGTTGGTTGCGCCTGGAACTTCGGCTGGCTGGGCTGAGCTGTGCTTGGGCGGGTCGCTGGATGGGCTGAGGCTGGGTAGCGAGTTGCTGGCCAGGCCGGGCCTCAGCCCAGTCGACACGCCAGCAGGCGGGCTGAGGGACTGGGCCTGAGGCTAGTCTCAGGCTGGCCTTGAGACCAGTCTCAGACTGCGCTGAAGGGGCCTGGTCAGCCTGGGCTGCTGAGTAGCTGGCATAGCTTGAGACCAGTCTCAGACTGGTCGTTGGCCTGAGGCCAGTCTCAGACACGTTAGACAAACCACACTGGGCTGAGCCTGCTGGTCTGGGAGTTGGGGGCTGGTAGTGGCTGGCATGCTCTGAGATGCGCTGGGGCCTGGGCTGGGCAGGCTTTTGGGCTGGGCCTGAAGCTAGTCTCACACAAGGCTGCGAAGCCATGGGTGGGTTGCTGGCTGCCGGGCAGCCGGACCAGGCTGCTGGTTGTGCCTGGAACTTGGGCTGGGCGGGCTGGGCTGAGCTGTGCTTGGGCGGGTTGCTGGATGGGCAAGGCCTGTTTCATACACACTTGGGCCTGAGGCTGGGTGGCGAGTTGGCTGGGCTGGGCCTGAGGCCAGTCGCAGACACGCCACACTTTGAGACGGGGCCTGCTGGCTGATTTGGGGCCAGACGCGAGCAGGAGGTCAAGGTCTGGCCAGCCTGGGCTGAGTTGCTTGGGCAGCCGGACTGAGGGCTGGGCCACGTCAGACGGGCTTGGTGGCTGGCATAGCTTGAGACCAGTTTCAGACACCGTTGGCCTGAGGCCAGTCTCAGACACGTTAGACAAACCTGACCTTGGGGCCGGCCTGGCTGGGCTGGGCTTGCTGGATGACTTGGGGTAGGCCTGAAGCTTGGGCCTGAGGCTGGTGGGCTTTGGGCTGGGCCTGAGCCTAGTCTCAGACACGTCAGGCAAGCCTGGCCACCAGGAGGTCATGCTTTTCAGGACAAAAAAGCATTTTTAGCAATTGTCAGCACATTTTCGACAAAAATGGACCCATGGAGCTGGACGCCGACGAACCCCGAAAATTTCAAGGCCCGCCGGACAGGATTTTGGGTCCAGCCGACATGGGTTGGGGGGGGCGGCCCGGCAAAATTTTGGTCGGGGAGGGGGTTGGGGGAGGGGAAAAGCGAAGATTCTCTTTGGAGAAGAGATCTGAGCGCCCTTGGCCCCTTTGGGGCCGAGGCGAATCTCACTTAGTGAATTGTGCGATGTGTTCCGCCCATGGCCGTTTTTCACCTCAAAGGGTCTTTTCGGCGACCCGCCCTCCCTCCCTTGTTTGTAGGTTGTTGTTTGGTTCTTTGGTTCTTGGTCCCTTCCTTGTTTTTACAAACGCGCTTCCTGCGAGATAGGAAGTCGTATGTCAGCCCAACGGGCTCTCCCTGCGAATTAGGGAGATGAGAGATCACAAGTACAGGTGAGAAGATGCCTCTCATGAGGCTGCAGCTCTTTCAGAAGAGCAATTTGGTGGGTATGCATGCTGCTACGCCGCATGCATCCAAACACCCACGAATGCTGGCCATGAAAAAAGGGCGGCAAGGAACAGCTGAGCACAAGAATGTGGGGGGCGACTTGATATAGACGATAATCTGATATCCACGCCACCAGTTTCCACACCCCTCAGTGCGACAGCCAAAAGCTGGGGCGCAATGAGTCAATGAGTCCCAGGCTGGTGAACATGACCCTGGTGGTGTGGATTGTGTGGCTGTACCAGAGGAGGCAGGGACTTTGTTCGACGGAGTCACCACAAGGTTTGCCCCTTGGTTCGATGAAGAATTTGCATTCGTGCTTCGGTGCTCCAGTGACTTGAGTTGTCCAGTCATTCTGTGACCCATTTGTTTCAACCTCGCCATCACCAACCGTCACGGCCAATGTTTGTTGTGGGGACAAACGACGCAGCTTTGCTCACGGAAGTCCAGTGATCTCTTGTACCTGCGATTCTGCTATCTGACCAGGTTTGGCCGAGAGCTTCCATACAGGGACACAGGGCAGGCAGGGTGTCGAAGCCGCAACGTGGCCCTGGCATGCAAGTGGTTGGCCTTGAAAGTGTAAGTGTAATTGTAAACGCTTCGCGCTGCCCACCTCGGCCAGTATCAGCCGGATGAGTTTGGTTGGCTTTGATTTACGGTTGCCTTGACGTGCCGTTTGCGGAGTGAGTCAGTCTCCAAGATGTATGGCGGGTACATGTTCACGCGTTTCTACATGGCCCACCTAGAGCTGTAGTCCAAGGGCAAGAGTCTGGGCTAGGGGTTAGGCTGGGGCTGGGCTCAAGGCCACAGTCCAAGGCTTGGGCCGGGCCGGGCTGGGGCTGGGTGCGAGAGCTACCAGGAACTAGAGACTGGAGCTGGGATTTGGGGCTGGAAGGGAAGGTCGGCGAAGCCCGCAGGCAAGGCAAGGGGCTAAGCCCTGCCCTGAGGGGTGGGCACCCAAAGCATGCTTCTTAAGAAGGATGTTCAAGCATGCCCAAAGTGAGGGTTGGCCCAACCTTGCTTGAGCCTGGGTTCCTCTTGGAGCCAGTGCCCCTTGGCATCAATTGGCTGGAGGAAGAGATGAGCTCCCTTGGCGGCACTGCTGTGGCAAACAAAACATGCCTAAAAACATGTTTTTACCCACTCCCTACATGATTTGCTCAATGAAGGGGGTGCGCCTTCTGGTAACCCGTTTGCTGGCAAGCCTTTTGCCGCAGGCCATCTTCTCATTGCTTCGCCAGCAGATGGAGGCGAGTTGCCTTTGCGCAGCTTGAACGGCTGACTCGGGTTCAAAGGAACTTGAAACTTTCTTGGTGCAACTGGCGTGTGCCACCAGCATTGATGTACACCTAACAATTAGTATCTTTGTTTGGCCCAAAAGACAAAAGAAAAACATTGCAGGGAAAGGCATGGGTGCTTGACGCTGATCGTTCAAAGAGAAGGTCAACCAACCTTCTGAAACGCTTCAGTTCCCTTCAAGGAGATCATTTCGTTAAGTTACCTGTGCTTTAGCTGGCACGTTTGCCAGCGCAAATTCGCCGTTGAGCGCCATGAGCACCAAGACTTACGCTTTTTTTGGCGCTCAGGAAGAGGAGGGAGCGCTTGATGCCGACAAGCAGCTCAAGGAGGACTTGAGGCCATTTGTTTGGTTGGGATGCCGACAGGCCTTTCGACATAGCTGGGTGGGAACGGGGTGAAGGGACACATTTGTGGGAACCGGCAAATGGTACTGTCAACTATTCCATGCAGTAACATGATTCAAGGAACATGCAATGCCGATGGAGTTGCAGTTGATCCACCTGCCACACAATAACGGCGAGACGGCCCCGCAGCCAGCCAGCCAGTCCGCGAAGCTATGTGCCCTTCCCCGCAGGCAGTTACTGCCATGATTGCAAGCATCAAGCATTTCCGCGCATGTGGCTCACGCAGTCATTGTTGATTGCTTCAATGCTTAGCATGCAAAGCAGAGCATAGCAGGAAGCAAGCATGCGAGCGAGCGAGCAAGCAAACAAGCAATTTGGCCTGCAAGCAGATGCAATATATATATATATAGACACTGTGCATATGTATACACACAGGTGCACACACTTACAGCAGCGTGTGCACAGTATATATAAAATATGTGTAGCTGCAATGTAATATACTTTCTGTACAGCAACGCAATGCCATGCAATGTAGCATGCAGTAATATAATGTAATGTGATGTGACGTGATTTGAGGCAATGCGATGTGATCGTGTGTTGTAATGCAATGTAATGTAACGTAACGTAACGTAACGTAATGTAATGTAATGTAACGTAACGTAACGTAATGTAATGTAATGTAATGTAATGTAATGTGCTGTAATGCAATGTAAGGCAAGGTAATGTAACATAATGGAATGTGCTTTCGGCCAATCAACAAAACCACACTATATCAGAGCACCCGAAATGCCACCATCCTCGCGTGGATCACTTCGACACGTGGCAGTCAAGGTTTCGCAAGCTATGAGTTTGGATGTGAGCTGGATTGACGTGATTGTTTGACGGCAACTTGCAAGCAACGTACATCAAGCACGAGGCACACAATTTTCCTGCACTCAATAGCAACGACAGGAAGAGTTTCAATGCGGCCACACCTCAAAGATTGCAAGCAAGATCTGCATCTAGGCAAGAGGTGGTGCAGATTGCGGACATTGCCTCGCGCTTGCAAGCAGGGGAGCCTGGATGCTTCAGAGCTGGTCAGACCTCCAGGATGCATGGACTGCTGGGAATGCGGCAACATTGACAGCAAAGAAGGGCTGAACTCAAATACATAGAATACATCATTACTTGTGGGAGCCCGTGCTTTGTGTGTTCACCCGGCTCTTTTCCGACCCCATATGGAGGGTGTCCTTGTTCCAGGAGTGCCTTGGGGCATTTCTCAGACGCCGTGGGCCTTTCGGTTCGCAGCCCACCGAACCTTTCATGTAGCGCAAACACAGCCGGCAGGGCGGGGACCCGCAGGACCCGCAGGACCCGCAGGTCCGCCGTCCATCGCCCGATGGAGGAGGTGCCGCCTTGCTTGTCGCTGCTGCAGCATCCGGAGCTGCGGATCACCTTTCAGGTGGTGGACCTCCAGCAACCATGGCAGTTGCACCTCGGGAGTTAGAGGTACCAAGGTGAGGTTCAGATGCAAAGGAGAGACGCAGAGGGCAGGTTTTGTTTTAGCGCAGAGCTGTCGAAGGGAGGCAGTAGAGATATTTGCTCTTTCCATGAGAGGTGGCAAATGATTATCCAATGGACAACTGCAGCTTGCCAGCTTGCCATTTGGCTTTTTAGACACGGTTTGAGCCAGTGCGGTGTATCAATCATTCCTCTGTGACAACTGTAATGTCTTCTCTCAGTATGCAGCGCATCTGGACAGGGCTGACCTGTTGCATTGGCTGAGCAAGTCAAGTAGTCGAAGCACCTTGCTACGACCAGCTCCACTTGGGTTGGCGCCCCTTCTGCTTGATTGGCAGATGATGCCTCCCAGGGATCATCAAGGCTATTTGAACGGATAGATGTCGGTGACAAAGCGCCGAGCGGTCGGTGCTGCCTTTTGGCGGCTTAAGACATTTGACGTGCAAAGTGCCACGCTTAAGAAGGAGTCAAGTAGGTGAGTGGCACACCAAGATTCATCCCGACTTCCCTGAAGATCTTTTCTCTGACAAAAAGGCATTTGTAATCTGATCGCCTGCCCCGACCCATGTTGGGATTCCCCTTGCCAGGCTTTCAGAGTGGTCCTTTTCCGCTGGTGGGCCCTGGAGCCCTTCCCCCCCCCATCCGGACTGAACAAGCATTTGCGAGGCACCCGGGTCTGGGACTCGTGCTGTGTTCACAGCTCCTTGGCAGCAGGGGAACATGTGTCCGCACGTCAACCGCCGCCAGCATGAAGACTTTTCCCCTTTGACTTTGCAAAGCCAGCAAGAGGTTGGCTCCCCAGGAAGGGGTTTCTCAAAATAGGGGTCCCCTAAAATGGTCGATTCTCGTTGGCTTCCTTTTAAATACCAACTAAAAGGGGGTCCATATTTTCAGAAACACCCCTGAAGACAAGCCCA
The DNA here is from genome assembly GCA_963377175.1 of Effrenium voratum. Taxonomy (NCBI): domain Eukaryota; class Dinophyceae; order Suessiales; family Symbiodiniaceae; genus Effrenium; species Effrenium voratum. The sequence goes on along the minus strand of CAUJNA010003499.1, from coordinate 304,230 downwards.
TTTGGAAGGGGCCAAATCGAACGCTTCAGGGTGCAATGACTCCGAGGTTGTTTTACAAGACAGGGAATGCGCTTGTTCACTTTGAATATCCTTTTAGATGGTTTTCACACACACACACACCGGGGCCAGCCTCCGCTGTTGGCACATGAGGCATGCTTTGATGGGCCCAGTGGTTTCGCGTTGAGCGAGATAAATTGATGCTGTTGCTTACCAGGTCCAATCCAAGAAGGGGACTATATATATATATATATACATGTATATATGTAGATACATAGTAGGACGAGGTAGGTCTTCGACCTATGAGCGAGTAGGGTCTATCCCGCGAGCCCACACTCCTAGTCTACCCGACTTCTGTCTGAAGGTGTCAAACACACAGACATTTGGGGCACCGGGGACTTTGTGTTGCAAGATATGTATGGACTCCAGGCAAACTTGGTGGCTTGAGGTGAGTTGTAGCAACTCCTGCCCTTGGCAGAACTGGGGCCTTGCCTTGGTCAAAGCTGTTTCTGCTCACCACGTCCTGTGAGATGTTTCAGGGAGTCGGTTCAGGGCAGCCCTGGGAACGATGGGGAGCGATGCCATGAGACGCCCAACTCGACGTCGAATTGTGAGGATGGTTTGCCCGCCTCCACGAAAAGCTTTGCTGTGGCGGGATCGTTTTCCATTCGAAGGCACACCGTCGCTTCCTTGGTACATGACCAGCATATCCAGTTTGTGTCTTGGAGCTCCTGCAAGCCATTTGAGTTGCAACCTGTGAATGCCTGGTCTAGCCCGAAGGTTGCAACATAGCCGCTGTGCCTGAGGATTTTTTACGTCCTCAACTTAGCGGCGCTGCTGGCCTTCGCCCTCTATGCGCGGAGCCACACCCGGGTGCTGGTTGTGAAGCCGGAAGAGATGCCTGGAGCGTCGT
>CAUJNA010003499.1:283320-290820 GCA_963377175.1 Effrenium voratum | reverse complement strand
GCACAGGCCTGCTTCCAAATTTTAGCCCTCGCCTCTTTCGTCTTTCCACGGGAAATTCGATCACCCGAAATCCGTGCAATTTGCCCCCTCGGGACGGCATTGCGCAATGCGGCCGCTCCAAATGCCGAAGGTTATTCTTTGCGCGGCCCGCTCTGTGAAGCAAAGCCAGCGGTCGCCCCTTTCAGCGCGTGTTTCTGGGTTGGCTGCTCTTTTTGAAAATTTGACCTTCAAGTGGCAGAACCTGAAAATGAGCGTTTTCTCAACTGCAATTCGTATGTTGGGGGAGAACCTTCTGCAGTTTTGTACAACTTTTGGGCTTCTCCGACCAATCCGAAAAGAGAAACGGCTTCAGACATCCTGGGCGCGTGGAACCGAGTCAGTGGGTGCCTTGTCGAGGGATAGTGAAGACAATGCACCAGGAAGCAATGGTCGCAGCAACTTATCTCAAGCCACAAAATCCAGCTACCCTGGCCATCCTTAGGTCAGTCTGAAGGATACAGGGCTTGGACAGTGCGTCACATGTATCACGAAGCAAGCATTGGTTGTCAACTTGATTCCGGGCTTCTTTGGTGATTGGCATGAACACATCTCAAAATCCGAATGGGCCGCGCGGGCAAGCCCTGCTGCACAAGCCCATCGGTATCGCATGTTTGCTTCACGCGCATTGGTTTGACATCTACACACCTTACCTTTCTCAAGGAGTGTAAACTCAACACGTCCTCAGCTTTTGACCTTCGAGTTTTGTTCTGCCGATCCAGCCGAAAACGGTGTGAGGCACCCTCTTCTCCTTTATGCTGCTGGGCCCAGTGGTGGCTCCTGCAGTGGGGGGCGTGCTGGCGGCTCCTCGGCCCTCGGCTCGGCTGTGGAAGGGCCAGTTCCCTTAGAACCAAAGCAGCGCCCTGTGATACACCATCCATTTCCCAAACATGGGAGCCGGAGATAAGTGTAAAACAAAGCACACCTGGCATCAAAAGCGGCTTTACCTGAGCCAGTGGAAATCATTCCAGTAGTCCGCTCACATGCAAACGGTCGGAGAAGCAACAAGGGAATGAGTCCCAAAACCAGCTCGCTCCTTTTCCACGGAAAAGCATGGCCTGCTCCCCGAAATTCGACTCTTTCTGGTAGGGCTGTTGCTTGGAGCTGGCCGCACAAAGCATGGGATTGGTGCGCCGGGCTTCCATTTGGGTTGCCGGACTCACCCTTGGTGGAGTCATGGCAATCACGACAAACTCTGTAGGCGAAGATCTCGAGTTGTGCCCCGTTTCTCTGATTTGGAAGGATACGTTGGCCACGAGCATGTTGGAAAGAGCTTGATAATACCGAGAGGTGACCGATGAAATCTTCCTTGCTCGACTGCTTCGGCGGTTTTATCAAGACAACCAGCACCCTGAACAGTGTTCTTCTTGGTGTAGTGAAGCATGCTTGGACTATGCGAGGAGGGTGCTGGAAGACTATTTTCCTCTTGGGAACCCCCCGGTCCACTTCCACGATTGTTGGCGAGAGAGTATCCATGACACTGGGCCGTTGAGATCTTGTGGGCCAGGTGCCCCATGCACCTCGCACGTCGCATGCGGGTGCTTCTTTTTATGCGAGGTGCACGGATGGCGGGTCTCGTTTCTGCTGGTCGCGAGCCTTGCGTCCATGCTCTTTGTGGCACCTGGGCAGGGAGATGACATCAGTTTTGTTTCGACCCCGGCTCTGTCTGCATCAAGAGGTCTCCCTGAGTGGCTGATATTCCGAACTGGTTCCCTTACAAAATAACAAGCCAAAGAGCTCCCCTGAAATTGGAGGCCGGTAGTGCCCATCACTTCACGGAACAAATAACTTACTTCACCAAGGTGAGCCTCTGGGCGGTGCCAGAGACGGCAGGTCTGCCGTCCGCCTCCTGTGCTGATACCACCCGTAGCTTGACCAGTGCCCATCGCTGCAGCCTGCTACTTTGCATGGGCACCGCTGTCTCAGTTGAATTTTGGGTCCGCGGACTGACTGCATTCCTTGATATTGGACGCAAGCTGAGTGGACCCCGCCAGACCGTGAGTGCCCAATTCCCTAGTGTTGGAAGCTGCATGTTGAGTGGACTTTGACAGTTGTTTGCTTTGTCTTTGTTTGAACGCGCAGTTGTCATGGCCTTGCCTGATCCAATCCCTCTTTCCGTTGCACATCAACGCTGGGCTTATGTCTTTTTGTGCCAGCTACAGTGATAGACGACCCCCGTGAATCTGGCTGTTGCTTGGTTTCCAAAAGGGTTCTTGTGCGTGGCCATGACCATAATTTCAGGTGCTCTTGGACTTGCGGAGGTTTCCGAAAGTGGGGGTTTCCTCCGCTCTGGTCCCCCTCAACCAAAAGAGGGCAGCTCATCAGAGAACAAGCGGCAGGCTTTGAGGAGTCCTATTCGTCCGGCAAGCTCAACCATGTGGTCTGAAGTGAACCGGCACGTCATAGATTGGGTTGTCAATGCCAGAATGTTCCACAAGTAGCATGATCCGAATCTGAGTGTGATCCCTTTTGCAATCTTTTTGTTCAGAGCTTGGATTCCAAAATTCTGGTCGTTGGATGCGCAATCGGCGTGCCGGCAAAGAGATCTAGAGTGATCCCTGCGATGTGCCAGGCATGGTGAAGTGCTTCTACGACGTGCTCGCCTCCGGCAACTTGGTCCTCCCGAACGCAACCTTCGTTTTGCAAACTGAACGTGTCTCATATGTCCAGGTTTGGCAGAGGATTGGGCTTCAGTGGCTTCAGGATGTCTCAATCATTCAAGTGCTATGACAACTGCGAGGGCTCCTTGTGTAGATCTGTTGATGTGCATGCATACTGATCCACCGACATACACTGATCAACTACACATGTCTACACAGCGCACCTCACTCGGCACCACCTCATGTTTTTTCTTTCCTGCGGTTCGGAAGCCGAGGCAACAGCTCGGTGCTGGAGGTGAACTTCGGGTTTTCCGTGGCAGGGGCTGCAGCGGTGAGCTCCAGCCTGGCCGTTTGCGCAGCCTGGGCGATCGCCCTGCCGACCTTCCTGGGCGGGAAGCCCGTCTCGCCGCTTGCCGAAGTTTGACTGAGGGAGGTCCATGTGTTCCGTGGCCACAACGCCTGGTTTCTTCCGGATGGGGATGACCGGAGGCCCTTGAATAGTTGTGCAGAAGTTTGCCGATGCAACTATGCCCGTGAGTGACGCAAGGAGTTTTGCAACGATTTTCAAGTAAGCCTCGGGTAGGCACCTAACATGAGCCTTGGAAGCATGTGTCCCAACCAGATTCAGAAAAGGCGCCGATTATGCAGGCGCGGGGACTGCTTGGTGGGTGCCCCACATTCTCATGTTCACGTTTCCACTTCGTCCAACTGTTCGGGGACCAAGCGTACTCCCGCAAATGTGCGATCATGGGCTTCAACAAAGGACAGAACACACTCGCGAAGGTATTTTCACACAAACGCAACGAAAGGAAGCTTAACAATACCTTCCTTCCGTAGTGCTGGAACTGATTGAGCCGTGCTTTCATCGGACAATGCATGCGCTGCGTGTTAAACTGGGGTAACAGAAGTGGGCAGAAAACGTGGCCCTGTGCGGGAGTTCGGCCCTTCCGAATGGCAGACGCGGCATTGGCAAGGTTCGGAGCGGGGTCGGAGCAGGGTTGACACAGCCGCGCGCGATGTTTCGCAATTATCATGTGAAACGGTGAACGCTGGTCAACCATCACAAGCTTGGTGTTTTTGACTTTATTTCCTTTGCGTGGTTTTCATTTTACTCGTTCAGCCATTGTATGGTGAGCCGCCTGCAGGCTTTCGCGGGGTTGACCGCCAAAACCTCGTGATTTGGCATGCTTTTCCACAATCACCTCACTAGCCAACTATCGAAGACTAGGGAATCAGCTAGCAAACTAGCTCACGAGCTAACAAGCTAGCAAACCAACTAAGACAGCTAGGCAGCGAAGCAACCAGCTTGGCTAGCTAGTTCTCCGAAGTAGCTAACACGATGCCTAGCTTACTTCTGAAGTGGCTGCTAAACAGCTGATAACTGTAGCTACTCAACTAACTAGTCATCGACCGCACCTTCTAGATGGCTGACCCAACTAGCGAGTCAACTAACTAGCAAACTACTTGACCCGCTAGCTAGCCAAGCTAGCTAGCTATTTGAGCTATCTACATATCTAGCAACTTGATTTGCAAGGAAACTAGCGAACGCTGCTCGCTCGCTAACTAAGTGGATAGCGAGAAGCTAGACAACTCGCACACAAACTAGGTATACGGCACATAGCCGGCCGTGAGGTTTTCTCATGCACGTCACCGCCTCTGCGCTCATGCGCTGTAAATTCCATGGGGGAAACGTGTTTTCCTGAGACACACCCTTCTGCGCCGCAATTACAAGCAGTTTCACATGCAAACCTATGTTTCGTCCCACGAGCGCCACGTTATTCAAGAGTTCGAGGACTGTTTCGCAATGGGGTGCAACTATTTGCAAAGACACAGCGAACACAATTTTGCATGCCGGGAGCCTTCGTATCACAGTCCTTGCTGAGCATCATATCACCGTGCTTGTCACAGAAAGGGTGGCCCCAAAAGGCAATATCGACATCCTAATAGGCCACAAAACCCTCTGCAAACGTCGATATGTGGTCTCTTGGTGTCATGTGAATGTCTTGAACACCTCCATTTTGCCCTCATGACACTGGCAAGGAGTTCTGTAGCTAATTTGATCCCACGCACGCAAGCACGTGGTCAATGCGCGCTGTCATTCGCTGGAGCAGAATGCAGACAGCACGGGCCAAAAGGGACAAAAGGCACGCTTGCATGCGCTGGCAGGCTGGAAGTTTACAGGGGCATGTGCCAAACTAAGGCGTTAAAATGTTTCAAACTTCCGCTCCCGGCTATGCCAGACTCTACAGGTTGTTTTCGGATTCCATGTTGTTTTCCCAGAGAAGTCTGTACAGCAGCGGCAAAGTCTTTCACCAAATGGCCACGACTCAAGTGCTTCCAGCGACTCGCAAGGCTCATGCAGCGCTTTCTGCTGCTGAGCTGCGCATCTGGCGCCTTTATGGCTTGCTGCGGCAAGTTTTTCTCAGGCAATGTGGAGGTGGGATGTGAGGCAAAAAGCCAAGGGGGACCCCCTGCAAACAATCAAACTTTGGGTTGACAGGTCCCACAGAGAGCAGGGATCAACTCTGGAGGCCTACATTTTCAGTATCATCCTGGCATTGCTCGCCATTTCCCCAATCGCAGCGGAATGCGGCCGGCTGTTCATGCAGGAGCCGAACGCAGTTTGCCTGTTGCTACAGCACAGGCCCAATCCCCTTATCAAGTAGACTTGCAGCGCTCAGCGCTTGTCATAAATGTACCAACATTGAGCGCAGGATGGACTTCTTTAAAAGCCTCTGTGCCTTGCCTGAGAAATACGACGCGGTGACCCATTTTGTGCCGCTTGACAGGCACGTCGCTCAGTTGCTTCTTGGCCTGGGCAACTCTGCTTTGTTGCGCCCATGTTCCGCCTCCAACTTTGTGACAAAGAATAGGACATTTCACGTGCTCCCCGCCACGCCTTCCCGAAGCTGGGTTGAGAATTTGTGCCCTATACCTCGTGCCTCGAGCGCCCAAGTTTTTGCTCTGCGCGATCTGCTTGAGTGACCCTGCCTGTGATGCGAATGCAACTGCTGGTACTACCGGTAGATCCACTCCCTCTAAATCTTGACCTGCGCGGTTTACATCCTTTGTGTCAGTGTCTTTGGACAGACACTGCTTTCAGAGTCGACGAAGCTCGACTTGCAAACACAGCCACACGTCGCAGGAGTCCCAACAACAGACAGCATGTGGTGAAAGCAAGAGGCAATTGAGTCACAGGTGTTGCGTTGTGTTTGCAGTCTTGTTGTCCTTCAGTGATACACTGGATTGGTGCGGGCGCTGCAAGCATGACCGGCCAAATATCCGAGAATAGTTAGTATACATATATCTTACCACATATTTTTATGTGTATATATATATATACACATATACACAGATATGTATGTTTGTGTGTGTGTGGCAGAAAGACACTGGTTTGTGTTCATATGTAAACGGTTTGCCGGTGTTTACGCAAACTGCACGCTTGCAAACAGAATGCCCGATTTGCTTGTTCAATCGTTGCGCCAGATATTTGCTGCGCAGACTCTGCCTCAAACATGTGTACACCTCAACTTCCAACCGTTGTGCCACAGCTTTTCTTTGCCGAGCACAGCAAGCAATCATGTCATTTGAAGGCTATCAGGTTCCTGGTGCTGATTTTAGCAGAGGCTGCAAGCAAGCACCATGCTTTGTTCTGGCAAAAGGAAGAGTTTCTGTTTGCTGCATGAAGAGGGCTGTTGTTTTTACCAGGGCGGGCCGTCCCCTGGTTGGTTGGTTGGTTGGTTGGTTTGGTTTGTTTTGGTTTGTTTTGGTTTGGTTTGGTTTGGTTGGTTTGGTTGGTTGTTTGGACCGGGTTTGGCTTGGTAAACTAGCCTAAAACTCACTTAACCACGCCCTACAGTCCCTGAAGCAACCCTGAAGCCACTGCTAAACCAGTCAACGCCGAACCCACCCAACAGCAGCCTGGATGTCAGCTCTTTGCCGGGCTTAAATGAACCTAAACCAACCCAAGATAGCCTGAAACCAACAACTCTCAACTGCTACCAAATCCGATCCAATACACAGCGTCGAAGTGAGGCCGGTTGGTAAAAACAAGCCTCTACCTACCAACATTGATGTGGCGAGCATCGGTTCACCGGCGCACAGGTACACACACACACACACTCACTTGCGCATGGCCGGGACGTGCACCACCCCCAAGGGACATGCTTTCTTGCCTACTATACTGAGCCTTGATGGACAAGCGCCGTGATTGTTGAAGGAGAGAGTCCCGACTCATGGAAATCATGTGCGATGTGGATGGGGGCAATTGGGCTCGTTTCCTTGCGTAATACACTTCTTTCCCTGGCTGTTTGCCAGGAGGTGAATGACATGGCGGGCGTTGCTGGGACCCTGCAATACGCAGGCGATTTTCGGGAGCGACGCAGCGAGCCGAGTTGCCTTTGAAGGTCCTTGGAGTGGAGAGCCACGCGTCCACGGAAATGGTTCCCAATGGGTTTCAAGCTGCTTTTTAGTAATGGCATCCAGTTTTCACGCCAAGCGCCGTCAAGAACATAACAGTTGAACGAAACACGCGTTGCCCATTATTAGGACACAATATGGGAAGGTGGTGGAGGGTAGCTCTCCTAGTTCCCTCGAGCAAACATGTAGTTTCATTTGATGGTCTCAGAGGTCCACTTGTGCTAAGTGGTTCTGCTGGGAAAGGATGGGAGCTTTATGGCAGCAAACGTTTTTCGATGGATTTGTGTCGTGTGCATTGGCAGAGCCAGGATTGAGTCCGCGTAGTCTTCCTGCTCCGTTGCGAGAGATGAGAATGTCATTCTCATCTCTCACGGGTTTGGAAGCAGAGCCCTGAAATCCAGTCCAAGCTGTAACGGAAAGGCTATTATTTTCAGTTTTTGCTTCA
>CAUJNA010003499.1:260820-278320 GCA_963377175.1 Effrenium voratum | reverse complement strand
GCACACACACACGCGCACACACACACGCGCACACACACACGCGCACACACACGCGCACGCACACGCGCACGCACACGCGCACGCACACGCGCGCGCACGCACGCACGCACGCACGCACGCACCCACCCACCCACCCACCCACCCACCCACCCACCCACCCACCCACCCACCCACCCCACCCACCCACCCACCACCCACCCACCCACCCACCCACCCACCCACCCACCCACCCACCCACCCACCCACCCACCCACCCACCCACCCACCCACCCACCCACCCACCCACCCACCCACACCCACCCACCCACACCCACCCACCCACACCCACCCACCCACACCCACCCACCCACACCCACCCACCCACCCACACCCACCCACCCACACCCACCCACCCACCCACCCACCCACCCACCCACCCACCCACCCACCCACCCACATGCACACACACACACACACACACCATGGCATCGCGTGACGAATGACAACGTGGCACACTAGACCACGCCACACCACGCCACGCCCCGCAACGCCACGCCCCGCAACGCCACGCCACGCAATGCCACGCCACGCCATGCCGTGCCGTGCCATGATGACATAACATACCAGTACATTATGCGACCGAACCTAACACCACACAACACAACATTGAAAACCACAAAAAATAACATACCATCCCGCAACACAACACAACATGACATAACATATCATGCAACTGCTTGGATTCTTTCTCAGCAATTAGCGCTAAACTGGGAATTCAACCAAATGTGGTTGCGGCGGGCATTTTTTTTTTTGCGTGCAGGGATCGCTTGGCATCCCTCGATCTCTTTGGACACAGCCAGTCTTGAATTGAATCCTTCAGCTGCCGCCTTGTGCATTTTGGCTGAGCCCGCGGCTTGTCTGAGACCAGTGGCCTCCTGGCGGGCCTGGATATCGCTATCGCTGCCCAGCGGGAAGCCCAAGCCAAGGGAAGTTGGGGTCCCAACGTCTGCAGTGAATGGCCGGTTTGAGGGAAACCTAAAACGAATCCAAACCTTTTGGGTGCCTGCCAAATGACACGGTTTGATCATTGTTCATATATAATGCACGTGTAACATGTACTCGGCTTCATCTTGTTTGTCGTGTCATTTCCATGCCTTGAGGCCTGTACGATCCCGTACGATTTTATTTTTGCCGCACCGAGGAGGGGGCAACAGAGTCCATGAAGGGTCCCCCCCCCGTTGCCAGATCTCCGAATAGTGAGTTGGGTGCCGAGTAGAACACACGTGTATTATAGGGTTTGCTTCCCAAGCCGCTCATGGCATTCTCTGGCTCGGGACAAAATAGTGTCAGAACTCCTGCAAGCCCCATGTTTTCTCTAGCTTTTGACACATGACTATGATTTTGACTGGGGGACCCCGTCCCATTGTGGGGGTGGACGTGAATCCCAAAATGATGTTCACCAACGGGCCCCTAAATTAAAATTCACACCCACAGCCCAGGGTTGGCTGGTGCTGCTTTGGCTTCCTAGGCTTCCTGCTCTCGTGTGGTTTGTTTCTGGAAAGCCCCGTATTTTCCCAAGTTGACCAGATAGTTGGCTCCAGCCGGAGCGCCTTGCTGGCCAATTTGTTCTCCCCCCTCCAAAGAAGTTCCATGCCAAGATTTCCACAGGTCTGCCGTGACTCACGATATCATGCCATGTTGCTTGCAATGCCCCAAGCTCCCCGGCTTCCCAACTTGTTGCTTTACGGTTGTACGACTCTGACCGCCAGTCACTGCCGGCGCTACCGAATGAAGCACGATTTCATTTACAATTCCAGTTGCAATTCAGCTTCAAATTCCATACTGGGAGATGTGTCTTCGATAGTTGCTCGTTGACGCCTGGTGCAACGGTTTGTTCAAGCTGAAGCACAAGCCAGTTCAGAACTGCAGCGGCCTGAGAACACCCGGCTAGGTTCAGCATGTGGTCCGGCTCTGCTACAGCTTGCAGCCAGCAATATCAACAAGATGCAGATGCTTGGGTTTTGTTTGTCGTCACTTTCACTTTGACAATTTTCCTACATTCGTCCCAAGGGAGGCCTCCGGAAAACCAAAAAAAACAGAAAAACAACTCGGGCCTATAGATATTGCCCTGACCAGGGACTATGTCTCTCTCCCAGCTCACCTCAAAACAATCTGCGCAGCCACCTGTCAGATCAAGGGCCCCATTTGCATGGTCCAAGGACACTGGGAAAGTGCCGCTTGTATTTCGAGATGCAACTTGAGTTTCAGTGGCGCCGACAGTTCCCTTTGGAGGGCCATTTTTTTTAGGATTTTGTTTCGTTTTTTTTTAGGAATTATTTTTGTTTTTCAGGGTCGGTGGCTTTTCGGCTTTTTGGCTTTTGTGGCTTGTATGTGGCTTTCGTGGCTTTTCATTTCGCATCATCTGCATTCACAGTTCCTCTCTTTTCGCATCCTCTGCATTGCCAGTTCCGCTGCGGCAGGTGGCTTTTTGGCTTTTTGGCTTTTTGGCTTTTTGGCTTTTTGGCTTTTGGCGGCTTTCTGGCTTTGGCTTTTCGCATCCTGATGCTTTCCCAGTTGGCTTCCTGCATCCTCAGCATCGCAAGTTCCTCTCTGGGCCCCCCGCCACCCCCCTTTCGATTAAAATGCACGCCTATTTGAATCATCACTTTTTCGATCATCATGCGACAGCTACTTTTTAGATTCTTTGCCCCTATTTTTTCGATCATCATGGGGGGGGGGGTGCCGTTTTACAGGGATTAGTTTGCCCGTATTTGAATCCTCACTTGTACCATGAGGCCTTGCCGCAGAGGAACTGATGACCCCCCTGCTGTTTTTTTTTTGGCCCTAATTGAATCATCACTTTTTCAATCATCATGGAGGGAATTGCCGCCCCCCGCTACGTTTTAGGTGTTTTACAGGGATTAGTTTGCCCGTGTTTGAATCCTCACTTGTACCATGAGGCCTTGCCGCAGAGGAACTGATGACCCCCGGCTGTTTTTTTTTTTTTGTTGGCCCTTTTTGAATCATCACTTCTTCAATCATCATGGGGGGGGCTGCCGCCCCCCCCAACCCCCCTGCTATTTGTTGGACTTTTTGCCCCAATTGAATCATCACTTTTTCGATCATCATGCGACAGCTACTTTTTAGATTCTTTGCCCCTATTTTTTCGATCATCATGGGGGGGGGTGCCGTTTTACAGGGATTAGTTTGCCCGTATTTGAATCCTCACTTGTACCATGAGGCCTTGCCGCAGAGGAACTGATGACCCCCCTGCTGCTTTTTATTTTTTGGCCCTAATTGAATCATCACTTTTTCAATCATGGGGGGGGCTGCCGCCCCAACCCCCCCCGGACTTTTTGCCCCTGGATCATCATGGGGCTGCCCCCCCCAACCCCCCGCTATTTTTTGGACTTTTTGCCCCTAATTGAATCATCACTTTTTTCGATCATCATGCGACCGCTACTTTTTAGATTCTTTGCCCCTAATTTTTCGATCATCATGGGGGGGCTGCCCCCCCCCAACCCCCCCGCTATTTTTTAGACTTTTTGCCCCTGATTGAATCATCACTTTTTCGATCCTGATTGAATCATCGCTTTTTCGATCATGGGGCTGCCGCCCCCAAGCCCCCCCGCGCCTTTAATTGAATCATCACTTTTTCAATCATCATGGAGGGAATTGCCGCCCCCCCCTCCCCCCCCGCTACGTTTTAGGTGTTTTACAGGGATTAGTTTGCCCGTGTTTGAATCCTCACTTGTACCATGAGGCCTTGCCGCAGAGGAACTGATGACCCCCGGCTGTTTTCTTTTTTTTTTTTTGGTTGGCCCTTTTTGAATCATCACTTCTTCAATCATCATGGGGGGGGCTGCCGCCCCCCCAAACCCCCTGCTATTTGTTGGACTTTTTGCCCCCAATTGAATCATCACTTTTTTCGATCATCATGCGACAGCTACTTTTTAGATTCTTTGCCCCTATTTTTTCGATCATCATGGGGGGGGGTGCCGTTTTACAGGGATTAATTTGCCGGTATTTGAATCCTCACTTGTACCATGAGGCCTTGCCGCAGAGGAACTGATGACCCCCCTGCTGTTTTTTTTTGGCCCTAATTGAATCATCACTTTTTCAATCATCATGGGGGGGGGCTGCCGCCCCCCCCAACGCCCCCGCAATTTTTTAGACTTTTGGCCCCTGATTGAATTATCACTTTTTCGATCATCATGGGGGGGGCTGCCGCCCCCCCCAACCCCCCTGCTATTTGTTGGACTTTTTGCCCCCAATTGAATCATCACTTTTTTCGATCATCATGCGACCGCTACTTTTTAGATTCTTTGCCCCTAATTTTTCGATCATCATGGGGGGGGCTGCCGCCCCCCCCCCAACCCCCCCGCTATTTTTTAGACTTTTTGTCCCTGATTGAATCATCACTTTTTCGATCATCATGGGGGGGCTGCCGCCCCCCCCCCAACCCCCTCCCCACGCCTTTAATTGAATCATCACTTTTTCAATCATCATGGAGGGAATTGCCGCCCCCCCCGCTACGTTTTAGGTGTTTCACAGGGATTAGTTTGCCCGTGTTTGAATCCTCACTTGTACCATGAGGCCTTGCCGCAGAGGAACTGATGACCCCCGGCTGTTTTTGTTTTTTTTTTGGTTGGCCCTTTTTGAATCATCACTTCTTCAATCATCATGGGGGGGGCTGCCGCCCCCCCCAACCCCCCCGCTATTTGTTGGACTTTTTGCCCCTAATTGAATCATCACTTTTTCGATTATCATGCGACCGCTCCTTTTTAGATTCTTTGCCCTTAATTTTTTGATCATCATGGGGGGGGCTGCCGCCCCCCCCCAACCCCCCCGCTATTTTTTAGACTTTTTGCCCCTGATTGAATCATCACTTTTTCGATCTACAGGGATTAGTTTGCCCGTATTTGAATCCTCACTTGTACCATGAGGCCTTGCCGCAGAGGAACTGATGACCCCCCGCTGCTTTTTTTTTTTTTTGCCCTAATTGAATCATCACTTTTTCAATCATCATGGGGGGGGCTGCCGCCCCCCCCAACCCCCCCGCAGTTTTTTTAGACTTTTGGCCCCTGATTGAATTGTCACTTTTTCGATCATCATGGGGGGGGGCTGCCGCCCCCCCCCCCCCTGCTATTTGTTGGACTTTTTGCCCCTAATTGAATCATCACTTTTTCGATCATCATGCGACCGCTACTTTTTAGATTCTTTGCCCCTAATTTTTCGATCATCATGGGGGGGCTGCCGCCCCCAACCCCCCGCTATTTTTTAGACTTTTTGCCCCTGATTGAATCATCACTTTTTCGATCATCATGGGGGGGCTGCCGCCCCCCCCCCCCCCCGCGCCTTTAATTGAATCATCACTTTTTTCAATCATCATGGAGGGAATTGCCCCCCCCCCCCCGCTACGTTTTAGGTGTTTTACAGGGATTAGTTTGCCCGTGTTTGAATCCTCACTTGTACCATGAGGCCTTGCCGCAGAGGAACTGATGACCCCCGGCTGTTTTTTTTTTTTGTTGGCCCTTTTTGAATCATCACTTCTTCAATCATCATGGGGGGGGCTGCCGCCCCCCCCAACCCCCCCGCTATTTGTTGGACTTTTTGCCCCTAATTGAATCATCACTTTTTCGATTATCATGCGACCGCTCCTTTTTAGATTCTTTGCCCTTAATTTTTTGATCATCATGGGGGGGGCTGCCGCCCCCCCCAACCCCCCCGCTATTTTTTAGACTTTTTGCCCCTGATTGAATCATCACTTTTTCGATCTACAGGGATTAGTTTGCCCGTATTTGAATCCTCACTTGTACCATGAGGCCTTGCCGTGGTGGAACTGTTCACCCCCCCGCTGCTTTTTTTAATATTTTTTTGGCCCTAACTACGTTTTAGGTGTTTTACAGGGATTAGTTTGCCCGTATTTGAATCCTCACTTGTACCATGAGGCCTTGCCGCAGAGGAACTGAACCCCCCCCCCACTGTTTTTTTTTGTTTTTGTTGTTTGTTTTTGTTTTGGCCCTTTTGGAATCATCACTTCTTCAATCATCATGGGGGGGGGCTGCCGTCGTCACTTTTTCAATCATCATGGGGGGGGCTGCCGCCACGTTTTAGGTGTTTTACAAGGATTAGTTTGCCCGTATTTGAATCGGAAGCCAATTTGCTGGTGATGCTGGGGATGTTGGCTGGACATGCGGGGGATGTTGAAAACGATGCTGATGATGTTGACGGACTAGCGTAAAATACGTGCATTTCGCGAGAAAATGCTGTAAATTACAGCATTTTAGTAGCCAGGACGGAAAACAAAAAAAAATCCCAAAATAAAACAAACAAAATTCCCAAATTAAATCTCGACCCGTTCCCTTTTTCAGCCAACCAGACGAAGAGTGTTCGTTTTCCGCGGCGAACTCCAATCCCGCTCGCCTCGAGTCGCAAGGGCCATGGTGCTGGCGGTGCTCATCACCGCCACCAAGGGGGCCTTCCCTGGCTTTGGCGAGGTGGGGCTTCGGTTTCGTGAAGCTCACACAGTCCGCAGCAATAGCAGCAGTGCAAGTGCACAAGTCGCAGCAGTGGCATTAGCAGCGGTAGAAGCATGAGCAGATGTGGGTGTAGCAGTGAGAGTAAGCAGGCCTATTGCTTGCGCATGCCCGCGTGCCCGCGCGCGGTGCGCGCCGCACTTGAGCACATTCGCACAAGCGCGCACGCCCACACACACCCATATGCCCCTCCGCCCGCACGCGCGAGACACGCACATGTGTCTGCGCGCATGCACACGCACATGCAGAGGCACGAGCAAGCGCATGCACACGCACGTGCACGGGGAATCGCTAACGCAAGAGCTTGCGCTCCTTTCCTACCTGTGCCGGCACCTGCACAGACATGCAGGCAGCATGGGTGCAGAATGCGCACGCATACATGCAGACATCACACACACACACACCCAGACATGTGGCCCCCCTTCCAAACGCTCATTCGTTCCCTTCACAGACCATTTGCGCAGGCAGCGCCCGAGGCTGTGGACAGCAAAGGCTGGGCAAATTGGCTGTGTTTGCTTACGTTTTCAGCAGACATGGCACGATGTAATATGGGAAGGATTATTTGTGCAGGAGGAGTCCCCCCAAGCAAAAACGAACGACGTGTTGTCCTCTCACTGTTCAACATGGAGCCTGGAAGGTCATTGGCAAGAACACGAGATCGAGTTTCCTTAGGGACGCCGCAGTGCGGAAGTTCGAGGAGTCTTTTGGTTGCGCTCTCTTTTGCCTCGGCTCAGTGGAGCGCAGGCACCGCAGCCAAAGCGCCTGGTGCCTAAATTTTTCGGAAGGGATCGGAGGCTGGAGGCTGTGTCATTGATCGAGGGTTGTATGTTTTTCGTTGAGCTTGTCGTCTCAACGCTTAAATTCACGTCTTGTAAATATGTGGCAAATGATTCTGGATAGAGAGGCTTTTGGTTGGTCTCCTGTCACCAAAAACAAAAGCCATTATTATGCTTTCTTATGCTGAGCTTTCCATATCAACATCACAGGGTCCCTACAGCGATGGCCCCATTTGTTTTGCAAGAGGGCAATCATCTTGCGCCGGGTCAAGGCATGGTTGGTATGTTATGTTAGGTGCATTTGCACAAAAACCGATCGTAAACCAATGAGAAGCGCCAGAGGATTCCTTGCCATCCGCATGGAGAGCTTGGCTCGACTCAGGCCTGCTCCGGTCCAGGAGGGGGGGTTTGAGAGCGGGCCAACGGGAGAGTTCCTTGGGGTGTATCGCCGAATTGGACAAGGTCCCCTTGCAAGTGGCTAGATGGCAAGCACTTTGGCTCAGAGCTCGTTATAATCAGTTTGGCAGAGGTTGGATGCCCGGATATGCTGCGTAGATAGCACCACTGCATCAGACCATCAGGACTTGTTGCGCGACCAGACCAGGATTGACTCACGCCAGCTGGCATCCACGTTTCCGGGCAAATTCGATTTCTCTAACGGGGTTGGACGACCGCGATTCCTGGCTGACAAACAATGATACAAATGCACGACCAGCATCTTCCCAAACCTGAACAGCAGGTTCATCTGACGCCAATGATTGGCATTTGTTTCTGGTCTTTTCGCAAGCACCGCTGGTTCTGGTGGAGAATGACACGCATTCCTCCTCTTGCAAAGGAGTTGCTGGTGCCTTGCACAGTGGTGTTGCGCTTCTACGGGTGCCTTGGATGCAGTTTTTTTCTTGGATGTAAACATGCGGGAATCAGAAAATTGGCTTCACGGCTTAGTCAGGGCGAGCATGGTGCCCATGATCAGAAGGCAACAGGGCGAACCGCACCTTTGCATGTTAAATTTTTAGTTTTGAGTTAGCACCAACTGCGTCCAAACTCTCGGATCCTGTCGACAGAGCCACTCGATGGGAGGGAGAGCCTAAAGGCGCCTGAGGGCCACAGTCCTCCGTTAACCATAAGGACTGGACCATCCAGGAGGGTGTCCGTTTCCTCGCGTTAGCATAAGGAGATGCTCGGGAGCCACGGGGAACCAAAAAGGCTGGCACCCCACGAAGCGACCCAAGAATAGGGATGAAGCTGTGGGTTTCTGATGAAGCTGCAAAGCAAACATACCAATGAATGCCAAGGGCTGCCAGAACCCACCGCCGGCTTCCCTTTGTATACACCAAGGTGAAAGTGGATGGCATTCCCTTTATGTGGGGAAGTAACCGGATGACTAAACCATGGAGGAGTTGTATTTTCGCCCAAGTGGATTCGAAAGGGGTCACTATCGCAGGCGCTGGGATGACGAAGACCAGTGGGTGCTTCTGCAGTCCTTGCCCCTGCAGGGCGTGGCCGGATCTGTAGCGCGGATTCCCAGACATCTGGAGCCTCTTAGTTTTCCTTTGTCACAACCCCCAACCAGCCACACTTCAAAAACTGCACACCCATGTGAGCAACTGGCAACATGTTTCATTAGTTTGGGGATTTGGGACATTACGGTGAAGCGACACACACACACACACACCCACACACACACACATGCACAGCTTCCAGAGATTTTGGTCTGTATCAAAGGCGGACTGTAGGGGTGTTCCTTTTGGTTTCTCAAACGGGGCTTTTTAATGACACCCATGTCGCGCCTCCTGGGCAGTTGGATCGGTAGACTGAGGTGAACAGCCTCCGCCGGAACTTCGCGGGCCCACTGCCGGACGCTACGGTCGGGAGAAAGCAAGCGCTGGGAAGCTCTTGTTCTTAATCGGGGGCAGTTTGCGTGGTTTCGACTTGGGGACTTCCCGGCAGTTTGGCAGGGTGGCTGAAGCTAAAGCAATTGAGATTGCGGAACGCGGCCAGTGTTTGGGCTGTGTCTAGTGATTCTTGGTCTGTGTTTGCATAAGCAGTTTCTAGCAGGAGAGATCTATTGGGATTGAACAGTTGAGTGCCCAATCGAGTGCGCAGACGACCCCTTCCATGTGTTTGAATGTGGGTAATTATCACAGCATGATTTGGGGTAAAGCGCCTTCCTTGGCAAGAACTTGTGTTGCGATTCAATTAGGTGCAATTGAGTGCATGCGCAAGTAGATGCAATAGAGCGCGATATCGGCAGACAAACGGCCATGTTTTTCCGCCACCGTAGGTGGCGCAAACTATCGCAAGATGACACCACCACCCCAACAAAAGGGAGAACTGGCGACGGTAGGCACTGACATAGAGCCAGGAGTCCCAAGGGCGCAATCGTAGCTGCGAGGCATACAAGTTGCTTGGCGTAGCCTATCAACAAAAACAGCTGAACTTGGACTACTCAAGTCAGAAGTGCATGGCATAGCCATGTCCAACTTGAGCTTTCGCCGACTCCACGTGGGTAAAGCCGCAGAGTTCAGCCGAGTTCCGGTAGAATTCCGGTGCCTCATGAAATTCTGAATGGCTAGTGTTGCAGATTCTTTTGGCCTAGCATCCGGGGAAATTCAACCAGTGACTTGAATCCCAGTGGTTGGCCGCTTAGCCTGGCTCCCAGTGCCTCCAAGTGGTCTCAGGTCTAAACGCCTTCTCACCGCCCTTGTCGCACGCAGCGCGCGAGGACAGGGAGAAACTCGCAGAGGTGTTGGTTTTTGTTTTGTTTTTGGGCTGTGGGTTGTGTGTCCGCTCGGGTCCAAGGCTCGCCGCAGATTGGCAGCCCGAACGGGTCAAGACACTTGCGTTGCGGTAGCTCTATCATTGCGATTTGTTGGGATGGCTACAATCCAGTTTCGAATGTGTGCTAGCTGGAGACGTTGATGTCAATGAGATCAAAGCATGGCAATAATTACGCATCAGCTTGCAGCCACTTTTCTTGTTGCGATGGTTGCCCTGGACTCAGTCAATTGTTACCGTGCTGGTTACAGGCGGACCATGCTAAATGGGCTTTTGCATGAGCGAGAAGCGGATGTCTGTCCTAACCACACTTTTGTGGAGCACTGGCGGGGACAGTTGGGTGAAAGTAGGTGGCACAACTCCCACATTTGGGCTTTGTCATCCATTCCCTTTACGTACCCAGGGAATTGTGCCATCTTTCGCCCTGGCGTATGTCGGGTGCATCGCTCTGTGAAGATGC
Source organism: Effrenium voratum (assembly GCA_963377175.1). Classification (NCBI taxonomy): domain Eukaryota; class Dinophyceae; order Suessiales; family Symbiodiniaceae; genus Effrenium; species Effrenium voratum. Next base: position 267,788 of record CAUJNA010003499.1, on the reverse strand, counting down.
CAGGCCTGGTGAGGCGGAGGGGCTGGAAGCCAATCGTCGAGAAGACCATGGCCGAGGATGGGGTGTGGGTTGAACATCAAGCAGACATGCAGATATGGGTCTGCGTTTTCTCCGGGTGGTTTGAAGGGACACCAACAGGCCCCCCCTTTTTTTTTGGTCGGGGGAGAGTAGATCCCCCTCTTTCCTTTTTTTTATCCTCATTTGTTGTTTTTTTTTTGGGGGGGGGGGCACCCATTTGCTATCTGTTTCTGATTGCAATGCGTTCAGAGCACTTCGCAGGGCAATGTGCCATCCGGATGAAAGGATTATCACCCACCTGGCTACCAATGAAGAATTGGTCCAGAAGTGACTTAGGGGGGTGGGGCAAGTCATTCGCCGGAGGGGGCTTCGAACAGAATGTCACGCATGTGACACACATCTCGAGAGAGCGAATGTGTTCATCAATTTTGTTGGAATCCTTTTTCCACCTCCGTGGAACAGGATTGCTGAGAACGGATGGTCGTCAATTCGAATGGATCTTTGTCCTTGGTCGTAAGGACTGAGCGTGAAATCGCGGCCCTCTTGAGGTTTTGGCATGCTCGTCGGTATCAGGTGGGCCGAGAGTTCCACTTGGGGTACCTCGTGGAGCGGGGAGCCAAGTGATGAAGATATCGGGGAGGTGGTCCGTAGGCCTCGCGGGCCTTCAGTCAGGTTGCAGCACAACTTAGATGCTGCTTTCAATTTCATGATTACATACTTCTTCTTTTTTCTCAATATAGTGGTGTGGAAATCCTTCATTCCTTCATTATTGCAGTATGAGTGAGTTCATTGCAGTGGTGAGAGCAATCCTGCTTGCGCTAGAACTCCAGGTTGCAAGGTACTCCGGGTTCCCCCATCCTTACTCATTTTCCCGAGGCCAGTTTTCTGCGGTCTTCGCCTTTGTTCTTTCTGTGGCTAATGGAATTGGATGATTTATCCCAAGCCCCTCTCCCCTATCCCCGCTCCCACTGGCTTTCCCTGTCTAAGCAGTGTCCAAGCGCCTTAGTTTTGTTGGGCAAAGGGGAAGGAGTTTGCAGGAGCTCGGGGCTTGGGATGCTTTGAACACGGGAAAGTAGAGGCATTCATTAGTATCTTCAGCGCCAGAGAGCGGATGGTAGGGCTGGAACTTGAGGGGGCAGGGAGGCCCTTGAAAGTGCCCGATGACCGTTCCAAGCCAAGCACGACTTTTACAGACCATGGTTTTGGATGGCACCTTGATGGCAGGGCATCATTTTGAACAGTTTGCGCTGCGACATTTGCTGATTCCAGCACTTTTTGTCGACATTTGGAGCAGCAGCTTTCAAGCCCGAAAAGGAGAATCCGTACATGCCCTTCAAGTCCCCTTGCCCTCGCAGCCGGAACTTGCAGGCTTCCGAGCGGAGGGGCCTCGAAGAGGATCTATTTGTTGGACCCGGAGCAGCGCGTGGAGGAGGCAAGCGCGAGGTCTTGGCAAGTCTGACAATCCTGAACCGAAGCAGCACGAATCCCTCGCAGAGATGGTTGGATTTGCAAGGGCTTCTTGATTTTGCGATAGGTGATAATCAGGATGTGTACAGACAACGCTGCCAACGCTGTGACTACTACGAGTTGCTCTTGACTGAGTCAAAGAGAGCACAGAGCCATGGATTTCGTGTTCGACTTACCCATTGGGGTGGACAATACGTGTTGCTAACCCTCCTCGAGCACAGCAACGCAACTCTTTGCAGCACCGTCGTTATTCGGCACAACAAATCGAGAATCTAAAGACCCAAACCCGCCCCACCTTCGCAGGGACGGCGAAGCAGATTACACCACACTGGTTTTTGCCGAGTGGCCGGCCCCGGAGACCAAGGTGAGCGAAAAGCCCACGTCTACACATTGCATTTACTTGTTGGCACAAGGCCCCAGATTCCCGAAAGGAAGGCGCTGATTGGGTGAAATATGCCACGGATCAATCATACCTTTGTGGTGGGTGTGAGTAGGCTTGCTCTACAGGCGGGAGATGCCCCAAACAGAATCACAAAGGCAAACATTCTTGATCTCTAATTTGAGAAGACAAAAACATGGATCGCAAGAAGCATGGACATTGGAAGGAGCACATAAACCCTTGGATGGGAACTGTGACCGGGGTTTCTCCTTGGAAAGCTGCGGGTGGTTTCCCAACTACAGATCAGGCAACCCTGATTTGGTGGTTTGGGTTGGTGCTTTCGGCATTTGGTGGTTTGGGTATGGGCATTCTTGTAGAGGGTACATGGGAAACCAGCCCTAACCACCAATCCACCAATCCAAACCACCCTTTTTGAGGGAAGCTCAAACGTGACGTGGCGGCAAGCCCGAGAGAACGAGAAAAGCTTCCTTGCGGTGAAGTGGAAAGCTGGAGAGATCCCAATACTCCGCAGGTGCCCAGCGCCCGAATCCTGCGCGATGCTGTGGATGCAAACCGCGAAAAAGAAGAGGGGGCCGGTTGGGATGAAAAGCGGGGAACGTGGAACTTTGTTTTGGGGTCTAAACTCCAAACGGGCAAGCTAAATTTGGCGCATTAAAAAAAGGGACGCATCGTTGGCTCGGTTTCTGAGCTATGCAAGTGTGCTCGGTCAACCTGGGAAGCTCTTTATTATGAGTCGTGCAATAAAAAGGGCGTGATAGTCTACGGTCCCACACCTGCCACAAGGATTGCACTTCTTGATTGGAAAGACGCATAAAGCGGTGTCTGACTGAAGAAATTGTGTTGATGTGTGTGTGTGTGTGTGTTCGCGGCGCAAGTCGATGCTCAATTGTGTTGGCTGCAAGTCAAGACCGCTAGCTGGGATTTGCTGCTCGATGAAGAGAAGTGGGATGTCCTTTGGCGGTGGATGAAGATCCTTCAGAGCAACAGCTTCAGCCGATTTGACAGGGCTTGCTAAAGTTGTTAAAGCTTTTACATCTGCTTTCAAACCCACTGCACATCCAGTACATTTAGGTGCGGGCCAAGAGGCAAAGCCTGCATGCAGGCACACCAACGCATGCATGCAGGTGGATTTTGTAGCTCCATTGAAGCATTCCTACCGACATTCCAGGTACACCAATTGATTTTCAGGTACATTGAGGCATGTTTTGGGTCCGTTCTTGCAGGTACATTGCGGTATTTCCGGACATTTCTTTCAGTCGTGTTTCGATGCCTTTCTTTTTCCAGGTACATTGAGGCCACCATCCCGGAGATCTACACGGACCCGGCGCTGCGGTTCAACCGTAAGGTCCAGGATTGGGGTGTGGAGCCGGGGGCCCGAGAAAGCCGGGGGCGGTTCTCGATGGAAAAAAGAAGAGGCAGGTGGCTTTGTGGCTTGGTGGCTTGGTGGCTTGGTGACTTGGTGACTTGGCAGGTTGTCCATTCAGGTTGTATACAGTGTTCTGGCAGCATGAGGGGTATGAACAAGGAACCCGTATCCGCAAGAGCCACGTCAGACCCTCAAGCCAGCTGCGCTTCTTTGAGAGAATGTCGATTTCTGTTGCAAGAACCAAGGATCTGTTCTGCTTTGTTCTTCGCGACACTAGGTTTATCGTAGCGCATCGGGAGTCCACGCCTGCGAGGTACACAGTGGACTTTGGAGATCCTGAGGAGCCGACGAGGGCTGTAGCCACCGTTGAGTCGATGCCTAACATTGCGGCCTCTCAGATTTGGCATCATGGATTTAACTTTGCTGTTTGTTTGTTTGTTTGTTTGGTTGGTTGGTTGGTTGTTTGTTGGTTTGGTTTGGTTTGGTTTGGTTTGGTTTGGTTTGGTTTGGTTTGGTTTGTTTGTTTGTTTGTTTGTTTGTTTTCACTTCGTGTCAGTTCGAGTGTCCAGCGAGCTCGACCAAGAGAGTCAGACAGTCAAACGCGCGTGCTGCCTTTGCCAATGTTGCAAAATGGCATGTGTCTTGTTTGCATTGGCAGTTGGACCGCCACAAGCTGTGATGTCCTCCGAACAAAGCACAGGGAAGTTGTAGACACGGTCCGCACCAGAAAGCCGACAAACATTCGAATGGAATCATAAGTTGGGTATGTGACATGTCAAAACAGCGGAACCCCCATCAAATCGTTTGTTCCTCTGGTTTTCATTTAAGCCAACCCCAAACAGGGTACCCTGAACATGGCACAGACCCATTTATCGAAGACCCTTCTGATCAATGCCGGCGGCCAGGAGTGGCGTGACGCCCTGCCCAAATTGCCGGAGATGGCAAACTTCAAGGCCACATGGCCCGTCAGGGGTATTGGGGATCGTTTTCTTGTGTAAATCGAGCAACAGAAATTAGAAGCTTCTCAGGGAGAGGTCTATGCTTGTGAAGCAAACAGCCAAAGCCATCTGAAAGGGCGAACGGTCCCTGATTGGCATTCATTTTGACTTGGCCCACATTCCTGCATGGTGTTCGGTCCAGTGATAAGTTTGGCAGCCGGGACATCGGCTGCATGTCAAGCAGGTGACCTGACCTCGCTGACAAGGCTGTCCATTTGCTCTATGGCTGATTTGCGGCTCCGGTTCCTAGTGCTTCATGGCGAATCCAACACACCTTGGACTGCATGCATGCCAGCTCCATGATATTCTTCATGTGGCTCCCGGCTTGGGTATCATGGCTCCTTCCCTCTGTGCAAGCTGAACGGTGCAGATCACGTCGGGTCTCACCTATCTCTTGAAACGTTTTGGACCTGTTTTCCATGTCTTCCATGTCGCGTGCCAGTTGCCTGACCACCTCTTGAACAACAGCCGGCGCCAGTTGGAGGACCAGCTTGCTGCCAGTTGCGACTCGATGGATTGCACTTTTTCCTCTCGTGCTTCAAGTCGGGGAACAAGCGAATTCCAGCTTGCACCAAAGTTCAGCAAGCACTTCTGTAGCATGCTAGAAAACTCATTTCAGAATCCATTCAGGGTCATCCAACTCAGAGACCCTGTAAAGGATTGTGATGCTGAACCAAACATCACTCGTTCCGATGTACAATTTAAAAACTCTCAAAAGCTGTGAAGTTGATGGTCACGATTTAGGCAGCAAGTTTCTTGAGAAGGAACGGCCTTGCTTTGGTTCAGAGATGTCTGCTGATGTTGCATGTGTTTTGGAGCGACAAAACACATCACAGCATGCTGGGCTAAGGCTGTCGGTCGTGGCATGTCACGCCCTTGGAGCCCCAAGCCAATCCAAGCAAGGCTGACAGCTTGCTGCAAGGGAAAGTTCAATGGTGTTGGAATAGTCCCGAATCCGCTGTTGGCCAAGATATTTCAAGCGCATCAGCAGGAAGGGGACAGCCAACGAAAATGCCCGGCCAATATGACGTCTTTTCCTGATATTTAGCGTTGCACCGCAGAAACCCGCGCATGCAGTCATCCTTCAGCAAGCTTCCAAGAAAGAGTATATATCTTCCCCTCCTGCACCGCTGCCCTCGCTCGACTTGCAACGCCCAAGGCCCTCAAAGTCAGACGTTAGCTACCACAAATACCTTGAAACTTCCGACTGTCAGAAAGCTTGGGCCTTTGCCTCCCCCAAACCTGAACTTGCGAACGCCTTGTTTGATCGTTGGTGTCGGCCAGGAAGTGCCAGTGCAGCAGAGGTTTAAGGTCCCGGACGAGGAGACGGACAAGAAGTACAGGGACTTCATGGACAAGGCCGGGCGAGGGCTTTGTAGTCTTGGATAGTGGTAGTTTCATGGTGCAGGCAAGTTTATGGCGGGCCGGAATCAAATGGCATGTTCTGCTTTTGTTTGATGCTGACTTGCTTGCCTGTTTGTTGCTTACTAGAGTGACCGAGTGTGAAGCCTTTTCATGAGCATTTTTCTTCATTCCAGTCAAGCCTGAAGTCTCAGAAGCCAAATTCATCAAACACGTTCCAACGCGCGTGGGTTCGCTTGCTTCACGCCTCAAGGGTCACGGATTGCCTTGAAGTCACCGCATGTTTGGCGTCCTTGCTGTTTGCGTCTCTTGTGCTTTCTTTTGTAGCTTGTTTCATGATGTGACACAGTCCCCAAGGACAATCTGAAACACTTGGCTTGCTTCCCTGGCCAAATGCAACAATGGGCTCCATGGTGATGCTTGACCAGACAGACACGCGGACAGACACGCGGACACACGGACCTACCCTCACATACCACATGGACACACAGACACACACGCACAAACACAGAAACACACACACAAACCAGAGACCACAAACACGCACACACACACAGACACAACACGCACGACCTCGCACACAAAACACAGACAAACACATCACAAGCACAAACACAAACACACACACACACAAGCAGAAGCACAAATACAAGCACGAGCATAACCACGACTACAGACAAAGACGCAAACGCAAAGAGAAAACACAAGCACAAGCACAAACCCAAGAACAAACACACACATACACACACACAGACACACACACACAGACACACACACACAGACACACACACACACACACATACACAGACACACACACAGACACACAGACACACAGACAGACACACAGACAGACACACAGACAGACACACAGACAGACACACAGACAGACACACAGACAGACACACAGACAGACACACACAGACACACAGACAGACACACAGACAGACACACAGACAGACACACAGACAGACACACAGACAGACACACAGACACACACAGACACACACAGACACACACACGCACACACACGCACACACACACACACACACGCACACACACACACACACACACGCGCACACACAGACACACAGACACGCAGACACGCAGACACGCAGACACACACACGCGTACGCACACACGCGCGCACGCACACATGCACACACACACAAACACACCCACCCACCCACCCACCCACGCACGCACGCACGCACGCACGCACGCACGCGCACGCGCACGCGCACGTGCACGCGCACGCGCACGCGCACGCGCACACGCACACGCACACGCACACGCGCACGCACACGCACACGCACACGCCCACGCCCACGCCCACGCCCACGCGCACGCGCACGCGCAC
>CAUJNA010003499.1:245000-260720 GCA_963377175.1 Effrenium voratum | reverse complement strand
CACACACACACACACACACACACACCCACACACCCACACACCCACACACCCACACACCCACACACCCACACCCACACCCCCACACCCACACCCACACCCACACCCACACCCACACCCACACCCACACCCACGCACGCATCCACCCACACGCACACACACACACGCACGCACGCACGCACGCACGCACGCGCGCGCGCGCGCACGCACGCACGCACGCCCGTGCACGCACGCACGCACGCACGCACGCACGCACGCACGCACGCACGCACACACGCACACACGCACACATGCACACACACCCACGCACCCACGCACACACCTCCGCACACACCCACGCACATACCCACCCACCCACCCACGCACGCACGCACGCACGCACGCACGCACGCACGCTCACGTTTTCTTGAGTGTTTGGTGAAACAGCACAAGGAGACCAAACCCATTTCTTCAACCCTTGATTGTTGACAGTCAATCGATCACTCCACAGGTTGCGATTGTTCCAAAGGCTTGAAAGTTCAGCGCCAAACCACGTGAGGTCAGTGGTGTTCGTCAGCATGTGTCATGTGACTATTTCTCATCAGAAGTTATAGAAGTCAGGTCGCCATCCGTTCTTTGTCACACATTCTCACGTGTGCGCAGTCTTGCCCTGCTCTAGTTTTCAAGCGTCCGTTGAACATGGTGGACAAGATCACAGCAGGGCAGCGTGTTCAGTATGACTGGTGTTCGAGCCTCTCAAGCCCTGCGCTCTACCATGGGCAGGTGCGGAAGTTCTGGGAGGAGGAGGAAGCAGCAGCGGAGAGGGGCGAGCCGGTGCGGCAGAAGAAGGAGGCCATTGGGGCTCCGGGGACCGTGAGTTTGCCACAATCTGGAAACCAAGGGAATGCGCAGCATTTGGTCCAGAATGGGTCATTTTTTTAACAGTATGTATCTTTGCGTACTGCTTCTACCGCGAGTTCATTCTTCTACCGCATCCTTGCTGTCTTTGGTGCCCCTATGATAGTTACCGTAGGAACGTGCAGGGTCAATGGGGGATGGGGGTAAGTGGGGGCTCGAGGTCTCAATAGTAGCAGAGGTGTACTTGCGAGACGGCAAGGAAATATTGTTTCTTTTCAAAGCTTCCGTGGGCTGAGATGTGTACGGCTAGGTGCAAGCACTGCAACTGTTGATGTTTTGCCTCATGGGCCGCTGAGCGATCTACGTTCGACCTGTGCCTTCTCAATCCACTTTTTTCCCCCATTTCTTTAGAAGGATTTGATAGGAGCATGGAACTCGAAACACGTAAACATGCTCAGCCTCCTTTGGGAGGGAACCCTGGTTGGGGCCAGGGCCTCTTTTTCGCACAGATCCAAGATCATGAACTGTGTTTTTCAATCGCACTCCGTCCCGCCCCACCGATATGGTGTTCCTTCGTTCGCGATTTGGGCCACCAACAATATGCATGGGAACTTGAATGCAGTCGTTGTTTCAGCGAAGAGCAACCGGTTTCGCAAAGAGGCACTATACAGACACGAGGAACCACCTTACAAGTGGTCCGTGGGCACGAATCCGCCACATCAATGATGTCCACCACAGGGTCCCTTATTAAACTATCACCGCTTTCACGTGGGTGTACGGGACAATTTGGGGCCGATGCAGGGGCCTGTGCCGACAAATCACCTTGCCAGGGCATCTCCCGGGAGAACTGGTTCGACGAAGAGCGAGACTCTTGGTGGGCGGGTTGAGTTGCCCCCAGTCTGTTCATTTCGTTGTACGAGGAGCTAGTGAGATTGGGTGACATGCTATGATTCCTCGAGTCAGATTATGTGAGTGAGACTGATGTTGTGCATTTGTGCAGCTTTGATTTGGTAGTCGTATTCTTGTGCACTAACTTTGCGCTTCACACAAATCTTACCCCATGATGCACTTGTTGGCCGAAGCCTTCCAGCTTAAATGAAGAGGTGCACGTGTGATGCCCTATCCACACGACCCATTCGAGCTGCGACAATGCTCTGGGCGGGGGTTGCCAAGCGTGGAGGCGTTTGTCGCTTGGGATGGTGTAGCAAGGAGGTGGCCAGCGGCAACACCCGCCAGAGACCTCATTTGTTTCTGAGGAGTTTTGGCCGTGGGGTTTCGCGTGGCTTGTACCTGCTCAGTTCGGCGAGTGGATGGACTGGTAAGCAAGAAGGAAGTGATGCCGGTTTGCTTCTCGCATTTCAGGCCCGCAGCCATTTGTGCGTTTGTTTCTCCCCACAATATGCTATTGGAAGCTCTCTATATGTGAAACCTTTGGATCTTGATATGCAATGCAATCCACCATATCCACCCAAAAAATGGCAGAGTCACAGACGGAGCTGACCAAGCTCATGCACTCTCAATGGCTTGGCGGTCGGACAAGCTCCTGTCGCTTCTTGCCATGGGCACCAGCTGATGATCGCCTCTGTGCGTTTGGAGGCGGGATTCGGAAAATAACAAGTGACAGGAATTTGGGAAGTGGGTCTCTTGAGGTTTATGCTCTGCTTTTCCGGCTGGTCCGTGGTTGCAATATGGGCACCTATACGAGGTTGATCGGGCCCAGGCCGGAATAGGAACATCAACCTTAAAGTTGTGAATCGTGTTCCTACCATGTCCATGCATGGTATCACAAAAGTGAATCCAGGGACGGATTCTCCACATCGAGTGAGAGCAGGGCACAATCTCTTCACATGTTGCTGAGGCTGGGCTGCACACAATCAGACTCGCCATGCCTGGAGAACCGCAGTGGTCTCGCGCTGAAGGACCAGCTGGGGAATTTAGGTGCAAAACTGAGTTTGAAGACGTAACTGGATGGTATGTGTGTGTGCTCCTGAGGCAGTTTGGCTCAATCACTTTTGCACCTTTGCACGGCCCCGCCTCTCCTGCCATGGGAAACGGCTGCGTGTCCAAGCCTGAGTCTGAGGACAAGGGCCTCATTGCACAGAAGAAGGCAGCCAGCCCATCCGTAGCCATCATTTACTACTCCACATATGGTCATGTCAAGACACTGGCTGAGCAGATCAAGAAAGGTCTCGAATCCACTGGTGTGAATGTAGATCTGTTTCAGATCCCCGAAACGCTTTCACCAGATGTCCTGAAGGCAATGTCTGCTCCAGACAAGCCAAAGGACGTGATGCAGCTGGATCTCGATTTCATCAAGAAACTGCCCGAGTACGATGGCCTGATGTTTGGCATGCCCACTCGTTTCGGCATGATGCCGGCGCAGATGAAGGCCTGCTTTGATGCAACTGGCCAGCTTTGGCAGTCAGGAGCGCTGGCGGGTAAGTTGGCTGCCACCTTTGTGAGCACTGGCACACAGCAGGGCGGGCAGGAGACCACGCACTTCACGGCCATCACTTCTTTGGTGCACCATGGTATGGCCTACGTTCCGCTGGGATACCAGGCCGGCGGCGATGGCCAGTTTGACGTGTCTGAGATCCATGGTGGATCACCCTGGGGCGCCTCAACCTTGGCAGGTGGCGACGGAAGCAGGCAGCCAAGCGAGCTGGAGCTGAAGATTGCAGGCAAGCACGGCGAAGTCTTTGGCGGCGCCGTGAAGAGATCTGTGGCGCCGGCTGCCAGTCGAGAGTTCAAGGTGGCAGTTGTATATTACAGCATGTACGGGCACATCAAGAAGCTCGCAGATGAAATGGCTGCTTCTATGAAGGAAGACGGGGTGACAGTCGACCTGTTCCAGGCACCCGAGCTTCTGTCAGAGGAGGTGCTGAAGAAGATGGGGGCCCCCGCCAAGCCTGCGGATGCTGTTATGGACCACGCGAATGTCGGGAAGTTGGCAGACTACGACGGCCTGGTGTTTGGCGTCCCCACTCGCTTTGGCTCTGCAGCAGCGCAAATGAAGGCCATGTTCGACAGCACGGGCTCCTTGTGGCAATCCGGTGCTTTGGCAGGGAAGCTTTGCGCCACCTTCACCAGCACTGGCACCCCCAACGGTGGACAGGAGAGCACGCACATGACAACCCTCACCAACATGGTGCACCACGGCATGATCTACGTTCCGTTGGGATATCAAGCAGGCGCTGATGCATTCGACATGACCGAGCTGCATGGCGGTTCGCCCTGGGGTGCGAGCACGTTCGCTGGTCCCGATGGCAGCCGCCAGCCCAGTGCCGTCGAATTGAGGATTGCCAAGCAGCAGGGAAAGGTCTTCGCGGCGAAGGTGAAGCAGATGAGCAAATAAGGCTCAAAGTAGCCGCAATCTGATTATATTTCGGCGAACTCAGATAGAGATAGCAGTATTTCACGGCTGTTATTAGGTCAATTCGCCGATGGTTCTATTCAAATGCCGGGCAATTCGATTGCTTGCAAGTTGCACGTTGAGAGCTTTGGCCTTTGCTTCCGTTTGAAAGGAGGGAGCTGCGGCTGTACGCGCTGCATGAAGCCTGGACAAACGATGGCTTCTTGCAGCTGGCCCGGATCGGATCGATACCTCCTCCTCCTCTCAGAGCGCACAATTTATTCTTGGTGTGCGCGCGTGCAGCTGCGACCACGCAAGCAAGGGACTGTCGGAGCTGTCGGCAAACCCAGAAAGAGATAGAATACGGTCATTGCCCTTGCTGTAACTCGCCGACAGTGCCTTTCAAATTCTGGGCATTCAATTGCTTGCCCGTTGCATTGTCTTCTTCCCTTGAAAAGGAATGCACTGCGGCCGTTCGTGCGGCATTAAGCCTGGACAAACGATGGCTTCTTGCAGCTGGCCGGATCCATACCTGGTCTCGCGGAACGCGCAAACATTCTTGGCGTGCGCGCGTGCCGCTGCGATCCCACTAAATCCTCCAGCTGGGGCTTGGCTGCATGTGTCTGAATGACTTAAGTTTTCAAGGCCTCAGTTTGGACATGTTCGGAAAGCTGAAAGGCTGCTTGCTATTTCCGACCATATTCTCGAGCCCCTGTCGTTTGGCCCGTGTCTATCTGCTTGCCTCTGTCGGAGGTCAGGGTGGTAGGCAATGGCAAGTCTCTGGCTGCGAGGACGATAGCTGCAAGGATCCCAAGTTGGGCCAGCTGGTGAGGCCGTTCAGGCTGGTTGGAGTGCCCATGGATGCTTGGCATGAGCAACTTGGGCGGGCCGGCAGGGGGACGGTAGGGGACTGACAACTTTGCCAAAACTGCAACATGAATGCTGCAGACCACAAGGCCGCCTTACATGTCAGATGGTTTCCCAGTTGCTTGGTGTGTGTCTCAGGCTGATAAAGCTGGTTGTTGTGTTGTTGCGCGTCGTTGTTTGTTTTTGTGTCTTTGTGCGTCTTTGAGCAATTGAGCGTCTTTGAGTTTTTTGTGTTTGTATTTGTGCTTGCAGCTGGCAGGGCTGCGATCCCACTAAATCCCAGGGCGGGGCGCGGGTGCAGGTGTCTGAATGACTCAAGTTTTCAAGGCCTCAGTTTGGATTTTGCAAGCTGAAAGGCTGCTTGCTGTTGCCGACCATATGTTGAAGACGTGCTCTCGTGTCCTGTCGTTGGGTCTTTGGCTGCGAGGACGATAGCTGCAAGGATCCCAAGTTGGGCCAGCTGGTGAGGCCGTTCAGGCTGGTTGGAGTGCCCACGGATGCTTGGCATGAGCAACTTGGGCGGGCCGGCAGGGGGACGGTAGGGGACTGACAACTTTGCCAAAACTGCAACATGAATGCTGCAGACCACAAGGCCGCCTTACATGTCGGATGGTTTCCCAGTTGCTTGGTGTGTGTCTCAGGCTGGTAAAGCTGGTTGTTGTGTTTATTGCGCGTTGTTGTTTGTTTTTGTGTCTTTGTGCGTCTTTGAGCAATTGGGCGTCTTTGATTTTTTTTGTGTTTGTATTTGTGCTTGCAGCTGGCAGGGCTGCGATCCCACTAAGTCCCAGGGCGGGGCGCGGGTGCAGGTGTCTGAATGACTCAAGTTTTCAAGGCCTCAGTTTGGATTTTGCAAGCTGAAAGGCTGCTTGCTGTTGCCGACCATATGTTGAAGACGTGCTCTCGTGTCCTGTCGTTGGGTCTTTGGCTGCGAGGACGATAGCTGCAAGGATCCCAAGTTGGGCCAGCTGGTGTGCCCACGGATGCTTGGCATGAACAACTTGGGCCGGCAGGCCGGGGCGGGTGGAACGATGCATGTTGTGCATGGAGTCGCAGGCCTCTGCTTTTGAGGCCATTTTTCTCGCATGCCTTGAACCTGATTCCACTGAGAAGCGAGCATGTATGCCTGACAAGTCAAGTCAAAGGCCTCGAAAAGGAGACGCAGAGGCCTTGATCAATAGAAGCTGCCATTGTAGACAAGTAGGGACCGCACTCAGAAGAGAGCCAGAAGTCTCCACACTCAAACTGATCGAAACAAAGGCTTGACAGTTGCCAAGTAATTGTATAGTGATCACTTTTCTCAGAAACATGCTTCCTTCTTGATGCTGTCTGAGGCTTTTAGTCCGAGCCGTCCATGGCAATGAGAATATCCTATCCGATTACATGGACGATCCCATGGATAGCCCGAGGGAAGCTTGGGCTTGACCGGACGGATGTTTCCAAAAACATGGGCCTCATTTCGTGAAAAGACAACTTAAGGATTATGCCCTCCAGTTGCTGCTGGTTTCCGTTTCACCAGAGCCGCCAAACTCGAGCGATCCAAATGGATCGCCTGATGCTTGCGACCTCAGACCAGCACAATCGCCTGAGTCCCTAAGACTGTTGGGACATGGGCCATGGGTGTGCGAAACCCCCTCAAATGGGTGGCTTGCTTTTGGTTCCCGTTTAAACTATCCAAAGTTTCCCTCAAAAAGGACACCCAAATAGCCAATTGTCCGCACCTGGAAAGAGGGACCTCGACTTCTGGGAGAAGGCCCCGTCAATGTCCTGACCATGGTCACTAGGAAATGCCCAGGGCATACAAGCAACCAGTGTAAGCAGGAAAGTAGGACGGGACATTTTTCACCTTGTTCTCCCGCATCAAGAAGCTAAACCCCGATCTTCACATCATCTCTGCACTTGTTCTTCTCGGAAGTGTTTGAGTTGCCAGATCCAAGGGGCACTGGATGCACAACAGCCACATAGATTTCTATCAGAGTTATCAATGAAAGGAGATGCAGGATGTAGCGGCTACCTCACTGCAAACAAACCATGCATTCGTGAACCAGTCTCGAGGCTCTGTGCACTGAGCCTTTCATGGTAGCTGCCGCTCCATCTGAGGCTCCCTCCCTGCGGTCACAACCAAAGAGTCACTGACTGCAAAGAGTCACTGAAGCTTCCTGGATTCCTGGCACCTTTCGTTTGTAAATTCCCATGCAACCCCTGTCAGGATGTGTTATATTCGTGCAGGCACTGTCACGATGCGAGCCCCTACCTGAATTCGGCGTTACTCATCCGAGTTGCTGTAGAAGCAGCTGGTGAGATTAGTTATCGACAAGCTATGTTTCCTTGAGTCAGAGTATGTTGTGACTGATGCTGCAACTTGCCTCTGGTCGATTTCAGGCTCGCAGCCGGGTTCCATGACGCTGCGGATCATGGACATGTGTTTTTTGTGTGTTTTTTCCTCACGGAATGCGACTATGGACGCTCTTAATTGACCGGTGAACCTTTAGGTGCACACAATGCACGTCCTGCATCATACATCTTCAACACGTATTCAGACAAGGTGTATTTGGCTGCTGTACTTCATGTACCGTGCTTACTGTGGTATTCGTGCTTGGCCCATTCCAAAAATCCTGCTTCAATCCCACTCACGGGAAACATCCAAAAGTCTGGCAGGAGCGTAAGTGAAATCGACCAAGCTCATGAAGTTTCAATGGCTTGGCGGTCGGATAAGCTTTGGTCGCTTCTTTTGAGTGGTTACCCCTTGGTGTGGTCTTGCCATGCGCACGAGCTGATGACCGTGGACACTGCGAGTTTGGAGGCGGGAGTCGTGTGCCCAGGGATTGTTTTCAACGAGATGAATCTCTTACCAGTGTGCGCGCCACTTTCTCTTGTGGCTCGTGACAAAAGGGGTTGAACCCGACAGCGAGGCGCCAGATCCACGTTGCACAGCCCAAAAACGAGGTATCCCTTTGTGACAGCAGGGCGAGGTTCTAATGGTGCTGGGTCCTTGACGATTTCCCACTTAGACCCGGTTCTTTGCTTTGGCAATCGTGCTTAGCCCTCTTGGTCTTAGCAAAGACAATCTCTGCTTGTTCAAGCTACATGACCTGTCCAGGCGTCGATCCCGATGGCGGGCAAGGACTGCGTGAAGCTGGAGAACTTGTCTTCGTGCTGCCCTGAGAAAAGATCCGAAAAAAGGACGTGATGCATGTGACTCACTTTTTGGGCAGTGAGTTGGAGCCTTAAGGTCATCGGTTTTTGCTAAATTTATGCAGTCGCCGTCTGGGAGGATAGCTGGTAGAGTTTGTTTGGGGTACTCATGATTCCCACACCCCTTCCCCGGCAGAGCAAACGTAGGACTAACTGGAAGCCAAATCTCTGAGCCCAATCTTGAACCTCAAACATGGTGAAGTTCCCCACCCCCAAAGCAAGACCTCTAAGAAGCCCCCCGCCCTTCCTATCCCTGAGCAAAGAAAAACCCAAAATGAGATCCTGACCAGACTTTGACCAGGACCAAACTGATCCAAGAAGCTTTGGCCATTTCTGGGTCAATTCCGCGCACAATGGACACGTCAGGGGTTTCTTCGACTTCGACGAGCTCGACAAGGCTGGAGATCGGCAGGGGTTGAGGGTGCGTTCAGGGCCATGCAAATGATTTGAGGCGCACACGTGACACTCATTGATCTCGGAGCTACATTTATCACTGGGACCATTTCGACATTGATTTGTTCGAGGAGTTTTGAGCAATGCAGGTCGGTAAAGATCTGAGGCAGAGGGCGGAAAGAACTGAGATCCTTTGCCAGAGCCATTCCTGCTAACTGTGTTGAGACCAAGGCTGTTTCGTCAAACTGCCATTGGGGCACAAAAAGGCAGGACAGCAGCAGAAGGTTTGTTCTCAAACGATGATCCACGGATGGGGGGCTTGAGAGAACGAGGATGGATAATTTCGGAGATAAAAGCTTGTTGAGTGTTTTGTATACACCCTGCTCAAGTCAACGTGAAGGGAATTGAACGATGCCTGGGTTGCCTTGCTGGGCAGCATGCCACGCACATGAAACTACATCAGTAAGGAGACAGACTCATTTGCTTCCAGGCCGAGAACGAGCTGCCCAGTGAGCCCACCACCAACGAAGGCGCAAGAGGGAAGCAGAACAACAGAGACCCATATGATGAACGTGCCGTCCTACGCAAGAGCAGGATTTCTTCCCTCGAGCGTACCAAGTCCATCAGAACCTGCCGGGGGGGGGGAGCAAGAAATTGCCAGTTCTGTAGCATGGATGAAGCTTGCTGGATTAGCAGTGCACGCACTGAGCGCTCAATACAAGTAGTTCAAGACTCTGCCGGTGTGCCCGACACCACTACGCGTTGGGAGTTTGGAGATGGTTGACGGTTCTCCTGAATGTTCCAGCTAGGCAGGTTGGGCCTCAGTTTGTTTTGCCTTTACCCGCGGAGTGGAGAGAGCTGAGGGATACCCGTTTCCCCGGCCAGGCCACGAGGAGGACGTGCGGGGTGCAGGGCCACGTTAGATTTTGGGGCACCGACATGAAATTGAGGGAGCTCACCAAGCAGTGGGAACTTGGGGAATGGATGCAAGCCGCTTGAAGGGAGTGGTTGACAACCCTTGAGAAGGGTGGGATCGCTTTGCCGAGATCGCTTTTCGTGAAACATTTCACGAGATGAGAAGCACAGCGACCATTGACTGATTCAGAGACTTGCCGCGATTCTGAAACTTCGATTCAGAAACTTGCCCCGCTTCGGAACTCCACTTCAGAACTTGATCTCCGGATCAGACACTTGGGCCTCCGATTCAGAAAAAGAGATTCAGAAAGTTGGGGGCCCGACACAAAAACTGCGGCCCGGAATCAGAGACTTAGTTACTCCGAGTCAAACACTTTCTAGAAACCTGGGTGTTACCCGCCCAAGAAGAACACCCACTGAAGTGCACCCGCGCAGCGCTTCCTATTTACCTGCCGCATCTCTGCCTGCCTAATGACGGGAACACCGCTCAAGCGCGCTCGAGCAGCACTGCATATCTGCCTGCCAAATGACAAGAACACCGGCCTGAGTGCGCTCGCGCTGCACCGCGTAACACCAGCTCAAACGCGCCGTGTCGTCGAGGGAAGCCAAGCGGCCAGCCTGTGCCAGCAAAACTGATGATGCGCCAGCCTTGTGCTGCGCATGTTTTTTTTTTTTTTTTTTTCTCCCAGGGCAGCCAACGCTTCTTTTATGCAGGGTGTCACCCATCAGTGCCCGCGCCCGCAGAACGTCGTGGTCCGATGTCCGGGATCAACATATACCCAGGATGAGTCTCAGAATGCAGGCTTCCAAGTCCACACCACAAAGTGTCCGAAGCCGTCCAGCAAATTTCTGAATCCATTTCACCGAGAAACTAGATCCAATGCTTCCAATCATTGCCTACAAGTTGCCGTTATGTTGCTGAATCAGCGCCCCAAGCTTCTGCGTCCAAGTTTTTGGATGCCCTCGAATTGCCAATCGGAGCGCCGAGGTCCCAAATCAAGTCCGCCAAGTTGCCAAGTCCCAGTTTCCGACTGCGTGCTCCAAGAATCCGACTTTGTGCGTTCAATTTCCTGATTTCTGAGCCAGTGCTCTTCAAGTTTCCGATCTAAGTTTCCGAATCCGCTCTCCAAGTGTCCGAATCCGTGCGGTCAGTTTCCGAATCCAAATTTCCGAATCAGTGTTCCAAGTTTCCAAGTTTCCGATTCAGTGCGTGACCGAAGCTCATCCAGTTGCTCTTGAGATTGCCCGTACTTTGTCTGTGGCTCGAGATCCTTCCTGTCCAGGACGGGCTGGATTCTTTGTCGGAGCTCTGGCCAGGTGTGGCGCGGATTTGCTGTGTTTGTCTCTTGGGCCGAGCTGTGTTTTTGCGGCAGGCGAGGCTGCAAGGAAGTCATTTTCCAAATCATTCCTCAGATCAACGGACGGTCCCCCCGGTTTCGGCTAGTGCGGCCTTATTAAACTCATGCTGCCCCCGCAAACGTCATGACCCGGATGGCCCCGAAAGGCTGGGACTTCACGCTAGCCTCCGGTGATTTCAGGGCCTTGCTCAAATGCACTTGACCTGCCTACCAACAGGTGTTAGTGTCAGGGTGTCATGCTTTCTTAGCTTTCTCCCAGAGAATGGCAAAGGTCGCGCATCACATGACACCATGCAGATGAAGCCCTTGATCTGTATCACCTTTGCCAGGCGATATGCCTGCAGACCAAGAGTTGGAGGACGATGAAGACGACCTGCCGGACCTGGTCCCTGGCGACTGCCTGGCTCTTGGATCATGTGCCTCCACGGTTGATCCCCCACATAGAGCGAGTTAAGGAAGCTAATACTATATTGTGAAATACGCAGGGGGAAGCCTAGCTGCTAGAGTGGTTTAAAGGACACAAGTGATGAAGGCTTCTTTCCTGTGGATGACTTTTCAGATCGGAAAATCATGATCGCTGATTGGGACAAATGTTGTTTGGAAGGGTCAACATGTTCGGAATCATAGCGGAAATAAGAATGATTGAAGTGTTGCAATCTCGAAAGGTGCCACGCGATTTGATCAGCTGTCATTGGGGTTTAATTGATGCCAAGCAGCATGCACAGAGGCTCTGCAAGAAGAGTCGGCGAACGGCGGGAACCAACATTGCACCTAGTTTCCAGGCAGATGCCTCAATCAACCTCCACTTATTAGGTGACTTGGATTTTTCCTTCTTGCTGAAATTGGTTGGGTCCAGATTTGGGTTTGTCAAGAGACACACAAGTTCACAGCCATATGGGTGTGACTTCTTTGGAGGGTACCCCTTGTTTTTTGGTGGTTTTAAAGGAACACCAAGCGGAAAACCAAAGACACACCACATGGATTTTAATTGGGGACCTTGGGACATTAGGTCCCCCAGCATTGAGAGGGTTCCAACTTGAGACCGCAGGCCCTGTGGACTCCGCGCCAGCGTGGGAGGCAGGAGCGTCATTTCAAAACGGCTTGAACTTTATTGCTTTGTATTTGATCGGTGTGGGTAAGAAACGAGTTACGTGCCACATGCACCATCCACACGGTGTGTTGGGATAGATTATATGAGTCCGTGAGTACGGGGTTGAGAGGACCATTCAACAGGAATCCTGAAGTTGATGGATACATCCTGCCGCAAGGTGCCGTGACTTTGTATCAGCCAGGGTCGAGTGCCAATTTGATCAACAGCGAAGCGGCACCCCATATGGCCGCTCTGTACAGGTCCGCGGATCAGAAGTATTCTCGCCTCAACTCAAGACCGGCAAATACGGCCAGCCACGCGGGTTTGATTGAACAAACATATACACACACACACATGCATATATATATATGTATACATTTATGTTAATCTATATATATATATAATATTGAGCGCCAGGAAAGCAGTCTCAGACGTCATTGTTTGCCTGAGAGTTGATGTGTCAAAGGGAATTTGAATTCGAAGAGGCACCGACCGGATCGGAGGTCTGCGTGCTGCGTCTCCTGGTGCGGAAGCTGCCGAGTTTGGAGGCGCCGGTGCAGGGCATCTGCCACGAGCACGAGCTCCTCTTCGAAGAGCCCCGTGGCCTCGAGATCGCTTCGCTCTCGAGGGGTCCGTCGCTTCCCCTTTTTGGAAGCTCCAGAACTAAAGGGGCGGGGTTCAAGGAGCACCACCAGTGAAGTGCAACTTTTCAAGGGAAATCCGGTGGCCGCTGTCTCCTGCTCTCCTTTGGGCAAAGTGGGATTGGGTGGGTGGGTCCTTCGAGAAGTTTCCGGAAGGAGAACTGATTGGACCCGAGTTTGTTTTCACCCGGTCAGCAGATGGAAAGTCGAACAAGATCTTCAAAAGCAGTTATTCCGGGAGCAGCTCTTCGCATGTTGCTGAGGCCGGGCTGCGCAGAAGCAGATTGGCTATGCCTGGAGAACCGCAGTGGTTTTGTGCTGAAGGACCAGTTTGTATTCTTTGCCTACATCCAGAAATGCCGACCCGGGGCGCCCATTTCTCGGGCCTCAACACCAACTGTTGACGACATGTTGCTTGGCATTTTGCAGTTGACGTGGGGCATGTTCAGAGAATGATTCGTAATGAACGTTTTGATAACTTGACTTAAGCAGTTTGGCTCAATCACTTTTGCACCTTTGCACGGCCCCCCCTCTCCTGCCATGGGAAACGGCTGCGTGTCCAAGCCTGAGTCCGAGGACAAGGGCCTCATTGCACAGAAGAAGGCAGCCAGCCCATCCGTAGCCATCATTTACTACTCCACATATGGTCATGTCAAGACACTGGCTGAGCAGATCAAGAAAGGTCTCGAATCCACTGGTGTGAATGTAGATCTGTTTCAGATCCCCGAAACGCTTTCACCAGATGTCCTGAAGGCAATGTCTGCTCCAGACAAGCCAAAGGACGTGATGCAGCTGGATCTCGATTTCATCAAGAAACTGCCCGAGTACGATGGCCTGATGTTTGGCATGCCCACTCGTTTCGGCATGATGCCGGCGCAGATGAAGGCCTGCTTTGATGCAACTGGCCAGCTTTGGCAGTCAGGAGCGCTGGCGGGTAAGTTGGCTGCCACCTTTGTGAGCACTGGCACACAGCAGGGCGGGCAGGAGACCACGCACTTCACGGCCATCACTTCTTTGGTGCACCATGGTATGGCCTACGTTCCGCTGGGATACCAGGCCGGCGGCGATGGCCAGTTTGACGTGTCTGAGATCCATGGTGGATCACCCTGGGGCGCCTCAACCTTGGCAGGTGGCGACGGAAGCAGGCAGCCAAGCGAGCTGGAGCTGAAGATTGCAGGCAAGCACGGCGAAGTCTTTGGCGGCGCCGTGAAGAGATCTGTGGCGCCGGCTGCCAGTCGAGAGTTCAAGGTGGCAGTTGTATATTACAGCATGTACGGGCACATCAAGAAGCTCGCAGATGAAATGGCTGCTTCTATGAAGGAAGACGGGGTGACAGTCGACCTGTTCCAGGCACCCGAGCTTCTGTCAGAGGAGGTGCTGAAGAAGATGGGGGCCCCCGCCAAGCCTGCGGATGCTGTTATGGACCACGCGAATGTTGGGAAGTTGGCAGACTACGACGGCCTGGTGTTTGGCGTCCCCACTCGCTTTGGCTCTGCAGCAGCGCAAATGAAGGCCATGTTCGACAGCACGGGCTCCTTGTGGCAATCCGGTGCTTTGGCAGGGAAGCTTTGCGCCACCTTCACCAGCACTGGCACCCCCAACGGTGGACAGGAGAGCACGCACATGACAACCCTCACCAACATGGTGCACCACGGCATGATCTACGTTCCGTTGGGATATCAAGCAGGCGCTGATGCATTCGACATGACCGAGCTGCATGGCGGTTCGCCCTGGGGTGCGAGCACGTTCGCAGGTCCCGACGGCAGCCGCCAGCCCAGTGCCGTCGAATTGAGGATTGCCAAGCAGCAGGGAAAGGTCTTCGCGGCGAAGGTGAAGCAGATGAGCAAATAAGGCTCAAAGTAGCCGCTATCTGCCGGAGTTTCTAACAAGCGACCAGAGCTGTCGGCGAACTTGGAAAGAGATAGGATAGGTCATTGAGTCATTGCCCTTGCTGTAACTCGCCGACAGTGCCTTTCAAATGTTGGGTGAATTGCTTGCCCGTTGCATTTGCTTCCTCCCTTTAAAAGGAGTTAACCGCGGCCGTTCGTGCGGCATCAAGCCTGGACAAACGATGGCTTCTTGCAGCTGGCCGGATCCATACCTGGTCTCGCGGAACGCGCAAACATTCTTGGCGTGCGCGCGTGCGGCTGCGATCCCACTAAATCCTTCAGCTGGGCTCGGCTGCATGTGTCTGAATAACTCAAGTTCAAGGCTTGAGTTTGGACATGTTCGGAAAGCTGAAAGGCTGCTTGCTGTTCCGACCATATTCTCGAGCCTCTGTCGTTTGGCCCGTGTCTATCTGCTTGCCTCTGTCGGAGGTCAGGGTGGTAGGCAATGGCAAGTCTCTGGCTGCGAGGACGGTAGCTGCAAGGATCCCAAGTTGGGCCAGCTGGTGAGGCCTTTCAGGCTGGTTGGAGTGCCCACGGATGCTTGGCATGAACAACTTGGGCGGGCCGGCAGGGGGACGGCATTTGCTTAGCGCAAGCGTGAGAGGCGCCTCCTTCTTGCCGAAGAAAAGAGCGGCACAACTCTAGTCACATCTAGTTGTACATGTACAAGGGACGTCCCCCCCCTCCCCTCGCATTTGAAGCATGTCCATTCTCGGAACGCTGGATAAAGGCGCTGTTGCAGAAAGCCAGCCAGCCAGATGCCAACAGGCATGAGTATATGTGTATATGTTTATTTGTCTGCATATGCATATTTGTTTCTATGTATATGCATGGTCTTTCACAGAAATGTTCTTTGCACATTTCAGCATGTGGGGTTCTAGAATGTAAGCGCTCGTTGTTTGCTCTGCCAGTCCTGCTCTCCCATTCCACCCACCCAGCCTCGACCCGCCACCTCACCCACCCACCCCGACTGGCTCTGGCTTTGGCTCTGGCTCTGTCTCTCTCTCCCTCTCTCTCTCTCTCTCTCTCTCTCTCTCTCTCTTTCTTTCTTTCTTTCTTTTTCTTTCTTTATTCTTCTTTCTTTTTCTTTCTTTCTTTCGTTCTTTCTTTCTTTTTCTTTCTTTCTTTTTCTTTCTTTGTTTCTTTCTTTCTTTCTTTGTCTTTCTTTCTTTCTTTCTTTCTTCCTTTC
>CAUJNA010003499.1:212500-242500 GCA_963377175.1 Effrenium voratum | reverse complement strand
CCAAACAAGTGTTTTAGCGCCGGTTCGCTGATAGGCAGGTGGCAAGGCAGAGGTGATGCATCGCACTGTTTGAGTGGGATGATGGAAACGGCTGTTTTCTTCTTGTTTTTTCTTGGGGGGGGGCTTCCCCTTTCTCGCACAGAAGGCGTGCAGCTTGGTTTGCTTTCGGTTGGAGGGTTGTATATAGTATATACCCGTTTTTGGAATGATGGAAACTGCTTGAGGGGGCTTCCCCTTTCACCCCCTTTTCACCCGTGCTGCTTGGCTTGAAAACCAACGGACACCCACGGCGCTGCCGAGGACCTCTGGCTCCGTGTGGCGCAGCTGCTCCGCGAGGCTTGGCGGCAGCTCCGCACCTGCCGGCCAGGCCGGGGGAGCCCCGAATAGGATTCAGGCCTTGGCTCGGTTTCGATTGCGGGGAATTGAACCCCTTCACCCCTTCCTTTTGAAAGCAAACGAGGGAACAGAGGGTGCACAAGAAAGCCGGCCCCAGTATGTTTTCTGTTTGAGGGTTCCCTTTTTTCTGGTTCAAAAGGGAAGCCAAGAGGACAAACATCATTTTGAGGGAGCCCTTCAAAAAGAGACCCACACACACAAATGGGTTTTGATTGGGGGTAAGGTGATTGTTTCCTTGAGGACCAATTGGAGGGAAACACCACAAAGTTTGGCACCGGCTCTCATGGGGCTTGCATGGAACGATCGAGCAACCTGTTTCAACTGGCTTTGCTTTTTGCGAGTGCCTTTGGATGGTTTTCGGTGAATGGGTTTCCGATTCGGTCACAAGGAGATGGGAATTACTTCAAACCTCCGAGTTCAACCTATCTTTGGCGTATGACATGGAGTACACTTTGGATCCTGTTTGTATAGCGGAACAGTTGAATCACCCACTGAACTGGTCTTCCAAGTTGTGACAGCAAGTGTTCGGCAGGGTCCAAAATACACTAAGGTTCCGGAAGGATACACCTTCGAATGAATGATGCAAGCGAAACTCTTGATAGCTATCCCTTCTGTGGAGTACACCCCTTTTATCATGTTGGCCATGAACCTATCTGCTCACTCCCACCTTTGGCTGCTCGGACAGGCGTCCAGCTCCTCCGCCCAGCAACGGTCACAAAGCTCCGGCGTGCCGCAGAGGATGCCGTGCGGGCCTTGACTTCCGGCGTCTCCAAGTCGCCGCTTCCAGTTTGGGGTTTCGCCACTTTGACCGACATCTAAATGTATGTAGGTGTAGTTTTCAATATGCACCCTTTCCAGTACTGAACGGACTGCGATCCATTCCACAGTGTTGCCACCTCTTGTAATGATTTTAGGCGCATCCCATTTCAGGTGCGCTTACCTTGGCTGTCACCATGTTCAGCAAGATACCGCTTCCTTGGGTCATCCCAGCCTATGTTCTCATGATTGTCGAGAGGCATGTGTCTGTGTTTGTGCAAAGAGTTGTGTGATTTTTTTAAATGCATACACACATAGATACATATGTATACATATATATATATATATACATGTAGTATGTATGTACATATTTGCAAGTCTCCATTGTTTTGGCAATGGCACAGGTGATGCGCAAACCCCACCCACATGAACGAACTCCACAGGGCAAAGATGAGGCTTGTGCCCTATCGCATTCCCAGGTGTCCGTGGCTTCGAGGAATGGCTTTGACTTCGACATTTTCCAGGAGGAGTTTCGGAAAGGCGCAGCACAACGGGCGCACGAGAGGCACACGAGTGGCAATGTTAGTGGGGGGCTTGTCTGTTCGACTGTGTGTGGATGTCTTGACCGTACATCATTTGGTTCTGTTGCCAGAGCCGAGCGCCGAATCTGCGGGCGTAAACCGAATCCGCGGATTCGGATGAACCCCCAAAAAGGTGCAGTGCAAGCCAAGTGACCGGCAAAACAGACATGGATCTCCAAGAGCAGCTTGTCACTCAAGACAAAATAACTCCAAGAAGCCAGCCGAATACCCACAACAACTGGGGGTTTGGGCTAACTTGCAGAATTTCCTGTTGAATAGAAAGGCGGGCGGCAGGTCTTGTCGTTTGCTGGTTTGCTTTCCAGGCGCCGCTGCCGTGAACTCGGACCAGGGCTTTCTGGCGCAAGCCTGGGGCACCCAGAGTTCGCCTGCGAAACCACGAGATTAAGGTTGGCAAGCCACGTGTGAAACGGGGCGGGGGGTGCACTGCCCCAGGTGCCTATCCCCGGAGGGAACTGGAACCCTGTGGTAGTTGAGGTCGTTGTTGGTCCCTGAATCTATTCCGGAGAGAGTCCAACATGCCAATAATGGATGATTGGAGGATGGATTGTCCCTGGTGGATTGTCTTGTGGATAACCCTGTAAGCGGCCTGCAATGGCTCTTTTGTCTTCACGCTCGGATGGTCGTGATTATGCAAAAGGGGCCCTTGAGCCAAATGTTGCGGGAGATCAATGGTCTGAAAAACAGAACACAAAACAGACACAAATTTCTTTTGATCTCCAGCACAAAGTATGAAATACTATTGGCTTCATGGCCTTTGACCGTAGCCTTGATGTGTGCCGTAGCCATGTGATTAAAAGTGCCGGATTCATCCTTTTTCTGCTTGGATGAAATGTCTTGGCCTTCGAAATGGGAAACACTATGTACTGCTTCTTTTGGATACCTAATTGTATCAAAGGTTGATGTACAACGCTATGTACACGCGGAACAATTGTGAAACTATTGATCTCTCACTCATGGTATAGTCTTGTAGACGAGGAGGATCAATCATCTGGATTGTTCGTGGTGCTGAACGTATCTTCATGGTCAGTCGGATCGACGATACCATCGGCGGCTGCTGCCGGATTGACTGCCATGGTCCCCATAATCATTCCAGGTCGAAGTGCTATAGTCCTTCCACTGCTTCTGATGTCCCCACTGCTTGTTGTAGTCCTTGTACTCCTGCGTGGTCCAGGATGATTGCTTCTTCTTGACGGAATCCTGGTATCTCTCAGAGCTGCGTTTACTGGTTGCAGACTTGCTGCGGATGTAAACCATGGAGGACTGTGGGAGTCGGAGTCCTGCGAGCCATTCATGAACATTTCATTGTTCACGTGCTTGTAGCGCTCTGCGGATGAGACCTGGTAATCGAATATGGCCTTGGTTGGATGGTTCCGCATGAATTCCAGTTGTTCATCATCCATACCGTTCATCTCGACCTTCCGGAAATCCATCCAAATACGATAGTCATCATCACATCTGGGAATGTTCGATCAAAACCTGATCCGCATTTCATGTGCAGGTGATGACGGACAATGGATTTCAGGGTGCACGAAGTCTCCATTGCATACTCCATTCTGTCCACGAGTGGCAAATTCATTCCACCGTCTCTGATATGCTCTCATGAGGATGTTCACGAGACCGTTGGTCGGATTGTAGACATGCTGGAGTTTGCTGTAGGTGTTCGCCGATTTGTTGGCGTCTCCGGTGATCGCATCGCATCGGTGCAAGGTCACGAGCGGCATGATTTCATTCTGAAGATCTTCCTTTGCTGCTCCATTGCTAAGTGAAGGATGGATGTGGAAGACCCCAATGGTTGCGAATGGTAGATCTGCCCTCGTTATGTGGCGGTCGTCATACTCGTGGAATGACTTGTCGGATGATTTCGGGATCATGCCACGAAACTCATCACTCTGCTCGATGTGGAGAACGACGATCTCCTTGTCTCGGCCATGTCCTTGGACAATGGTGCGTGCTGGCAATCTCGATCCAATGTACTTCTTGGGCACATGGATGTTCCTGTGGTTGCCAAGCAAGCCGAGGTCGGAATTTCGTATTCGGGATCAGCGACATCTCCTTTAGTTCCGAAGAAACATCTGAACATTCCGAATGTGGTTCCCCAATTCTGGCTCCTGGTGGAAATGTGTCTTGCCAGAAGTTCCGCTCGTGCAGAGGGTCCGCCGCGGACAAAGCATGCGATCGGTCTGGATGACCATTGCTTGATCACGATGCCCTTGTAACCGTATCGGGTGAACGTCTTGATGAGCTCCCTGGATTTCTCATCATTCGGACTGAAGAATGCGTCTGCTTCATTCAGGCAGCAGATGTGTGCACTGTTCTGCATCATCATCTTGACGATCGGTCGATCCTTCATCGGCATGTTGTACACCTCCCTGTTGTCCAACTTTGGATTCCTTGTGAGGTTCCCATGGTTCAGGGTAAGCATGTTGATCGCTATGGATGAGGTGAACTCATGCATGTTGAGATAGTCCACGGAAGGACGGTCAGTCGGCTGCATCAGCGATCCCAGGATATCGGCATAGGCTCGGATGATTTTCGGGTCATCTTGTGACCTGAGCTTCTTCAATCCAAGCGGTAGCTTGATCGGATATCCGGATCCTGGTTGAGCTTGCTTGTACTCGTCAACGGTGGGACATTCTCCTCGATGAGGGAAGTAGAATTCTTCTTCACCGAGATTGACATCAGGATCGACATGTGCCAATGAGGCTCTCTCGCACTCTGTCAAATTGGGACGAGCTCTTTTTGGATCTTTGTTGAACTGGTTCATGAAGCGGGTGAGTTCTTCTTTGATCCCCGCGAGCTCTTCCTCTGCGTCCTTTTTGTTCATATCTGTTTCGAGATAGATTCCCTTGAGTTCTTGGATGAACTCATCTAGGTTCTCTGAATTGTGATATTCCACGACCTTCCCCGGAGGGTTCCATCATTTCTCCTTCAGTGGATGGTCTCTGAGGAAGTATCTTTTTCCTTGTTGTGCTTGGTGGAATTCACATACGTGAAGAAGGTCGGCGAATTCGCGGATCTTGGTGTCGTACATCTCGTAATCTTCATGATCGAGATGCTTCTTCATGATCCACTTGTTGCTCGCCATGAGGCTGCCATCGGGTTCAAATGCTGCAAAAATGTTTCTTGCCTCGATGGTTTTGTCTGTCAACGCTGTTCTCTCTTCGGAGAGGCGGATGCCATAGTCTTGGTCCTTGAGAAATGCAAGGATCAACAGTGCATCTCTTCCTGTTGGCACATGGGTCAATGCGGCTTCTGACTCATCGTCTTCGAGGATGACGTCATCGATGCATGCCATGTGGACGTGCGTTCTCCCCGAAGAGTTTGACTGGGATTTCCCAGATTTGAGCCTGTGCTCCATGATGCTGTAGAGCTGACTTCCATAGGTTGCATGGAACATGAATGTGATGGGCTTCTTCGAGAACGGCTTGATCTTTCTCTCTTCTTCAACGGATGGTGGTGCCAGCCTTCGCATTCTGTACTTGGGCTGAGCTGTGCTTTCATCTCCATGAGGCGCCTCGGATCTTGACGGATGCGGACTTGGCGGAATGGATTCCGTTGGTAGATCATAGTCCGGTTCGTCGTAATGAGGCTCTTTCTGCTCAGAGTACAGGGGTCGTCCAAAGGATTGGGTATCGACTTGTCGTGCGTGTCCGCTGTTGCATCTCACATAGAGCTCCATCTCTGAACCAACATAGAATTCCTTGCCATCGGGCCTGAGTGCATTTTGTGCGGATCTGGTGTTGAGCTTGTCAATCCGTCGATTTGTTGGAACAATGTCTCCCCGTGCCTTGCGCTCATTATATGTCCCGTCCACGGATGGAAATACGAACGCAATTTCGAAACGTGATTTTCCATAGCTCGGGAACATTGCCATCAAGAGAAGTCCTGGCTTATTTCCAATGAAGTTCCTGGCATGTGTGATGCAGGTCAATGCATCATAGAGCTCGACGGATCCATCAGGACCCATTTCCACCTGCCGTTTGCATTCCTTAGGGGATTCCATGCCTTGGATCATGTCGAAGACATCCGGAAAACGATCTGCTCATTCTCTCAATTTGCCAGAATATGAGATCTGTGATCTGTTTCGCCTTGGATGGATCCATGCGGAAGTATTTGCAAACCTGTTCGACATTCTGGACGGTCTTATCGAGATCAATGTTGCCGTTGTGGCATACCATCGGGATGATGTCGGTTCCGTAAACTTCGGATTGATCACCTTGGAGTGTTGGATGCCAGTAATCGTTGAATCTTGCCTTCAACCAGAATACCTTAACTCCATGTGGTCTCTCGTGCTCAGGAACGAAGTGGAAGTCCGGATTGACATCGAGGATGGTTGAGCATTCCTTGTAGTACTCGTGCACAAAACTCAGGAATTTTGAGTTTCCGAAAGGTCCTGGGTGCACGGATTCCTTCTGGAGGCTGATGTTCGTACCCGATCCATATGTTACAAACCACCGATCGTTGGATGTGAGAACAGGCCGCATCACTGGTCGCCTTGGAAGCGCAGGTCGATCACCAGGATGATTGTCGGATTCCGTCTCGTCATCCAGGGTGTTCTTTGGTGCTGGCTTGACCTTGGAGACAAGCCTCAATGTCGGTGGCGGTGACTTTGGAACAAGTTTCGGATGTGGCATCGCCTTTGACAAAGGCCTTCCTTCGAGAGGATGCCCTTCTTCATCTGAATCATCATCGTCGGAATCTGGATCATAATCAACCTGCTCCATGTTGACATTCTCGGGTTGTTGAGAGGCGGATGGATTCTCATCAGCGACTTGCTCCATGGGGCAATCGGATGTCTCATCTTCCTCATCACGAGCAGGGGATTCCTTCAATGGTGACGCCCGTCTCTTGATCATCGGCTTTGGCACAGGTGCCGCATCGCCGGATCGTCCAAACATCAGGTTGAGGATGGGCATGTCAACGAGGTGATCGAGCATACAAGATTGCAAAGGTCGGATTGGTTGTAAACCGAAAGTGGCTGCGGAGGCAGACACATATTTCTTGAGATTCAAAATGGGTCAAGTGCAAACACGCGCATCACGGAATTGAGGAATTGAAAATATGCAAAACTGAAAAACTCATGCATCAGAATTCGTGGACATGCGGATCATGCCCAGGTTCCCCAATAAGCAAACATGGATTCTGCTATACCGACTCCTGCAAAGGCAATGATGTCGGGTCCGTGCTTCGTGTTGTGTGCTAGCCACTCAACCAAGAATGCCTTGTTCTGCAACATGGTACGAAAAGGTGGATGTGCATCTACATTCAAGAGATTGCCGGTGAGGACGGCCTTGATGAGCTCGTCTGCTTTAGCTGAATGCTTGGTCAGCGAATCTGCCAGACAATCTTCACTTCGTACATGTGCAAGGTCGTGCATCTGTCCACTGTTGCTTTCCTTTCTCAACATCTGGATCAAATGCATTGTTTCTTTCTGTTCAGGTTGATGTGTTGTGGATGCTGTGGTGACAAGATTATTCGCATCAGTGCGGATGTGTACGTCTGCAATTTCGCGTCTGACCAGAGACCGCGAAGAAATAATGCTGAACCGTAACAACGCATTAGTCCATGCAACTCTGCAACAGTAGTGGACATGGTTGTGGCGGTGATCTTGTGCGTCTCATAGTCGACCAGTGAGCCTCTCGAGTTCGATGAGCCCTGGCGAAGATCTCTTTGTTCTGCAAGAAAAATAACATGCGCACGATGGGATGACTTATCCTCGTTGTTGCCATAGGACGCATCTGGATAGCCAACTATGCGTGTCTTGCCACGAAGGGGCCAGAATCGCATGCTAATCGGGATGCTTTTGATGGTTCTGACTGTCTTATTGACGGCGCGAACGTCCTCAATGGTTGGTGATGATGCCTTCGATGCACACCTTGAGAATTGATAACCAATGTGGAATTGCGTTCGCGACTGTAACCAGTTGATCTGACCTAGGACACTTCTGTATGCAGTATGCATTTCTGGAGTAAGAGGAGTGTCGTCCTTCAGGTGTTTGTCAAAAGTGATCTCCTGCAGTTCGTCGATGGCAACGTTCTGATGAACATTGATGTACCAACCGTGCTTGTCATCTTGCTTCCATTGGATGCGCTGTCCTACGAAGAGGCAATCATTTTTGTCCTCGGAACCAACTTGAAAATCTTTCCGAAGTCGTCCCATGATTTCCTTCTCGAACACGTCATCCCCCGTCATAAGAAGATCATCTACATGAAGAGACAGGGCTCCATGAACTTGTCGATTCTTAGCATTGTTACCAGAAACAGGATCCATCAGGTAATCAACTGCTCCTTCTAGATCGAAAGTTGTGGATGATTTCTTTTCACTCACCAATGCGGGCTTCGGAAGCTGCTTGCCGTAGTACACGTATGTACAACGGTCTGCCCGGGTTGGCGCTAGTCCGTATGAACGAAGTGCCGAATCAAGGATGTTCCACCATCGACGTGGTGCGTCATTCAGCCCGTAGGCAGGCTTCTTCATGCGCTCTCCAATGTGTGGTGGATCCCATTTCAGGAGGTATCTGACAAATGATGTCACGAGACTGATCATATGCTTCGCCTTGGTGAAATGCTGTCTTCAAGTCCATGTGGAATATATTCCAGCCTTTATTTGAGGCTGCTTGGATTGCAAGGCGGAAACCACTCCTGGATGCAGCAGGACTGTCTGTCTGCTGATCATTCTTCTGCTTGTCTTGGAAGCCTCGGAGGACCCAGCGAGCCTTGGTCTTCAAGAAGTTACCATCCTTGTCTCGCTTCAGGGTTAGGACCCAGCGACCGGTGACCCAGTTCCTGACCTGGGCCTTGCGTGTATCGACTAGATCGAAAAACTTCATTGTCAAGCCATTATTTGCACTCAAGCTGCTTAGCTTCAAGGAACTGCTTCTGATAAGCTCTTATTTCCGTGGCTGTAGCTTCCTTCCGCTTCTTACCAATGAGTGCGGATGTGGATGAAGCCTTCAAGGATTCTTGCTTGGATGAGTACAGAACTAAGAGTGCACGGTCATCGTCGGTCATGTTCTTGCATAGCTGGTCAACATGATTCTGATCTGTGTATTTCTGATGAGAGAATCCGCATCGGGGCGATGGGCTGAAGGTCCCTTTTACACGTCCAAGAAGGACAGGGTTGCCTTCGATATCTCTCGGAACCGTAAAGGATCCGGTGTTCGCACAGATGTTCTGTTCGGCTGTCATGAGTGACCAATGCGCTTCATCTAGAACGAGATCAGCTTGGTGATCATCGTATCTCATGGTTCTTTCTGAACTTCCCGTGCCGGATGAGGTTGGAACATGAGGAATCAGCTCTTCCTCAGAACCGGCAAATTCGCTGGATTGTTCGGATTATAATTGGATGAAGATGCAGGATCATGTCTGGGAGAATGCTCAGGTGACTCATCATTGTCATCTGGCTTCTTCTTCTTCTTCCCAGTCTTCTGCTTCTTTGATGGACTGCCGGTTGTTTCTTCTTGCGCAAGTGTTGGCAGTTCAAGATCTTCATCTTGTTCTTCTGCTTCGGGATTTGTAAGAGTCGCAGGTGGTGAAGGTACCACGACAGTCGCAAACGGCAAAGAGACATCACCTCCCAGTCGCTTGAGGATGAAATGGACTGCTTTTGCCGTTTAAGCGCTGCATCTCCTCCGCCAGGCTTGTCGTGTGGCGGTAGTGGAGGATCCACGGGACTGTCTGGCGGCACACTGCGTGGTGCTGGCGGCATGGGATGATCAGGCTGATGTGGAGGATCCGGAGGAGGATCTCGTCCGGAGGTGTTGGAGGTCTTGGATCAGGCATGGGATGGTCCGGTTGATCAGGTGGTTGCTGTGTGTCAGGTTGCTGAGGTGCATCCGTTGGATCCAATGGATCCGTCTCGATGGGCATCGGCTTGATGGCCGGCGCATCGGTGAACGACTCATGAACGGATGAAAACATCACAGCGTGCCACGTCTTCGGATCATACTTCTCCCAATTGCATTTTGATGCAGGCAAGACCCAAATTCTATTCAGCTGATCAGGCTGCCAGAAGGATATGATTGCATCGTCCGGAGGTGACGTAATAGGCATATTGATGCCAATGGTGTGGACGTATGCAGCGCATGCATCATACTGAGTGGATGAGATGCACAGTTGTCTCAACTTCTTGCAGCCGTTCCACATGTTCTGACATCGCATTAGGATCTTGCTTGAAGATATCAATTTCAGTCCCAGGTGGGTACTGCTTCATCGTCTTCTGGAATTTCTGAACTAGCGGATCTTGAATGACTAATGGTTGAACGTCCTTGTTGAACGGCAGGTCTTGGATTCTGACTGCAAGACTGCTGCTGGTCATGTTGAACTCCTTGTCAATGGCTTCCATCTCCTTTCTCAGGATATCAACCTGCTTGATGGTGAATGGTTCAAAAAGGCCTTCCAAGAGGACCTCATTGTCAAGCGGTTTCACCTGCAAGTGTCGTAAGATGATGTGCGCAAGATCCTGACAGAACTGGTAAGGATACACCTGTGCCAGTTTGGTTCTGCTTCCGAAGGTACCAGCGTTTCCCTCTAGGGGTTGGTGTTCATGCTTGACTGAGCTGGAAAAATTTTTACACCTTCTGAAGATCGGTCTCATAACCTCGGAAGGTAAACAGTGCATCAAGCTCGTGTGCTTGAGACTTCTGAGCCCGGATTCAGGATCTTTTAGTCCGTATGCACAGAAATGGAAATCTCCCCAGGTCACGGATGGGTCTGAAAACAATTGCTGCATGCATTTCAGATACCATATCCTGGATGTCTGAGAATGAAGTATCTTCTGTGCTTCAACTGATAACGCGCAATGGATGCCACAAATTCAACCATGGGAAGGTAGCGTCTCCGCTTTTCCCCCACCTTTTGCTGGTCTTGCTGGATGTTCTGCATATTTGACCATGGTCCACAGACCGGTGCCATAAGGATGACATCAGGCGCTTGTTCCCTGATGATCTCCATGACCATCTTGGATGTCATTACATCGAATCCTGTGCGGATGTCCACGGGAGTCCCAACCTTAAGACCTGATAGTGCACAGCATTGACTGAATCTGGCACTTCCTGCAAAGATCTCGAGAACGTGGATCTTTCCCTTACGTACACAATTCCAATGTGCTTGTTCAGGAATGGATGTGAGGTCCTCGACGAACATGTTCTCTGCTGGATGAGGTACTGCAGGTTTTGGAGTTGTTTTTCCCGCGATACGTAATGGCACTGAGGATCTTGGCTTAGGAGCTGGTGCGGATGATTCCTTTTTCTTGGTATCTACAGAGGAGCCTGGTTGCTCCTTCTGCAAGGATTCTCGCTCTTCAGGTAACAGAAGGTCAATTCCGGGTTTCCCCGGAGGGATGGTCTCATCCTTCCGGATGAGATCTGCTGGTCGTCTTCCGAATGCGAGCTCCAATGGTGTTACTCCCCCGTAGGTGACGGTCTGATTCCTGACAGTTGCAGCGGCCTTCACTAGCTGCCTGTAGGTCACTTTCTTCAGTGTTCCAATTCAGTGCCTGCTTTGATGGAACTGAACATGATCTTGAGTTGTGCCTTCAGGAGTCGAACTGCTGCTTCAGCTCGATTTGGCCATGGTGTAGTCGGTCCCAAAGATATCGGAGTGATGTCAAGGGACTGGTAGAAATGTTCCCATGTATCTGTCATGAAGGCTTGATCTGCGACAACTGATTTGGGCTGCAAGTGGTACTGGTCAAAATAGTTCCTGAGGACAGTGATGTTCTCGACTTCTTGCGTAGTTGTCACTGCCTCTGCAGTGAGCAATGTTGTTGCTCCATCCAGGATGACAAAAACAATGATGTGTTCTCCGGTTCCAAGAGGAACTTGACAGTGATCAATGAATCATGTCACCAACGGTGTCCGCTCGAAGTCCGCTTGTCTTGCTTCGTGATGGTGCATGTTTCGCCACTTGGCAAACTTCACACTCACTTCGGGTCTTATCAAATAGATCGAATGTTGATTTCGGCAAATGAAGTGCTCGGGTTCTAAATCGAAATTGATCTGTTGTCATGTGATGATGCTGCAGGTGGAGTTTCTTCAACGCTTCGGGATTTGACAATCGCTTGCGGATTCTGCCTAAGGCAAGCGGAAGCGATGTTGGTGCTTCTGAGGATGGTGCGAAAGGATCTGGCTCAATAGTCGACTGGCCCCTCTTGTCGATGATCCTGTCTGCTGCCGATCCTGAACCTGCTTCTACGTCCTTCAGCGAATTGTCCGAGAAGGTGAAAATGGTCTTACCTATCCACAGGTTAATCATCGGTTTATTTGCCAGGGATGTAAGTCTCCAATTGTCTTGCGGATGCATCAATGATTTCCGTGGTACGTTCTCGGCTGATGTGATCAGGATTGATTGGACATTCCTTGGCTCCATTTGGTGTGAACAGCGCCTTCCGGGGCGTGATGTGGAGTTGCTAGGTCCTCCTTTGTCTCGGATGATTTTGCTGCACAAACAGTTTCGCTCCTGGTGAAATCCCCGGAGGGAAGCTTGATGCTGTTATCATCGTCATAGACATAGTTGATGAGGCCTTGTGAGCAATTTCTCCATGCGCCTTCACTCTTGCAACTCCAGCGAGATCGACGAGTGCATGTCCTGTACCGGATACTGGAACTGCTTGACGGTTCATGCCAAAGGCCTTGCGTGTGATCTTATCACATTGAGGTGTGTGCTCGATTGTCATGTAGAGGTTCCGCATCTGGCTGATGCTGAGAAGGATCGGTACTGTTCCTTGTTCAAGGACGTCGATGTTTGTACTGCACGGAGGAGTTGTGTGATATCGAAGATGCAGGGTCCAATTTACCCTGGCGGTCTCTCCGTTTGCAAAAGTGAACTTGGTCTCGGCCGGGATGTACTCATAGGAGATGATGTCCTTCATTGGTTCGATTGCCTGAGTAAAACGCTGGATTGCACGCCAGCTGCCCATAGATCTGGCACATCCATTGTCCAGAATCGCATAGGTCGGGTTGTGCTGAGGGTTGATGACAGGCGCCATCAGCTTTGTTGCCAAAAGGCTGTGATTTGTTGTGACGGACAGATTGTGTATCTGATTGGGTCAGCTTCTCGTGGATGGCCTTTTTCCCAGGATACTCATATGCATCATGGAATGCCATTAACGCTTGTCCTGTGCTGGATGTCTCATGGGATGAGTACCAGCCATGTTCATTCCATGTCCATGATTGATCCCAATCTTGGTCTGTCCAACCGGCATAGGTAGGCTCTATGGATGGTGCAGTCTGCTGGATGGCGGGCTGCTCCTCCGTCTTCTCTGCGGTGGCTGCGAACGTCTTGGATTTTCCTTTTTCCTGTCCGCTCTTTCCTTTGCCACTCTCATAGGATGGATAACCTTTGTTTCCATCATAGGGATATTGGAATTTTGATTTTCCTTTCTTTCCCTTCTTTCCTTTGCCTTTTCCCCAATATGCCTGGTCGTAGGGATCATAGTTTTCGTTGGCCATATTGGCCTTTCCGCCAGAACCGCTTTTTCTGAAGGGTTTGAAGCCACCTCGTTGGGGACTGCCCTTCTTGTTTCCTGATTTTCCTTTTCCTTTTCTCTTCTTGAACTTGAAGTTCCGCCCCGACACTTTTCTTGCTATGAACGCATCGTTCTCCTCGAGGACCCAGAACGTCTCTTCATCGTTGTTTGACATGAATCCTTCAAGTCCTTCTTCATCCTCAACCCAGAAGCCTTCTTCTCCTTCATATTCACCTTGTTCGATGATGAAGAATGTGTTGCTTCGGTTGCCTCCTTGAGGTCGGATGGATGGATCTTGGATCGATGTCCTCGTTGTGATGAAGAGTTCATGGTAGTGCGTCTTCAGCATCTCATAGGAATAATTCTCGAGTGAGATGTTTCTCAATGACATTGCACTTGTGAGTCGTTCTCTTTGTTGATCTGACAACTCACTTTGAATGATGAAAAACTGTGCAATGAGATTATCCCCAAAGGGAAATGCGTCCCGCTGTCTGTCCTGCATTCCTTGGATATACTGTCTGAGGACTGTAGGATCGTCCTCATTCAGCAGGGCTGGAGGCGGTGCTTGAGCACCGGCTGCTTGCTGATGTCGAGCAATTGTTCTTGCATTTGCGTCCTGAACGGACTGTCGAAATGATGGGGACTGTGCCGTGAAAACGGGCATCAAGTCCATCCATGCTGCCTTCAATCTCATCAGAAGGATTTCGAATTTTGAGGTAAAAATGAGGAACTCTTGGTTCTGCCTTCGATGATTGAAGAAACTGAGGAGTCTGTACAGACACACGTTGGTCGCACCCTTCAAAAAGTACTTCTTCAGCGTGTTCTTGAAATAGTTGACTCCTTCATCAGGATCTTGCAAAAGGTCATTTTGGAGGACTGCCTTGTACATATATGCATCTCCTGTAAGTCTACTCTTCAGGAGGGGTCCTCTCTTTGGTGCTTCCACCGTTGTGATGGTCACCCAGTTATCCACGAGTTCTTCATACCTGAACCAGCTGACTTTTCCGTCGTACGATGGCGGCTGCTTGGCGGTCATCGATAAATTTAGTGTTTCCTCCGTATAGCTCGGCTTTGCCGAACTTGTATAGGCTTCCATGAAGCCTTCTCCATCTGATGACATCTTCCCTTGGATCTCTGCGGAAAACCCGCTCCGCTACCACAAACGCCCACTGCCCCAGGTGCCTATCCCCGGAGGGAACTGGAACCCTGTGGTAGTTGAGGTCGTTGTTGGTCCCTGAATCTATTCCGGAGAGAGTCCAATATGCCAATACTGGATGATTGGAGGATGGATTGTGCCTGGTGGATTGTCTTGTGGATAATCCTGTAAGCGGCCTGCAATGGCTCTTTTGTCTTCACGCTCGGATGGTCGTGATTATGCAAAAGGGGCCCTTGAGCCAAATGTTGCGGGAGATCAATGGTCTGAAAAACAGAACACAGGGGGGGGGGCATGAACGTGTTATTGGTGTATTGTTTTTTCCTTTGAACACCGAAATCCTCACTTGAGCTGCATTCTTCAAGGCGTTCAGGATTCACTTGCATGCACAGGATTGGCGAAAAGCCAGTGAATGTTTTTGCATGCAACGGGGAGGGCGGGAGGACTGCAATCAATGTCCTTTGGTGTGCTTGACGCAAGACGAGATTGAGGCCCATTCAATTCGCGCCAACTGTGTCCAAGTTAGGGCTCCCAGATCCTAATGGGTAGCAAGTGTCCCGTTTCAGTTGGACCCATTTCAGGAGCCCGAGACCCATAGTGCATTGGACGCTCGTGTTTGGAGGCCAGAGCCCTGTTGCAGAAGACGGAGATGACGGCTGCTCAGGTGTGCGGGTTTTTGGGGCGCAGGCTCTGGGAATGTCGCAATGGGCTCCCCCGGGGATCTGGCAGATTCGGGCAGAAACCATGCTTTTGTCCACTTACAATGTGTGTATGCCATTGAACTGTGTTCTTTTTTTGAGCGTTCCCTGTTAGGGTGATTTAGAGGGAAACCAAAAAGAAAGCCATCATTTTCGGGGTCCGATTCCTATTTGGACATCATCCAGAGAGTTTCTGGTTTTTGCTGCGAGTACATGAGAGGCCCTACCTACCGGTGTCTCAACTCAAGTAGCACACCAACCGGGAGTGTCTTTTTTGAGGTGCCAAATGTTTGGGTGTGTTTTTAAGGGAAGCCAAAGGGAAGCCAAAGAAAAACCAAAGGGAAGCCAAAGGGAAGCCCTGCAACCAAGGCTTGCAAAGATGTCTGTTTGCTGTACGGGTGCTTGCCTCGGTTTACCTCGTAGCAAGAGGCAGGTTCCTTGCCTCCAGGTTGCAAGTCAGAAAGCCTAGCTAGAGGATACAGGCAGCGACCAAAGAGCTTGGACGCGCCTTCCTTGTGGGATTTCCGTAGCCAACATGAGGTGTTGGAATGAATTGAAGGAGTAACTGCGCATCCGAGAGCCAAGCAGTTGATTTCGTCCTCTGCAGGAGCAGCAGCCCAGACTCACTGCCATTTGTTTGGAGGAATTGATGCGGGGCAAACGGCGAGTGTCTCATCTCCCATACTTGGAACCAGCTGCAGATTTATTTGACCCTCTCAAATGTGTCCAGCGCCATGAACTAGTCACATGGCAGGCTCATCCAACACTATTGGAGAATTGCATGATTTGCCCAGTTTCCTGAGTTTGAAGGTGCTTCCGCCTGAGAGTCGCTTTTGTGGTTAGCTGTGATTCCCTATCACAAGGTCACGTGAGACATCCGTGCATCGGACCCTTGTTAATGGGGTTCGCTCGAAATCCCATGGACCCATACATTTCTTGCACAGTTTCACATGGCGTCTGCCACCCCCGCCATTGGGAGGCCGGGGTACGCCAGCGGTATTTGCCGCGAATGGGCGTCTTCCAGGAAGCATTTGTCGACCTTCGTCCCTTTTTCTTTTTCTCTCTCCCTCTCTCTCTCTCCTTCTCTTTCTGTTTCCCTTTACCTTTCTCTTTCCCTTGCCCTTTCCCTTACCCTCACCCTCACGCTTACCCTAATCCTTTCCCTCTTCTCTTTCCCCTTTTTCCCCTTACCCAATCTCTTGCTGATTCTTTCCTGATTGTCTTGTTGTTAGGTGCACGTATGTAACTATTTCAATCCTGGTATTCCTCGACCCTGCTAAAGATCATATGAGTGTTCGCAAGAATGACGTACTAACATTCAAGCCACTTTAAACAGAGCACTTGGGTCTAGTCCAAGGGCTCATTCATTGGATCAGATTTCTCATGTTGGTGCGCCTGTCATTCCGGGTGTGTGTTTGCTTTCTCCGTTTTCACCTTTGTGTGGAGGTTCATATTTGGGTTTGTCGCGTCGTTTTGGACCTCTTTGGTTTGAAGGGAAGCCAAAGGGAAATCCTGAGACGCTGATCCGGAGGACTCCGTGCAGCAGTGGATGGAGGCGATGCAGCAGCGGATTCTGCCGGCCAAGGCGCGGAATCGATGCATTTCCGTGGGCTGATTTCGCACCCCTTACCGAAAAAGGTGCAAAAGCGCCGACTTTTGATATCCACACACTTGGTTCGGTTTGAGGATTTGAACCCTTGAGTTGGATGTCCAACTCCAGGACGCCAATGTTTTCATTCCAGGGGCCTGTCAAGGTGGGTGGGTTGCAGCTGTGGTTCTCTCAACTCCGGCCTGCTGAAGGTGAACTGCCAGGATTTGTGTCCAGGGTTCGTTCCGTAGGTAACATGGGAGCCTTCAAATGGAACCGTCTTGCTCGTGGGTGCTTGCGGATGAAATCTGCAGGATGCGGAAGACCTGACTCCGCTTTGATTGGGATCTCAGTCCATGTGCACAATGGGAATGAAATGGAAAGAAGCCGACTTCTCCTTGGAGCTGACTCTAGCTGATTTGGGTATTTGAACCTGGGTATCTCTTTGGAGGATATTGGGATGATTCTGAAAGCACCGGTTCCCATTCGGATACAATCCCATTTTGTCTCTGGTTCGCAGTTTCGACATGGAATCTGGGATGTCAGGAGCCCGAAAATGGAATTCGGTTTTCCTTTTGGTTTTCCCTTAACTTATGCCCTTAAAGGTAAAACAGGTTTTGCCTTTGGTTCCAAAGGGTCGATGGTTCCACAGCCCCCCCTCAGGAGGACGCGGCGGAGGTGCTGATGCGTGCTGCCGAGCTGCAACAGCAGCAGCCCACGCTGGTGAAGCTGCAGGTCGGTCGAAACATGTTGGGGTCTTCTTCATTTTTTTTGTTTAAAGGTAGGCCACAAATATGAAACAGAGTCAGAAATCCCGATGTGCACCCCAGATGTGGGCCAAGGTTTTAGGCATCCCTTTCGGGTTCTTTGAATGGGAAGGTAAAGGGACTCCATCCGCTTTGTTTTGATACCCCATTTGGAGCCTATGGAAAGCTGTTGCCCCCAACGTCAGGGACACAAAGCACATGGCACGTGTCCCAAGTCCGAGCCAGGTGCCAGTGGGTGCTACCCTGTGACTTGGACCGAACTGGAGTAATGATTTTTTTGCAGAGAGCTCCCAGCCGAGTTCGCAAGGGCTTTTGAAGCTTTGGTTTGGCAGGTCGTTTCTTCAGATATGGGTATGTGTGCAAAGGGAGAAACCAAGGTGACAAGGGTGCCGTCAACCAAAACACACGCCAATATGATTGACGCGTCTCCGGGCTAGCATTTTGTCCGAAGACCTTGTGAGGCACGTTGTGGGAGATCTACACGGGCAGTTCTGGGATCTGCTGCACATCCTGCAGATCTGCGGGGCTCCTTGGCCAAAAATATCAACTGTCGGGTTGCCATTAGTTGACGGGTGTCTCATCCCACACTTTTTTCAACCGGATTCCAGACATTCTCAGTGTCCGGTGTTTTAGCAGGGCTGACATTCTCTTGTCTCCTGTGATGTCGAGGCATGCTGTCAGGTTTTTGTTTGGCGCTTACCAAGTTCGACTGCCAAGTGTGCGCACGCCTAATAAAACTAGGTCCCGATCCAAACTGATTT
The DNA here is from genome assembly GCA_963377175.1 of Effrenium voratum. Taxonomy (NCBI): domain Eukaryota; class Dinophyceae; order Suessiales; family Symbiodiniaceae; genus Effrenium; species Effrenium voratum. Next base: position 224,313 of record CAUJNA010003499.1, on the reverse strand, counting down.
TCTGGAACTATGTTTCCTTGTTTGCTTGCACAGGGATCAGTTTGCCGTCTAGGTGGAGAATCCGTTAAACGGTTGATGGCACCGCACTCGGGCGAATTTGAAACTGCAAGCCTCCAGCGTATGTTTGTCAACTGAAGCACGTTTGCCATCCGGTGGATTTGCAAGTCTCACGGTGGAGGACGTTGGCGCATCAGTTACGATGACGCGGGGCTGAGGATCCGTCGCCGCAGAACCAGTACCTCTTCAACGGCGATTTCGCAGCTCGACCATTCTCTGGGTCGGTGTCGATGTTTTCCAGTTGTTTCTGCTTGGATCATTTGCTTTTCACTTATATTTAGAGAACGTGTGTGTTTGTGTGTGTGTGAGTGTTTTTTTTTTTTTTGTGTGTGTGTGTGTGTGTTTGTGCTTCAGAATGCCAACAAACAGAACACACTGTAAACTCGTTGCACAACGGGGAATGGCAATCCAGCATTGCCGTCCGATTGACAAGATGGGTGAGATGCCTTCTTTGCACTGTGTAGCAGCTGTCTCAGTCCAATGTCTAGACGTCTTATCTCTTGGAGATCGGATGCCTCGAGCAAAGACGGGTTCCTGATCACTTCCTGTCTTGGCCTGAACTTGTCGCTCAGTTTGCGGACGGAATGCCACAGAAAAAGAAAGATGGGGGAAATCACAGCCTTGGTTCCTATTGCGCCTTAGCTCGTTTTGAAGTTTATGCTCCACAGGGCAGTGCAGTTTGAAGACGTATAATGGCGAGTGCCCGTGAAGAAGTGCTTCCAAGAGATTGGTGACTCGACATTCATGAACAAACACGCCCAGTGTTCAGCAGAATGCTGCTGGGGGATAAGTATGTATTTTAGCGGATGCATGTCAGAGATTCCGAAGTCTGATAGCATCCTTCCCTGAAGGACGTGGCACAAGGTTTATGTCAAAACAAATTGGCGGACTCTGGTTTGGTCTTGTTTCATTCTGAAAGCGGTCGTGAAAAGGCCCCATTTTCTTGCCTCAAATCGCCTCATCCCTAGATGATGCATTTTGTGTGCAGAGTCATGGGTGTATCCAGCAGGTTTCCACTGTTCTCCAATCTTTCTTTGCATTCGCCCTGCTTTGGGCAGCCTCAAAGGAAACACCGCAAAGATTGTTTTGCAGCCGCAACACCACCAATGTCATCAATGTCCAGTTTTCTCGGGCCTTCACATGCTTGCCTAGCTACAGCATAGTTTCCTTTGTGTTTTGCGGTGTCTGAAATGGATCGCTGGCTAGGTGGACCGGGGTCAATACTCCGTGGAGGTGGCTTTGCTGCTCTTGTCCTTGAAGGTGGCTCACCCCATGGCGGTGCACCTCAACCGGGGCAACCACGAGGCCCGAGCCGGGGAAGCGCCTGCTCGCGAGCGGCGCACGCGTCTTTTTTGGGTTTGGTTCGCGCCGTCGACACGAAGCTGTTGGTTCTCTGAGTTTTTTTGCACGTTGGTCTACCTTGGTGTGTCAAGGTGCCGACATCATATTGAGATCCCTCCCTAGGCCGCACGAATGAACGCGCTGTACGGATTCATGCACCTTGGCTGCATTGCATCACCTCAGCCCGCGTGGTTTCCCAACAGGGATGATGAATAATTGGATTGGCAAACCCTGTATTTTCTGCACCGGAAACCATCAGCAGTCAGTCCTTCCATTCGAATTTCCTGAAACCGCGCTAGGCAGGAAACCGAGCAGAAGTACAATATCGACACTCGGATGCGAATTCAGGCGTGACAGGGCACCGGCCTCGCCTGCATGGCATAGCCTCGTGACTACTCTAGATGTATTGGGTGAAAGTAGATGGCACGATTCCCGTCCGTTTTGTTTTTCCCTCTACTTGCCCAAATGAATGAAGGGACTTGTGATATCTACTTACAAAGGTTTGGGCGATGCCAGCTCAAAGAAACCACATAGGCCTTGTAATGCTCAGTGGATTTTGTTTTTTTTGCCGATGGGATCAGAATGCACCATGTGCCAGTGCTGACTCGAGAGAAAGAGTTCGCATTTCGTTTGCGACTGACCTGGATTTCGGCATCATCGCAGAGTTTTGGTTTTGCTTGCGATGTTCATTGGCTATCAGACTTCCATCACCAAGCAGAGAATTCGATTTGGGGCTCCCGGGTCGTTTCTGTTGTTGCTTCACTTTGACATACCTGACGTACTTTGCAGTTCACCCAGACTGTCAGAGAGTTGCTGAGTTGCGGCAAGTTTGTTGGTGCAGCTGTTCCCACGACTTAATATCTTTGTCTCCCAGCCCGGTCAGTCCGTCTCTCACTCTTTGATCTGAGGAGATCTTCCGGCTTTTCACGGAGGCGTTCAAGCAGCTTGGTTTGGATTTGACCGAGGCAGCCATTGAACAACCTTTTGGGTCATGAGAGTTTCTCATGTATCCAAGTTTTCCAACCACAATCGACACATGCTCATACCTTTGGGTATTTGGTTGAAAGCTTCCAACAACTAGCAAGCTGGAAAATGATCCACAATCAAAACCCAGGTTAGTGAAGCTTAGGGCAATCCCAACCAAAAGTAGGTGGTGATGCCGCCCTTTTCATGGTCCTGTTTCCATTTTGACTCCAAATGTGCTCGCTTGTCAGTCGAAGGAATCTACCTCTGGCCACGGTGGTGAACGAATCAGTCTTCGTGGTGCACGGGGGGCTTAGCTCCAAGGATCCGGATGAGGGAAACAAGTCCGGTGGTCCCAAAATATGGGACTCGACCCTGAAATTCAGGGCTTTCCTTTTCCCTTGGAATCCAGCCCAAACAGGATACAGTCAACAAATGATACAGTGCGAGGCCGGAAGACACTCGAACACATCGGCGAAGTTGGGAATACGGCAAGTCTACGCCAACTTAGAATGGCCATCCAACTTACAATGGCCATGGTGCTGCAGCTGGATTAGGGGGCTCGATTTCTATGTCCCAGTTGTGTGTCGCCACGTGTTTGTGTGTGCATGTGTCGCCGTGTGTGTGCGCGCATGTGTCTATGTACTTCTGTGTCTTGGCTCTGTGTGTTTGCCCCTATGTATTTGCATCTTATATGTCTTCTTTGTGTCTTCGGTGCACTTGTGACATCAAATCAACCCCTGAGGGTTCTCACCCCCTCCCATCCACACTCCACCCGAACCCCCATTTTCGGAAATGCCCACAGCGTCACATGGGCCCCTTCCGCCGGCGAGGACGGCGTGCTGCTGCGGGACATCGCCGCGCTGGACCGGCGGCGGGAGCCCGACGAGGCGGCGGAGCAGCTGATGCTGGCGCCTCTGCGTTCGGGCCTTCGCGCAGAGTTTCTCCTGTTGTTGTGGCTTCGTAAAGAGGAGATGCCGTCCTTTTCCTGGGTTCCCGTTTTGAATCAGCCAGGCTTTACGCCAATAATTGATGCCAGTTCTTGTCGGTTCGTTCCGGTTTCCGAACGTGAGCTAATTGCAGTCCGACCAGTTCGATAGGTTTGGCACCCTCGCTTCGGGGCTTCTTTCGATTGCCGCTTCCACTTCAACTGTTCATTCTTTGAGAGTGGCGCATCACCACTTTCCCTCTTTTGGGTGGTTCCAAGGTTGATCCCTTATCGGGGCGACATTCGAGGCGAAGCCATGAGCTAATGAAAGAGTGGCAGTGCTGGCTTTGTAAATGAAGATACGCTGGCAAAGAGACTTTCTACTGTATGTTGCCATCTAGCAAGCGTGACATGGGTGCGGCTTTGTTTGAAAGGGGGTACCCTCCAAAATTGAAGCCCACATTGTCTCTGACATGTAGCTTTTTACTCCGACATCAAACTTTGAATTCCTTGTTCAGCCTGCAACCTGACGTGGGTTGGCAGCTGCTGCGACTGCCATTCATTCTAAGGTGTGTTCAAACCATGTCAGACACTCGATGATTGTGTGTGTGCCAACAAACGAATCCAACACCCTCAGACAAGGTCGGCAGGGTTATACTCTTTGTTTGGGCCTGCACAGGAGTTGGAGCTTCGAAGTACAGCAGTTCAGAGGTTCGAAGCTCTATCACATGCAGGCGCCAAAAGGATGCGCAGGAGTTGCTTCCAGGTTTTGCGTTTAGATTGGATGTGCCTGTGCGATTAGGAGCAGTGAACTTTAACACGGTAGCGCATTGAAACCCACGCTAGTGGACCATCACAAGATTTCTGTACATGCATTAATGAACATCCATACATGAGAGCAGGCACACACACAGAGACGCCTATGCACACACACACACACATACCAGCTTCTGGAACGAGTTACCGGCTGAGCTCGGGCAGTTTTGTATCATCGACAGCAAGAGTGAGGTTTAGGTTTTGATTTTGGGCCCCAAGCCGCTGTTGGTCCGAGCCGTCGGTGAGGATCTGCTTTGGTCCGATCCCATGGACAGCCCGGGCCGGCAGCCCTCCCCACGTGGCGGCGGGGTGCTCTTTGGCCCGGACGTGACTGAAAGCTCCTCGGCCGGCTGGGTCTTTTCCCAAAGCCCAAAGCCAAAGGAACGCCAATCAGTCTTCTAAGTCCAAACAGATGGCGCCCCCACCGGTTGGTGATTTGGTGGTTGGTGGGCCTTCATCCTCCCCCACATTTCAGAAGTTTACGGAGCATTCTAGTCTATGTCCTGACCTCTGTCGAATGTGGTGTAGGGTCCATGAACGAGACGGCATGTTGAACAATCCACCGAGTCCTGCCAAAGCAGCAAGCAACACCCACACATCCACAACCCAACCCAGCCCAATCCAACCCAACCCAACGCAATGCACACCCACCCGCCCGCCCGCCCGCCTGCACGCGTGCCACAAGCATACGCACACACACACGCGCACACGCACACGCGGACGCACGCCCAGACGCACGCCCAGACGCACACACCACACACCACGCGCCACACGACAGCCAGACACCACACACCAGACCCCAGACAACAACCACTAAGCACCAAACGCCAAACACCAAACTCCACTCGCCGAACACCACACCACACACCACGCGGCGCTCGCTTCCAAGAGCAGGCGCTCAAACCACGAGACAAGCTCTCAAGCCCGCGTTCCGACTAGAAAAGGTAGCGTTTTGCTAGCATTACGTGCGCTCGACCACGCCAATCCCTTCAGAGGGTCGCGTGCGAGCCGCAAAACGTAGAACAAGGCCACAGCTTTTGTCCGATCTCCGCAGAGCATCGAGTGCATGTTGAAAGTTTAAAAGTCATAAAAGTCCACATATGTTTGGCATCGACCGCGCACATCCCCGCAGACGGTCACGCGAGCACTGCGGAAATTGCACAAATGGTCGACTTTTCGACCGCTAAGTTGGTGCAGGCCCGGCGCCTTCAAAGGGTAATTTGTGCTTGTCGAACTTCACGCTCTTGGTTTCACGCGCAAATTCATAAGACTAAAAGCAAAGATATTGGTCTAGCGCAAGACCCTGAAAACCTCCCGTGCCAGCCTCTTGTGTAACTTGCTGTTGTAGCTCACTAAAGCAATCCCTTATTATGTAATTTGATCGCGCAGCTTGCTTTACGAAGCTCTTGCTGCAACTTGCCAAGGCAACTTCCTATTGCAACTTGCTATTCAAACTCGCTGGTGCAATATGCTCCTGCTACTTGCTGCTCCAGGTTTTTTTCTTTTCTGAAGAACCCTTCGAAATGCTTTCGGGAAAAACGAAGATTCCCAACAAAGTGTTTGATCAGAGGACAAGGATGCACCCGCACATTCACACGCACGCACTCCCGCGCACAGACACACATACACCGGGACCTAAACACATGTCTAGATGCCCGTGCATTTGTGGATGTCGTTTGACAGTGTTGTTGTGCTTTGTTGCCTTATGCAATTGAAACACACCTGATGGTGGATGTACAAAGTCACATGAATAGTCATTGAAAGGAAGTGCAGGACGCAGAAAGTACCTTATTCAAGTGTATGCAAGTATCACCATTCACCCGTGATCGATTCTCAAGGCCTTGTGCACTGCATACTCTGGTTTTGTTTTGCAAACTGGCCAAGCTTCGCGATTCACAAATGGGGCAGCTTTGTTTCCAGCTAAAAGGCGCCACTCAATTACACCCAGCTTGATGTTGATGGGATTCAGAACCTTCCTGCTGACCGAAAAGAGTACCCGGAATGAGCTTCATGGTACCTTTTGAATGTGATTTAATCTTTATCCACCCGTCAAAGCCAGGAGCCAGGAATTTCAACGGCCAGAGGTTATTGAAAGCGAAATGTTCGGAACACTTCTCCTTGCTGGTGGTAGTGCTCTTTCCTTTGCCATGGCATGAACTGTGATTTGAGCTTCCCTGAAAGCAACATGTCTCTGGAATGAACGAGATGTGTCATATCCGCGCTGGCAGCACTGCTAGCACGAAGTAGACATTCGCCCAGCATGAACAAACAAACTTCAAAGAGAAATCACAATCATTGCATAAGCTCAGGTGATATCCCCAACAGCATGCGGTGCCCTTTTAAGTGCTCGCACCACCTCGCACCACCTCGCAGCCCTCGCAGAACCTCGTGGAACCCTGGTGGAACCCTGGTCAAACCCTGGTGGAACCCTGGTGGAACCCTGGTGGATCCCTCGTGCAACCGTCGTGGAGCCCTCGTGGAACCCTCGTGGAACCTAACCTCAGGGCCGCCCCGGACCATCCCGGAGCCTATCTGGGCTGAGACCCCAAAGCTTTCAGCTGTTGGGGAATTAAAAACAGACACCAACTTAAGCTCTCTACAAACGACATGAAACAGCAGCATATTTCTTGCCCAATCCAAGGATTGCCAGGGCCTCTATGATGAGCCCACCGCAAAATGCATTTGGAACAACGACCCAATCCGCCAAAACAAATATCCACGGGATGGCTTGTTTTTTATTCAGTTTGGTAGCGCAATTCGTTACTTATGTATTTTTGTGGGTTTGCGGATACATCTTCGCGGTCAGATTCTCAGCCTTTTTTGTCGGAGGTATGATATGTTTTGGCAAGTATCTGGCAAACACAGTGATGGAGCTTTTGGTTTGAACACCGAACTCACACATGAATTGTGACGAAGCCTCCGGGATCCCAAACATCCCAGAAGGCTCGGGTAGAGGGACACCAGCCAGACTGACAGGATGAAGGCCATTGAACCTAAGAGGGTTCGGAGTGGAGGCTTCTGTGTGGACAACAGCCTCTGCTGTATCATCCGCTCCCATGAGATGAAGTCCGAGGCTGGGAGCCGTTAGGAAACTTCAAGCTGAAAATGCTGCACCATATCTGCTTCGGTATGCAAACTCTTCGATGACAATGATTAATTTCACACTCACTTGCGCTTTCGCCCCCATGTTCGGGCGAAGCATTTTTTAATTTTGCATCGCTTTGACGTGTCTTTTGGAGCGATGTGTGTCATCAAGGCACAGAGCTCACATTGAAGTCTTCATGCAGTCTTGACGTGAGCTGGTGGCCTCCAAAATGGCGTTTCGCCATGACCTACTTGCCTTGTCCAATTTGCTGAGCCAATTTGCTTGTCATTGCTTTGGCCAGAAGGAAAGCAAGTCCACAAGGGAGTTTGCAAAATGTGGGTCTGTTTCGGATCAGTGAGACTTCGTTGGCCGACACATTTGTTGGCCAAAAGACGTGACTATCAACAGTGAGCCAGCACTTGGGCAGCAACCTTGGCTTTAGCAACGGTGGCCAGGCTTGACTTCATGTCAGAATGGGACGATTCGCTTGCATTGGATGTATCTTTCAAGTTTCCTAGTTATGCGTAGAGCAACTTTTTGGTGACTGAGTCAATCCAATGTCAATCTGTCCGTAGATCCAAGATCGACCCCATGCCAGGGCTTCGAATGGCAGCACCTGAAGCGGTGCCTCACCATCTTCTCGGCCCCGCCGCTCGGAGAACAGTTCAACGGAAGCCGGGCCGCGAAGGCCTGACCTGCCGCCAGCTACTTGGGGAGTTTCACACGTCAAAAGTTATGCGCACTCATGTGCATCACACGCCTTGACGCACTCACGTGCATCACACGCATCAAGCAATGTTCGTGGCACGCGCAGCGCTTTCACAAGGTCAGGCACAGATTTCTGTGGCAGCGCAGTACTTTCAGAAGGCCAGGGGCCGAAGTCCCTTGCAAAAAGGAAGGGGAGAGAAAGAGAGAGAGAGAGAGACAGAGACAGAGACAGAGACAGAGACAGAGACAGAGACAGAGACAGAGAGAGAGAGAGAGAGAGAGAGAGCGAGACAGAGACAGAGACAAGGAAAGGGACGGAGAAAGAGAGAGAGAGAGAGAGAGAGAGGGAGACAGAGACAGAGACAAGGAAGGGACGGAGAAAGAGAGAGGGAGAGAGAGAGGGAGAAGGAGAGAGAACGAGAGAGAAGCAGAAAGAAAGAGAGAGAGAGAGAGAGAGAGACAGACAGAGAGAGGGAGAGAGAGAGAGAGAGAGAGAGACAGACAGAGAGAGAGAGCGAGAGAGTGTGAGCGAAAGTCACGCAAGAGACAGAGGAAGAGAAAGAGAAAGAGAAAGAATATCAGAAAATACAGAGAACAAGAAAGACGAGAAAGAAAAAGACAAGAAAGATAAATAAGAGAGAGGAAGGGGAGAACAAGACAGAGGAGAGCACCAAACGACAAAGTGTGAGAGAGAGAGAGAGCGAGCAAGATAAAGAAAACAACGGTGAAAGAGACACTTTGACAATAGTTGTTATATTTGAAGCTTCCACATTTATGGGTAATTATACTTTGCCTCAACTTTGAAGGGACAACAAGAAACAGCTTATTGCGTTGGTGATCATGGGGCTAAACGCTAGACGCAAAACAGAGAACCCTTGACGGAGGACTTAGTAACGGGTTGAGTTTCAGGCAGTTTCAGGCAGAAGCAAGATGGGCCGACAGAACGGATGTACTAACCGTACTGAGAGGGCGCCAACAAAAAATCAGAGCTGCCCGAAATTGCCTGTGAACCACTTGCGTTTGTGCGATCCCTCGTCAATTGCAAGGCAAAAGGCAACCGACAACCTGCCCGGCCTTCATTTCGCTGCAAGACTGAGGAACTACTGCGACGTGTGCGGAAACCTCGGCGCCGTTTGCGACATCACGCCGACGAAGGCGATGGCTACTGAACGGACAGAACGTTGGGTGTTTAAGGGCAAGTTGGGCTCAAACTTAATTCGACACATCGGCGTTTGATTTCTTCACTTTTGATCTCTGTCTTTATCTCTTGTGGCTTTGCTAAATTAATATGGACACATAGCCAATCACACAGGAGGCTTCTCACGGACACTAGGCTTCATCCACATACTGCGGTGGGTGACGGCGGGGGGGGCTGCAGGGTCGTCGTGTGACGGTGGAGCAGCTGGCGGTGCGGACCTTCGAGTGCTCCCCTCACCCGGCGGGGGGGGGGGGCTGGGGAGAGGTGCCAGGGAAGGGAGGGACTTTGAAGCAATTGCAATTGTGCTAGCGTTTGCCCCCTTTTGATGTGTCAGATTCTCAGCCTGGGAACATGTTGCTTTCTCGTGGCAGGTTGTTCTCAACATAGGCACCGCGAAACAGGATTCTGGCTATCAAATCAGCCCCTGCCCTGCTCATCACAGGACGATCTCTGAGATCTAGCATTCCCCTTCTTTTCTCGGCCTGCCTGCACTTTGCAAATTTTGTGGCTTGAAGTTAGAGCTGTCCAAGACGGATGAGGTGAGGCCGCATTGAATCCTGACCCCCTTCACAAGGAAGTGAGTTTCTTCATACGACCTGCACCTGGCAAGGGGCCCCACAATGCCTAGCTTGTTGTGACTCAATCTGTACTTGTGAGACTTGGTTGTCTCTCAACTGCGAACGAACATTGACTGGCTGCAGCTACAAAAGCTTTGAAATTCCTTGCAGTGCCTCCAACCCGCCACTTTCTTATGCATGTCTCCTAACCGTGCAAAATCCACCCAAACCAAACCCACACAGATTCCAGCCCAGCTCCAACCCATCACGAATAGCACTAGAAGCACACCAAATTCAGCCTCGATCAACCCACTGCCCCTCAATGCATTTACCCACACTAATTTCACACTCAACCCATGCTAGATCAGGCTGAAATCAAAGTCCACGATCCTTGCTTCTATTCAGATACTTTCGCACATCAAATCCAACTCTTCTTCAAGATAATTTGAACTCAGCGTCATGCCAGAGCGAGAGAACACGGCAGAGCTTGAAGACCCTAACCTAAGACAGACAGTACGATATGGACGTCTTCAACAGCTGGAGGAGAGCAACCCTAGCTGGAGAGATCCTCCAAAATGCTTGAAGTTTGCATTTCAAGCCTCCATTGCAAGCTCCTCACAACTGCCCCAACAGTTGACATTGTGCCAAGCTGACCCAGACTGCTGCCGATCCACAATTTTGTTCCAAAGGGAAAAACGGGGGTTCTGATCAGCGCAGTATTCCACTTGGTGACTCCCAAATATGAACACGGGGCATTGGTGCGAAGCTCGGGCCCACGTTGGCCAATGCATATTCAGTCGCAGCAATTTGCGATCAGTCAACAAATGCGTGAACAGTTGCCATGAATTTCAACAGGCAAACCATTCTGAAATAGTTGGTGGACACAAATCCCCATGCAAAGGATCCCCACTAAGGGTCCCCCATTAAAATAACTGATGCCCGTGCAACGTGTGCAGAACAAGTGGCTCGTTCGCCAGGGCGAGCAGCAGACGCCGATGTTCCGAGCTTACTAAAACTTAACCACGACCAGAGCTGCCTTTCGTAATGTTAATCTCCGAAACCAAACAATGTTGCAAAGGAATTTCAGAAGCACAAAGCCGCCTCTTCGCCTTTTGAAGCCAACTGTGTTTTTTCATGTCAGAGGCCCGCGAGTATGTTGGATTGCTCGCTTGTTATTATGAGCTTGTTCTGGTGCGCTTGCTTAGCTTGCCTTCTTTGGCAACTTGGTCACAGACACATTTGTCAGGAATAGACTGCACGTATCATTATCCGAGGGCACTTCCCTCAGGCCCTCATAAGTCAGGGCTGGCTAAAGAAGCCACCCGTCGACACCTGCCCCTTGTGAGTGCTTCGCACCTTCTCTTTGTGTGAGCAGTCCCTGGGACATGTTTGATGGTAGGCCCTGGTAGGCAGCTTCTTGAGCTGGCCATTCGGATCATGCTGCTGTTCTGCGCTTCGTACTCAATTTCAACTCGCCTTCCACAGACACAGCTTAGATTCGATGGCCTGTCGACTTGGGGAGGGCATGTAGCAGGGAATTGCGAATTGCCAACAGCAGGGATCTGAATCTGGAGGTCAAGGGTGGTGTGTAAAAATGCCCTTTTTGTCCAACATGCTTCTCAAGGTGCCTTTATCCAGCGCATCAAAATATGGCCACATGTTGTAGCCTTCCACGCATTTAACTACTTGCATGAGGGGCGCATACGGATTGGAACTGATTGCGGAAGAGCCTGGCAAGCTCTCAACTTTTCTGGGCAGTATGGCGATAGAGAAATAGAACCGTCGTTGAGTGGAGAGGGCCTAATGCCCTTGTATGATATCGCTGTTTAGGACTAGCGGCTGGATCGCAGTGTCGCAGAGCCACGCCCACAAAGGCGAAGATAGTCCCAAGCGCAATTAGGAGTTCAGCCCTCTGGCGGCTGCGATCTGCTTTTGTTACCGGCCAATTTCTGCGAATCTGTCTATAGCCATGTTTTATCCGCCTGTGCCATGCACGGTGCAAGCCATCCTCGCGACTTCTGAAGGGGTGAACATCCCTGGTTTTGCTGGCCTGGAGCTCGCAGGATAGCTTCAATCACACCGACTTCCCTGATCTCGAGACCAAGAATCCATCCCGCGCACGCGCGGGTGACATGGGCTTCCGCTCTCAAAGCTGCTAGC
>CAUJNA010003499.1:130000-207500 GCA_963377175.1 Effrenium voratum | reverse complement strand
AAGGGTCATGATAAGATATTTAAACCCTGTCACATCTTGTCTGTCTCCTAGACACTCAACTGGAGATCTAGACACAAAATCTGAAGCATTGCCCAACCCTTGCCCAGCCCCCTCCCCACCTCGCACAAGCTGTGGTCACAATCTTTCAGTGGCGCACCTTTTCTCCTTTCCAAGACGGCCACCCACAAGCTGTTGACGAGCATGCTGGGAACGAGGACCTGAACCAGGGAATTCGGCGGCAGGCAAACAAGCACGTTGTCAATGCGTGCTCGCCGCCGACCATTCTTGCTTCCAGCCCCCACATTTAGGGATAGGTGTAGTATCGTTTTACACTTGTTGGTTCCCTATTCTGGTCACCCAACGATACCAAAAGGGAAATCTCCTCTGAATACTTGCATGGAACTGCCTCGGAAGAAGCAAGAAACACATTGTTTTTTGGGAAACCTTGTGGGGTTCATGTTGATCCTGACCAGAGCGAATATGTATGATGTATATATATATATATACATACACATAGATACATTTGCACATATACATATATACGAATACATACAAGCAAACACTTATCTATACACATACACATGCAACATGCTTAAATACAAAGTATACCCGATGGAATTTGCTGTTATATGTACAGTGCAATCAATTACACGCAGAATTCGACACGTGTAACGGACTGAGCCATGTTGGGAGGACAAACAGAGTTGGGATTCGTCCTGCTCAAAATTGCTGGTGCAGTTCCTTGTTTGCTTTTGGACGTCAATGACTTTGTACCAAGCGCAACTGGCCATACTGGCCCTTGTATTGATTGGGAAGGTTCATATCCCCTTTGCAACTTTCCGCGTCCGCAAGCTTGCAGCTCCCGCTTGAGGCCGCAGAGCTGGTTCTGAGCCGGCCGAAGCAGCTGCTCGCGGGCTGCGAGGCATCGAGCTGGTACATGTTCCCCATTCCATCCCGAGATGTTCTACGCGACCTGGCAGAAGGTTTCTGAAGGCAAAAGTTATGGAATTTCAAGCAGGAAAACAAAGTTCAAGCTAGGCAGTGGCTTCAGCTCGATGCTCGGGCGCCGTTTCTCGCCGCAGCAGATGCCGCATCCCGGATGCTCAACGACAACATCGGAAGTGTTGAGGGATGCATCATAGCAAACATGCAATTTGTCCGGGTGGCTTTCGTCAAGGGGCGGCTTGCTGCCGAACGTGGAATGTGCCTGTTTGGGCCAGGATAGCATGCAGTCAGCATTGGTGAAAGGAGAATGCCTGGGTTTTGGACAAAGTGGATGACACCCGAAGAGATGAATTGATCCGAGCAGAGCTTCGTGATACTTGAGCAAAAAGGGTTTTTAGACGCTGCTTTAGGCCAGTCTAAAACATTCTCACGCTGTAAGCTTGATCAGACTTGAGGAGCTGGCAACGGACGTGTTTTCAATCCAACTGCATGGCCAAAGAAAATCAGTGTGGCTCTCTTGGACCAGTGTCAACTCGTGTTCCTGACGGATCCTGTTGGTCATTGTATGCATTGATCTCGGCAAAGTGTATAGCTTGTGGAACCAAAAGCACGTCACCGATGGAAGAGGTATCCTTGCAACCATTTTTCAAGATGCCTGATTCACTGATTCAAGCTCATCGAATTGCAACTGTTGCCCACGCCTCACTGGTCATGGCGCGATGGGACGAGGCATTCTGCGCAGGCAGTCGGTTCACCAACCCATTCCTCCGGAGCCGTGGCATTTGCTGTCCAAGTAGGCGGGAAAAAAGAGGCGCGGACGGTGGTCCGGAAGCTAGGGGTTGGAGGTTTCCCTGGGCTCTTTCTGCGTGAGAGCACGCACCAAGCGCGCATATTTGGCCAGTTCCATGGTCAAAAGGGATGATACGCAGAAGGATAGTCGACCCTTTTGGACGACACAAGCTTAATTGTTTTCTTAAGGAACCATGGCCATGACTCAAGGAGTTGTGACTCGTTTCCTGTTGAAGCTTCGAGGGAGAAACCAAGCCTCGAGTGAGCCCTGACTGAGGTTTGCAATTTAAAACGAGAGCATTGAAACGAAGACTCCTTTGGATAGTTGCTGGGTTCCACGCGCGTGTTTGGAATTCTTTTGCCAAACTATTGCCATCAGACCCTCCTGGAGCGCATTTGAGTGCCCAGACCTGCCCTATCTCTCAGCGATATGGAGAATCTGATGTATCCATTCCGATTGCAAACACAGTTGGCATGAATCAAGCACGACCAAACACATGGTCATTTTTTTTGCCTTTCTCTCATTTCATTCTCTTCTCTTCTCTTCTCTTCTCTTCCCTTCCCTTCCCTTCCCTTCCCTTCCCTTGTCTTTCTTGTTCAGCTCCGGTCAGAAAAAAAACCGAGATTGAACTTGCGAGTGACGTTTCGGAGCAGCTCTGAGGGCTCATGCTTGTCTCTTGCCACAGGAGTCTCATTGCCCTCCTGCAGTAGTCGTTGTCCTTGGCTCGAATCAGCACGTGTTGGCCTGCCAGAGCGCCCCACCTGGCCCTACACCTCAACAAGTATGGCCAATCATTGTTGTTGAAGCTACCACTCCGAAGGTAAGGGTGTTTGGAAGCCCTACATATGCTTTCCTCTTTGCCAAATCGATGCGGAGTCAATGGTCAGCACAGGCTTTCACAAGATTGATCGAGCCCCGTTGCTGGACAGGACATGCTGAGCCCATTTGCGTAGAATCCAAAAGCCCCACCCCCCCCCCAAACACCCCCTAAAAGCCATCTCCAGCCAGTGCCATCCTTTCCAGACGAGCCGCCGTTGTGCCATGCCTGTGCCATGGCTCGCCGTGCGGGCCGGGAGACAAGCCGTGGGACGCGGGTGCTGCCCCCAATGAACAGTTGGCTATGAGGTTTAATTGGCACCAAAGGGTCCCCCATCAAATTCACACCCAGTTGGCAGGCACTAGTTCCCCAATCCACGTTACAGTAGCTGGCTGGAGCCGCATCAATCATGAACGGCATTGTAAACTGGAGTAACCGGTTGGTTGTGAATTGGGGCGTTTGTGCGATTTCCCTCAGAGCATCAAGAGAGCATTTACATGAGCGTTCCAGTTTGAAAAGAGCCGCTTTGTTTGAACAGATGCTTGTAGCGGCCATGTCGACGCTCAGTTTAATTCAAGCAGGTCAAATGCCACAGCAGGGGGCAGCTTCAGTCTTGACCAATGCCCTACCTGGGGTGACCTGTTGAAAGTCATCCAGGGATGTCAGCTTACCTCAAATCCCGATGCAGCCCAAGTTCACTCAGCGCAGTTTTGTTCATTGCCTCGGCTGCGCATTGGGGTGTCCTGCAAAACTCCGGCATGCCATAGATTCACGTTACCTACTGCGCTGATGTCCTAGGTGTTCAACCCATGGGGTCCATTTTGATCCTGAGGCTTCTTATTTCGCCTTCACGCGAGGGGGCCTTTTTTGGGGTCACGCCAGCCCCCCAAGCTGATTCCGCTGGCATCGCACTGAAAGTGGCGCCAGGTCTTGTGGCTCAGGCCTGGCCGGGTCACGAGAGCCATATGGGCCATGCGCACAGTGCGTTTGCTTCTAATTCCACGGGGTGAGGTTTTGTTTGTCTTGATGTTGGAGGAGGCTCTGCCAACGAGTCGTTTCGACGTCAGATGTGTTGCAGAATGCTGGCATCGTCGCAGCATGTTCCGGCACCTGCAGCGAAGCTTCCAGTAGATGTTCCCCCGACATGCTTCCCAAAATAGAATACCTTCTTGAAATTGTTGGTTTTCTGTTGATTTCCCTTTGTGCCTTGGCAAACTGATTCTGCACAGCACCTGGGTTGTGGGGCGGGAGCCAGCCCGTTGCGGCGGGGCGCAGCGGCGAGACGCCAGGCACTTCCTGCTACTTTCCGTGGCTTCCAGCACCGTGCAGGCGCAGCGGCGGCTTCCCATCAGGAGCCTTTTTGGTGGCGTTTTTTCGCAGTGGGAGTCTGCAGATACGGTTTGAAGATTAGGCAAGCCACGAAAAAGAAGCCAGACATTCTGGGCTTTCCTATTTCAATTCCCGAGTGGAAACCGGGGCCAGTTAGATGTTGGCGCGTCGCCTTTCAGTCCCAGACAGAGTTGGCATTGAGCAGGAGTCCAGCATTTGGAGACCTGGATCGTTACTTTCTCGCCTGTGGACTGGCTAGTGTTTGCAGCTTGGGGCTTGAGGGGAAGCCGTGACCAAGATTGGAGCGCCAACACGGTCTCGGAAGCCAGGGGCATGAACATGCTACAAGCAGTTTATGGCTGCTTCATTGTTGGGGAGCTTGCATTGGGCCAATTGAGGGGAGGAGCATTGGCAAGGACCATAGTAATAGTGACTCTAGCTTTCTGGAAGGGGAGACTACCACTAGTTCAAGAAGAAAACAAGGGTTCGTGCTCCATTCTCTTCGCTTGAGCCCCCGGCAGGTAGTCTGGTTCATGGAGTATCCAAAGCCGTCTTTCCTCATGTCCCTTTGTTAGGCCACTACCATTTCCGCTGGCCCCAGCTCGGCGAGCCGAAGTCGGAAAAGACACGAATCCGGGGTCCCGGGGTCGGGCCGGACCCCAAAGATCGAAATCCACAAAGTCACAGAGCCATGGTCTGAAGATTTGAAGGATCCCATTACTTGGTGGTTCCCAGCCATCTCTTTTGCTTTTTAGCCTTTTAGTGTTTAGTGGGGATTTTCATTTAACCCACTAAAAGTTAAGCTTTTAGCGGGGGATCTGAGGACAGCCCAGAATAGAAATGCCGCTTTCGACTTCCTTGTCTCGGATTCTCGCGTCCCCTTCAGAGTCGCAGGTGTCGCAGGGCAGCTTCTGGGACTCCCTCTACGCCGCGGCGCCCAGAGAGCCCAGAAGCAGCCAAGCCGAGCCTCCGATGTCGGGACGCACGAAACAATGGGCTGATTCACAAAAACAAACACATTACGAGCAATCACTCGGATATGTGCAGCTGGATGACTGGCTAAGTGCCATGCTCTTGCGCCAGCCCTGACTGGGGTGAACCCGAAACAACAAACAACGGCGCGTTGATCATTGAGCTATGGGTACTTGTTCGAAAGGCTCCATCTTGCTGAAATCGGCCATGAGAACAATAGACGTGATCAGTGATCAGCTATTTCGTGGCAAGTTTGCTTGTTGGCCTGAAAATGGACCAGCATGCCGCTGATTTGCCCTTCTAAGCCTTTCTGCAAAAGTTTGCATTCAGTGGAGGACCATAAAATCCTCCCCAGGCCATCAACGGCACGCTTCTTAAATGGCGGCCTGCGGGACTTACCGATTCTTCCAGCTGGCAATGGCACGCCAACTAATCACACTCATGGTTCTTATTTGCAAAAGTTGGGAAGCACAGATGGGCAGTAAAGAGATATAAAGAAATGCCTTGTTGGTGGCAGCTGACTTCGAAGGCGGCCAGCCTGCAAGATTTCATGCAGGCTGTCGCTGCTTAGGCTTCCGAGGGATTGGGCAAATTGCAACCTTGATGCCTCACAGTCGACAAGTTCCAAGAGCAACCTTGTCCATTCGGCTGAGGCAGAGAACACTCGCCTGGGGGTTGAGGCTGGCTTGCATTGAGTGAGACCAGGTATATTAGGCCAAGCTAGCAGGTGCGGTTCCCCTTGTAAAGCTAACTTGCCGAGCGGGGGAGGATATGTTACCATTGCTGGTTGCAAAGATGTGCATCATGAGTCCATGAGCCAACCACGTCATTTGAGGGATTGGTTCCCTGTCGGCTGATGGGAGATGCTATTTTGCCCACTGCGAGCTACTTCACAAGTGTCGAGCGACTTATACGGGTCGAGTTTAGCAGGTGCGGACGTTATCCGCATTTTACATTGCCTTTGCCATGTTCCAGTTGCATTGATCCGAGCTTGCTCTGACTGGAGATTGAGACAGATTTGAGCTTGATTTCCAGATGGAAAGCTTGTCAGGATGATGGGACAGAGGCAGACTTAGGATTCAGGAAAGATGTTGCTTCACATAGCCGCCTAACTGGCACTTGAGGCCCTGATGTTTTTGTGCGTGCCCAAGCTTGCCGCGAACATGCTACAAGCCTTTAGCTGCTTCTGCCCGCAGAATCCAAACACTTAGGCATCCAAGCCACAGCCCCAAACCTCGAGGCATTTTGACAACTAAAACCCTACACCCCTAGCACTCGGCTCAACTTCTAGCGCCAGAAGACAGCTTTTCATGCTACACCCTTACACACATTGCTGTATAACCTATGGGTTTGTGTCAAAATGGCCGGTTTCCTTTTGAGTTCCCTTCAGAAGGAGCCCCAAAAGGGGGATTACACTACCAACAACGCAACCCAATTATATGTACTTCCCTTACCCAGCCACCTTTTTTTTGCGCTAGTCACACCGCCTCTCTAGGAACTTGGACGCTCATTTCGAGCCCTGGGCTTTGCTCTTCGGGCTCAACACGATTGACGTTTGCCGACTTTGACCGGTCTACAGTTGGCCATAGGATCCTTCCGTAGGGCAGTCTCTTGCGGGCCTCAGGCTGGTATACGATTGCTTTCAACGAAACACAGCATTTCTTTGCTAGTAAGCTTCTAACTGTAAGGTTGCTCTGCAAACAGGATGCACTGGATGACTGATCTGGGTCTTTGGGTGATGCCCCTCCTGACTGCCAGGACTTCAATGCGTCGTGGCAGGAGGTCGACTTGGCAAAGCTTTCGCAGGCACGCTGGCTGATATTTGTTTGGAATATCCGGATTGTCAACAGAGGGCCAGACAGCTGGGGCCCTTTGGACTCCAGATGGTTGCACAGCCTTGATTGTGATGCATGAGGCCACCACACCTTCATTGTCTATTGCAGTTGCAGAACACGGGATTTTTTCCTTATCTTCATGAATGCTCCTTAGGTACATCTAGATACCATGTCCTCAGCACAGCTTGCCATGGCCCCCCAGCTCTGACAGCCGTAGGTGCTGGAGGGTCGGATCGACCTGCGATCCGAGGCCGTTGGGAAAATGTCGCAAGTGTGCGTGTCCTTTTGTGCCTTGAGTAAAGGCACCCTCTCCTGGCACGTCGCATGCAAGTCCATTTGCAGTGCCGATGTAAATCTACGTGAGGTGTATGTATGGGTGCCTGCATGCAACTCTTGAATTCTGTGTGGTTCATGTGTGCGGATATGGACACATATGCCATGGTCAAAATTCCAGCGGCCCCTGGTCCCTTAGGGAGGGGCATGGGGAACTCACCAAATGTCCCGCAAAGTTGAGGGGCTCTCTAATTCTCCCATGTCCTCTTGGGAAAAGCAAGTAAGTAACTTTTGACTTGTGCGTGTGTTCAGTGTATGGCTAAAAGCGATCAGTTTCCTATGGTGTCCATGCCTTGATTCACACGAGTGTTGCTGCCAAGAAGTCACCAATTCTTTGACCTGAAACTGGTTCTCAGTGTTTGTGCTGACATTCCCTGCCCCCACACTTTGGATGGACATCTGGAACCGCGAACACGGGGCCGAAGCGATATTTGTGGTCACTCTGGGAGTCAACGGGTCTTTCGTAGGAGCTCCGGGTGGCCGTCTTGGGAAGCGGGGACTCGCCGCTGCCGCAGGACGGGTGGGCTTGACGTAAGCGGCTTGAGACTTGCTGGGATTGTGGGGCTGGGGGACAGGAGATTCTCTAAGTTTTTGTTCTTGTCAAGCAACAACTCGAAGTTTGTTGGAGATTCTCATGCAATCCGAGTTCGATTGGCACGCTGATTTGGTGATTAACTAGAGATCTTGCTTCAAGATTCAAGGCCATCCTTTGATGCTTAGTCAATATGGAGGTGGAGTTTAGATTGAACCCCCCCCAGCCTGTTCTTATATCGGGATTGATCTAAAGTGCTTCCCTCCAAAGAACCTAAGGTGAAGTCTTGTTGGGTCCAAAACCCGGGGATGATCCCTTATAGTGTTCCCTCGTAGAGGTGTGTGGATCCTCATGTGGACCTCTGGTTGGTGAGACGGGATGTTTGATCCTTCAATTGATTGCTCCCTGCACAGGTAGCTAGGATCCCCAAAGGGTCCATAGATTCTCCAGAAAGTTAAACCTTCCAAAGTAGAAGTTGCCACATCCTCTGAGGCCACAACGTTCACATGCTTTCCAGACATCAGTATTGTGTTTCGCTTGTCGCCGGTCTTGATCTTGCAGGTTTTCAGCGCGTGAATTCAGGGCGGCGTTGCCATTGTGGCTGAGGGAAGGCGTGCCCTTCCGATTCATGTTTTTTGCGCCCTTTGGACAGTCCTGTCTTCCATGGCGCATAGAATCGGATGGAGTCTGCGCCATGGATTTGCCAGGAGATGGTGGCGCAAGGCATCCGAGCGGTCACAGTCGGCGCCCAGGAGAAAGACTATCTTCAGCCTGTGGAAGTGTCCAGTTTTGAGAGGCTTCATGTATTGTATCCCTTTTCAACGAAAGCCGTGTGTGTCATATGCTCGTGGGGCTTGAACAATTATTTCCAGGGCGTCCAAGCGAAGAAACACGCTTTCGGCGCAAAATCGAGTAGCGACACCACCTCCTACACCTAGGGCAAAACATCATCATGTTCCCGGGTGTATTCACCTCTCGGCGCCCATATCAGCAGCTCTGCTCGGCCGGAGTCCGATTTTGCAAGTTGTGCTTTCGGTTCAAATGTGCATGCTGCTCGCCAGCAGTTGTAGCAGGTATAACGGAAGCAATTCTCATGTGTGCGGTGACAGCGGTTAATTGAGACGCAGCTCGAGTCGAATGATTCCTTATGTAGATGTTCCTTATCATCCTTCACTGGTCCTTGGCGGATGCAGGTAGGGTCAGGACGAACCTTTAAGGCAGCTCCATGTGTTTCTTCGTTTGAGAAGTACATTTGGGGCCCTTTTTGCATGCTCCTTACAGTCCCATGGCCCCTGGATGCAGGTAGAACTCCATTTGTTCGACCGTTCAAGTGCTCTATGCAGCCATGGGGCACTGATGTTGCAATGTTCATGATGCATGTAAGGGGCATATATATATATATATATATATATTAGCTAAATTTAAGAACTCGTAAACGTATAATTCTCAAAACGCGCGAGGTGGGGCGTACGGGGTGTTTTTGAAGCAACGAGCGCGTGGACGGACGAGTGGACGAGTAGACGGACGAGTGCACGGACGAGTGGACGGACGAGTGGGCGGATGGACGGACGGACGGACGGAAGGACGGACGGACGGACGGACGGACGGACGGACGCACACACGCGCACGCACGCACGCACGCACGCACGCACGCGCGCACGCACGCACGCGCGCACGCACGCACGCACGCGCGCACGCACCCTTCCGTGCAGAAATAAGGGCAGAAATAAGACCATTTTATGGTCTTAAAAAGGTCTTTTTTCTGTACGCGTGGGCCCGTACAGAAATAAGACCTTCTTTAAGACCATAAAATGGTCTTATTTCTGCCCTTATTTCTGTACGGACGGGTGCGTGCGTGCGCGCCCGCGTCCGTGCGTCCGTCCGTCCGTCCGTCCGTCCGTCCGTCCAACCGCGCACTCGTCCGTCCACTCGTCCATCTACTCGCGCGTGCGCTCGCACACTCGTACGTTCACCCGCTCGCTCGCCCGCGCGTTTCCCTCGCGCGCCACTTGCCCAGGTTTTCTGGAAAATGCCGTTAACGACCTCTCGAATACAGCTAATATATATATATATACATTTATTTGGCTCACTCTTTCTGTGTGAGGACAGGGACACCAAAAACACAACCACCACTTTAGGGGTCCCCTGAAAACAGACACACCCACATATATATATATATATATACACATATATATATATATATATACAAATGCTGGATGTGGCTCACAATATGATATCTACACTCCATGCACCACATAGCTGTGTTTTTCCCCACACTTGGCGTTTTGCAGTTTGACGGATTTTCCCGGTTTGGTACCTACTGATTTGGAGCTCAGCAAACTTCTCTCGGTTGGGGGGAAGTTGGGCTGGGCCAGCTTGACGCATGATTTTGCATGCAAACCTCGGACGTCCGGAGAGAAATCCGAGGAATCCGCACAAAGAGAATATCTCCACTAAAAGGGGAACCAGCCCTGATTGTTACGGCCCTGGGGATGAATCCGAAACTGAGGAAGGGGAGACCAAGGGGAGAGTTTCCAGTCGTAGTCAACTTGCTGTAGCGTTCATTGCTCGTCATGGCCAGTAAGGTGATTCAAAGGCTAGCCTTGTCAAAGAAATTCACACCGTGTGCTGTTCGTTGCTCCGGAGGCCATAGATTCCAGCGAGGCGCTCTCAAGAATGCCCAGGCGTTTTGAGGGCTGTCACCATCCAGGGTGAAGACCAGGGACTTCGGGATAACGCCGCGTTTTGGCAATCAAAACATTTAATCCCTTCGGCTCTTGACAGGGCCTTGATTTTTTTGCGCAGTAAAATTCACGGGTTAGAAGTGGCGATGGCCAATCTATATGTTCCAATCTGGCCTCTTCGAGAATACCTGAATCTAGTTGAGATGATTGGCCCAGTTGTATGAATCAGTGAATCTTTTCTTGTTCTGCCCACGGTGGCATTCATCATGTGGGTGCCAATTACCCATGCAAGTAGCGGCGCACTAGATACATGTTATTCAATGCGGAAGAAGCAACCTCCTGCCGATGGCCATATTTTCATGCATGGTCAGCCGAGCACACTAGGTGCTTTGTTTGGAAAGCTGTTGTAACTTCGCCAAGATCCCAACACGAATCTGTATATGCAGCACTTCTCACTGAGGGTCCAACTTGATGGAGCCAAGTGTGTCCGACTGATGCCCGTCGCAATTTGCTCCCAGAAGTCTCACATGCCTTTGAAAGGGGGGGGTCCAGAGCTGCTTGGAAGACGCATGCTTTCCTTGTATTGAAGCCCGTTTATGTTTCGATTTTAATCGGCTGTACCCAGGCAGCACGTGGGAGATTCGCCCCACTTGTACCTACCAGCCCAAGTTGTATAGCCGGGAGGTCCTGTTTGCTACACCTCCCGATGCAACAAGGGTGAATGGAGGTGGTGGATGGACAAGCATCCCCTCCATCCGTCCATCGTGCATTCCAGGTCCCAGAGGCCGCGTGGCAAGAGCATATCATCAGGCAATCCGGCTCTGGTTCGGCAGGACCGATCCCAATCCCACCCCCATTGCTTCCCATTTCGGGCATCCCATCACGTTCCATCTTCCAGCCCTCCCATGCCTCATCCCTTCCCCTCCATTCACATCCCACAACTAAAAGACCCATCCTTCCAATCGTTTCCCTTCCCATCCTGCCATTCCCATCCCCTTTTCTTCCCTTGCGACACCTATTTCCCACCTCCCCTTGTTCTCACACACCTTCCACATCCCCTCCATGGCTTACCCCTTGCCTCAAATTCTCCGGAGCCCTGCGTCTCCAGGCCTGGCCTTCGCTGGCTGAAGGAGGCGGGAACGGGGACACTGCTCGTGCGGCCGACTCGCCGTCGATGGCGCCGAAAAATGCGCCGCGTTCGCTGGGAAGATCTGCATCCCACGTGGATTCAGGGTGCCGCCGGCGTGACATTTGTATGTCACTGTATATCGCTTTGGAGAGCATTGGGCAACACTCGTCTCACGTTGCGGCCAGTGTTTGCACCTAAGTGGACCGCGGCACACGTCCTGCACGATTGTTCCCGTGCCTATTTGGTCATTGACCTTTGTATGGACTACCGCATCTTTGTTTTTTTTGAACTACTAAGTTGAGTTTGGCCGTTATTTGCAAGAAACTCGGCAATTACCAGCGGCAATGTGCATCAATTGCAACTTGGGAACGAAACTTCCGCAGCATGACAGGGAGTCTATCTTGTCAACTTGTTCGAAGGCCGTCAGGCTGCTCACGAGATGCAACAACGCGCACATTATATGCTTCTTTTGCGTTTAGTTCACAGCGCACACTTTTGTCGATGATGTTCAACCCGCTGCAAACTGACTTGGCCAGCATGCCCTGGACATCATGGAAAATGGACATGTTATTGTTGCCAGCCTGTCATCGTGATTCTTCTTTGGAGCAGGCAACTTGGTCAGCTTATTCTTGGGCCCAGCACGGAGCGTTGGCGCTCCGGCTGCCTTGGTGAGGATGCACGCAAGCCGACGCCTTGCACTCAGGGCCAGAATCGGCCAGGGGGGGGGATGGGCAGGATGCAGTGACGTGGTTGTATTGTGGTGCACCTTTCCGTTGCCAAATGATTTGGAAGAGTCTAAACTGAACTCCAGGAGGATGTTTTGCGAGGCCTTTTCTCATATTTCAAGGTAGTTTTGCCACTTTTGGCGGATGGCAGGGTCACGAAATGGCGGCCGTTGCAATTTGAGCAAGTTTCCGGCTCTTGTTTTTACACGGCTGGTCCATTTCGAGATTGCAAGGCTCCGCTCCAAATCATGTTCAATCCAATCAGAACGAGGAGAGCCCGCTACCTGTGTCGCGCAGATTCTGAGGTGTCGCGCAGATTCCACATGTTCAAAATGTACAGGCTGAACCACCTGCTTTCCGAAGTAGGTTCAATGCTGGTTTTGACCGTGACTTTTGGCTGATTTTAGGTTGTGAGATAACTCGATCCACAGGGTTAGAGTCTTAAAGTCAACGAACCTTCGGCGTTCCCACTGTCTCAGTTGGGCTCTCTGGGCCCGGTGGACCCGGAGGCGCTGGCCTGGCCCATGCCCGGAGGTCGTTGGAGGCCTCCGCCTTCGACCTGGTGGTGGAGCTGGGGCTCCTGGACGTGATCCTCGCGGAGCCCGGCGACGCCCGGGACTGAACCAAGCGAGTCGGATTTCGCCGAGCGACATTGCTTTTTTTTCAATGCATGGGGGGCATGAGGGCAGCCAGGGTGCCTGCTTCGGATCCAGTGATTATAATGGCAACCGATCAGAATCACTTCTTAATCGTTCGTATCAGCAGCTTTTGGCCGCTTGACCCACCAGGCCACTTGTCTGACCAGATACCACCGGCAAAATTCTGCCCACCCAACCAGCCGTACGATTGCTTGGCCCTCCAGGCAACCTTGCTCAGGTCTCATTGCAGAAGCCACCAGAGCATGGGACAAGCTGAACCAACAGCAGCCGAATTCACGGATGACCACAGAGGACCGAAGACAAAGAGCAGAAACAGCTGCAAAATGTGGGTTGGGCTCACAACAGGGCACGGATTTCACTGGTTCTTGGTTTCTCTTGAGCCCTGGTCCCGCCCTGTGGATATGAATGTTATTCTGAAACCATCAAAAGTGGTTGGTGGACATGAATCAAACACCATCCTGATGTCCACCAAGGGGTCCCTTTGCATCTCATACCATGATCATTTGAATCTGAGAAACCTCGGTTTCAGGCCGCTGGCCTGCTGCGGGAGGCCCGGCGCCTCTTGTGCGCTGGGGGTGTGGGCCCCAGGGCCCCCGGGTCCCAGGGTTCCAGGTCCCCAGTTCGAGTTAAACAGTTAGGTGCGGGTTTGAGTTGTGTGAAAGCTAATCCCCTTCGTTGTACATCGTGTGTGTTCCGTAGATTTGCTATGCCTGCGGAAGATTGCTGAGTATGGTGTGGCCAAGGTGCTGCCACCAGCGCGCAAGGCAACAAGAGTGCACGGTTTTGGCGGGTTTGTGAAGCTTAGATTCATCAGCTGTGCCGCAGCGACAAAGGTTTGCAATATGCGCAAAGCTAGTTGCTGAAGGCATCCCAACGCCCCTTGTAGAGATCGAGATCGTGGACTGGGCACAAATTCGCGCCAAGGGTGTGATGGTCAACGGCAAACAGATGTACTGAGGATCTTAAAAAGTACTTGGAGTAGCTGAGTGATTCGCAACGCTAGTTACAAGGGTTCCTAAACGGAACATGGTAACTAGGATCCACAGACTCTCTGCTTTGCAAGGACTCGGATCCTCAAAATCAGCCGTTGAAAGTGATTCAACTGGCGACGAAGCCAGCTGTGACTCACCCAGGAGTGCATATGTGTGGGCTGCACACATCTAAATTTTAAAGAGCTGCCTGTACTGGGATGCACGCATGCGTCCCTGGACTCTTGGACTGAATTACATGCAATGTATGATGTAAGCAGTGAATATTGATATTTCCTGCTCATCACTCTGATTGTAGCGAGTCATGTTGGAGACGATCACACACGTTCAGCCCTTGCTCTCATTGTGGCCAAGGCCATCCAAGGCCTTTTTGTTCTCGAAGCGATAGATTGTGTTGGTTTTTTCCTTGACCCAAATGGGAAGCAGATGGCGTCGTGAAATCGGTTTTGCGCTTAGCTTAGGCCTCTTTGTGAGCGGTTCCACCGATGCGCCGTCGACGGGATGCCCAGACCAGTCTAGACCAGTCTGCGAGAGTGTCGAGAGCGTGCTGTCATGGGGCTTCTGGCGGTTGGCTGAATTGGAATCCACACTCCTGGCTAACTATCGATTTTTCGACACTGCCTGACTTCAACCCATGAGGCATTGGGCCCTGTTTGACATGATTGCGTGATGGGTGCCATGCACCATGGCGCCACTAATTACCGCACACAGGGTTTGACTCTTGGAACATGGGTTGCGCATGAAGAGGGCTGCTTGTTTCAGCCTCGTCGGTAGAACGACACGGTAATGCATGCAATGTACAAGCGGCATCTACACCACCTCCTGGTTTTCATGTGTGTTCGCTTTCTGCAAACACATCAACCTCAGAGCTACCCTTCGGATTTGGTCGTGGACAGCTGAGAGGGATCAATCCTGTCGGTCTGGGAAAGCGTGACTTGATCTTCAAGTCACGATTAGTCACGAGTCGTGTTGAACATAATCTCCCTCGAACAAGTTTGTGAAACACATCCAAACTGATTAAGCGACTCGTGGATGGTTGTAACGTTATTTAGATGGCGTGTCTCATCAGAACCCCCGAGATACTTGTTGTCTACGCATGTACCATAGAATGCTTGCATCCTGCACAGGCAGTGGCCTCGCCTGAGGTTTCGCTTGCCACTTTTGGCCAAGCATCCAGCGGGAGGCAGAGCGGGACTTGTACTATGCAAATCAAACCCAACATGGTCGGTACTAAGTGAACAAGAGGCATGCTGTGAAGGTCAATTAGGCATGGCTTCAACCAAACATGAAGTAGGCACAAGCCTCATGAGGAAGCTTGATGAGCTGCTGATTGTTGCGTGTTGGTGCAACGGGGATGTGTCTTTGCCCCTTTGATCCGACTCAGCCACGGCAGTGTTCCTTGGTCAGAGCGTCCGGAGAACACGGCGTCTTGAAGGCAGCAAGTGGCTTCCATACGGTTTGCGTTTCATCCCCACCAAAGGGTTCCAGATTCCGCATCATCCCCGGACTGCCAAGTTGCCCCCGGAGGCTGGGCAGAAGAGGCGGAGGTGCTGAGGCCGTGCCAGTGATTCGCGTACACATCCAGCCTCGGTCCATGACAATCGTTATCCAAGGGCACGGCACTTCACGCGACATGGCCTGTGCTTTGCGGGCGGTGAGCGGAATCCGCGAACAGCCACATGACAAGTAGTAGTTTCCTGGGCTTGTTTCCTTTGAGTATGGGAATGCGTCGAGGGTTAGCACGCCTCAGGCTCCCGCGAGCCCGAAAGTTGGCCCTGGGCCGAGCAGAGCAGCGACACATGTCCCGAGGGCTGGGGTTCAGGAACCTCCCTAAAATGGTGAGTGTCCCTTTGAAACCAACCAAAAGTTGGTTCCCCCGCAAACAAACACACCCATGTCAGTCTGAAAATGGGGATCGACCCCCTGCGGGTTTGGCGGCTGTGAGGATGAATTCAAAGGGGCTCGAATGTGGAGAAACCTGTGTCAGCTGGAGGAGCTACATATCAGCAGGTACGCTTGCGCGTTCGTTGCTTGTAGAGCCACTCCAGGATAGTTGTCAGCTCGGTTGAAGTGGGTTTCCAATTCGGTCACTGGGAGATGTCAGGGTTTGAGCAGCCTTGCGTACAGTTGCTCTGGGAGGTGGTCTTGAAGAGGCACTGAATGTGGGTTTTATGCCACGTTTGATTTAAAGCTTGGAGCTTTGCGATGAGATCGATTGCACTGCACCTGTCTTGAATAATGCCTGCTCCGCGTGATCCGAGGCCAAAATCCAAGCAGGGCCATGGTCAGTGAGTGACAAGTGGCGCTTGCCTCCTTTAAAAGCAAGGCCTAATATTCTTTGTAACTTTGGTAGAACCAACCGTCAATGGGTTTTGGTCGCAGCTCAAATGGTGGCGAACCTGGCTGTCCGGAAGACCCTTTGGTTATTTTGCGCGCTTTTGGCAGGATCGAGCGTGATTAGCCAGGGTCCAGCACCTTCCGAATTCCCAATCGGTGGCTCCGGGTTATGAGGTTGCATCAAGCACCAGTTGGTTCCTTCGGTTGGCAGCTGCTGAGACCCCAAGGTCCCAGAGCCATAGCAGCTTTCTGCCATGCGGCGTCGAGCTCGGCTGCGGCTGGTGCTGGTGCTGCTTTTTGCGCGCTGGGGCTCGCCCTTCGCCTTCGGCCCCCAGGCGCCGCCCCAAAGTGCCGAGGGTCCGAAGGTCGACGCCAAATCCGAGAAGCCGGCGGTGCAGCTGTTGGGGCGTGAGGCCTGGCGCTTCAATGTGTGGCGGGCAGAGACGGACGATGTGCGCGGGGGCCAGTCGCAGGCGTCCTTTTTGGGCCTCACCGACGAGTCAGGGCACGCAGAGTTCTCGGGCCAACTGGAGGCGGACAAGGACGCGTTTGCCGGGGTGTCGCTACAGGCGTCGCAGCTGCCGGAGGCCCTATGTGAGCTGAAGGGGTTGGTGCTCCACCTCGAAGAGGCGGACGGCAAGGAATACGCCGTGGCGCTGCGAATGCTGGGTGCGCCTGCAGGGGTGGAACACGTGTTCCGCTTCAAGGCAGAAGGCAAGAGCAGAGTAGAAATGTTCTTCCGAGATTTCAAGCCCACCCTAAGAGGAAAGGAGACTGAGGATGTGCAGCCGGCGCTGGCCCTGGAGCGAGTGCAATCCATCACCCTCCAGACCCGCAGGTCTTTTGACAACTCTGCGGGGCCCTTCTCGCTGGTGCTCAAGCGATTGGAGGGTCTGGTTGGCCGGGAGCTCCCACCACCCCCGAAACCTGCGCGGGAGACCAAGTGGACGTGCTCCGCCTGCGGCACCATGAACTTTGGCATCGCCAGGTACTGTGAGCGCTGCGGGGAGAGCCGCAACGCGGAGGAGGACCGGGCCCGGCGCGCCCGCGCGGAGGCGGAGCGGTATGCGCAGAAGAAGTGGGAGTGCGCCGGCTGCGGCCAGAAGAACTTCCCCACATCAGAGGAGTGCTTTAAGTGTGGAGCCCCCAGGGCGTGAAGCGGCCAACGCTGCCGCGAGGCTGGAAGTGTTGCTGTAGGTTCGGCGAGACACAAAAAGCAAAGTGCCATGACTGACCTATACACAGGCAGGACTGACTGACGCATCGGACGGAAACTGCCAACAATCGCTTGTAGGTTGCCTTGTGAATTGCTTTGATTGTGCACATGTCATACACATGTATATATGTACACATAGAGATGACTAAAGCAGCACATATTGCACACCTTGGAAAGGTTGGACGGATGCTGCACAACTTAAGTTTTTTTTCCCCTTGACAGCTGAGGGAAGGGGAAGGCGACTTGTGCCAACCCTATGCAATGGCCGCTGATATCAGGCATGCCGATGTTGACCAACATCCAAGCATAGTGGAGGTTAGCTAGTGTTCCATGCATGAGCTTGGACTTTGAAAGACAAAAGGATGCGGGGCCAACGTGCAGCTGCATCCGGAGAGTGAGGCCCCAGCTTGTCCTCCTTCAACGCCTTGAGACAGGTGGCCACCAACAAAGATGCGTCCTCCCGGTTCCCGACCTTCCCCATAAATATAAATATAAATACAGATACAAATATAAATATAAACATAAATAAGCATATAAATATCAATCGCTTCGCCAGCCCTGAAGACCGCTTTGCCAAGGACCCCCGACTCGTGGAGCTCGACCCAGCCTGGGAGGCGCGGCGCCGCCTCGTGGCTGGATGGGGAGCCTTTTGTCGAGCGAAGGGTCTGCATGTTCAGTGCGATATTCCCCGAAAAGCCAAATGATGGTTCCATGTTATTCAGGAGCCCACAAATCATTTGTTGGAGACAGCTGCCCAATCCAAGCAAAGAAATCGGGCCAATCTTGCACAATTCTAAGCAAAACCCAAGCAACCAGACATTAGCGGTGGAAGTCACAATGTGCGACGCATCAAAGCAACAAGGGTAGTTCGGATTTCCCGTGTCCTTTGCCATGCAGCGCGAGATGGGCTGGATGTTTGGATTCAGAAATGGCTTGGTCAGTGTGGAAGAGATGATTGCTCCATCGATCCGGATCGTTTGGACACTCGAACCTGTATCTCGACGTGCATTGTTTTGCTGCCCTGAGCTGTGCATGGCCCGGCCAGAACATGGGGATGAATGCGACATGTTTGACAAGGTCGCTATTCAATATGTCAATTGGTCTTGGAGGTTTGTACCCGGTCGCTCTACTCAAAACACGCAATGACATGATCGGCACTTCGTGACCATGTAAAATGACTCCATCCTCATGGTCAGACTTGCTGTAGGCGAGGTTGAATCGCAAGCTGTTGCTGCCATCTTTCGAAATGGGGTCAGCACCTTGATTTTATCACTTGAACATGTTGCTCCGTCATACTATGACCGAGCCAGGGTTCTTATACCAGTACAAAAGGCGATGTAACAGCCTGTTCTTGGATCCCCTCTTTGCTTGAGAAACTTGCAGACTTGTGCCATGGCTTCACCTTTTAGCCCCAGAGCAGATGGATTTGGAGGCCGCGGATTCCAGCGTTCAGGTCTGTGGACGGGAGAGAACGCCGTTGTGTGGCGTAGGGCGACACGCCCCTTTGCCCCAGGGCTTGTGCCATTGTCAGACCCTTGTCCCCGTTATATATAGACTTGATGAAACCAAATGGAAAGGAGTCACAGCTGCGCTTGTAGGCGAGCCCAGAAGCCTCACTGAGGTCTTTTCGGGCCATTTGGCCAGGTCGACAACATCTTCATCTACGTCAGCAGGGCTGCTGGAGAGGAGGGGCTGACCGGGGCTGACAGTTTGGGCAAGACGACTTGGCCGTGGCAAACCTCTTCCAATCGGCTTTGGGGGTTCTCAAAATAGGACTTGGTCCCAAAAATGGAAAACGACTTCCTTAGTTTCCCTTTGAATACCAACCGTTGAGAGGCTCCCACCTCAATTCACCAGATTTTGTGCCACTTGAATACTGCCCTTTTACAAGGCATAATTGCTTTGCAGCAAGCCAGCGATCCAAGGCACCAGAGGAGGAAGCGTGTGAATTCTCAAATGATGTTCACTTAGGAACAGTCACAAACAATGCGTCTGCTGGGTGAGTGCACTTATAGATGTTCCCTTCTTGCTCTACTATTACTATCATCATTATTGAAATCGCTACGCGATCCGCCGACGCCAGTGGACAGTCCCCTATTAATAAACTGGGATGTCCCAGATGCTGAGGATGCTGGAAATGCAAGGGATGCAACCACACAACATACAAAACACACCCACTCTTCACATCCAAAATTTTAAAACTTTCAGACACGCAAAAAAATGACCAAACACAGAAAATACCAGAGAAGTCGGGAATGCTGGGAATGCAGCCGGCTAGCCACAAAAAAAATGCAAAAAAAAAGGTTTTTCAATATTTCCCAAAATCAACCATCAAAAACATATTCTAGCAACCCCCCCTCAAATACCCCAAAAATAGACTTCCAAACGCGTCGGCAGATTTTTTGCATAGGAATCATTTTTCCTGGACACCTCGTCCAGGGTTGGACCCCTTATCATGTGGCCCGTCAGAATTTCTCCACTGCCCATCCCAAACTCATCCTTACCTTCTCCTGCAAGCGTCGTCTTAAGGTCTTAGGCTGTCTGCGCTGCCTGGTGACAAACAGCACTGCACAAGCTCTGCTGTTCATCAGGCTTTGCCTGAGCCAGCTTGCCTGCCTGCCTGCCTGTTTGCCCAGGGCCAACTGCAAGTGCACCTTCCTGCTTGGATTGCCAAGTGGACGTTGAATGCCAGATGGCCAAATGGGTTTGTTCTCCAATGGAACCTCAACATGTCGAGCCTCAAAAGACAATGGACTTGGTGAAGCCGGTCGCTGGGCCTGCTGACCTGGACTCGAAGAGGCCTTGCGCACGAAGATCTTTCCAAGTCCCAGGTGCTTTTTCCGTTGCCTGAGGCTCCGCCAGCAATCCTGTGACCGGCCAAAGCCCTGCCTGAGACAGATAACCCTGCGTCTATGAGCACGCGTTTGTTTGGGTGTTTGAACGGTTTTGTATGTGCGTGTGTACGTATATATGTGAGGGCCGTCCTAAAACCCCAGTCTTCGGTTTTAATTATCGCCGAACAGGGAGAAGTAAAAGTTGTCAAAAGCTGTGCGCGCGCAAGGAGCGCGCAAGTGCGGCCCAAGGGACGCGCAAGGTTACATACAGTTTTGAAGGGTTTCATGTACTGATGTTGCCTAGCTTCATGAAAGGAGGTGATATTTTCCTGCTGTACTTGTGCCTTTCGAATCAGTCAGACGCCAAACGAAGCCAAAGCTTCTGCAGTCATGACTTCAACAATCAGCAATTGAGACGACAAAATCCGCGCAAGCCGCGCGCAAGCCGCGCGCAAGTTGCGCGCAAGCACGAGAAGCCCCAGCAAGACATCTAGCCATGCTGTCTCGGATGTCCTTAGCGGCGCGGTTCAAGCAATGGATAGGCACCCGCAACATGCACTTTCCTTCTTTCAGGCTGTGTCCAAGCTGTGTGGCAGAGCCTGCTGTTCTTTCTGTTGGGTCAAGGGTACTGTTGCTGGCATTGAATTGCCGGGAGCGACCTCAGCGGGAAAAGTCTTTGTGGGTTGCTGTGTGAACGACAAACACACTGCTTAGAAAAGCTTGCGCGCAATCCACACGAAAACTTCGCAAACCGAGGTCAACGAAAACGAGTTTCTGCGCCACTGTGCGCGCGCAAGTACGCGCAAGTGCCGCGCAAGTGCGGCCCAAGGGCCCAATCGCGGGCAAAGGAATATAGGACAACCCCCATGTACGCGTGTATATAAATGTGCATGTGTATGAGCACTTGCATGTCCATGCGTATTTTCTTTGTGCCTATGCATGTTTGTGTGTGTGTGCGCGCGCTGGTCTTCGTGTATGAGCATGTTCATTTGCACGTGTTTCTGCACAACATTGTGCGTGCGCGTATGCTTGTGCTCGTGCTTGTGCCTGTGCTTTTGCGCATGTGCATGTGGTGTTTGATTTGGGCAGGTGGAGGTGGGCCAGGCAGGATGCTTGGGGTGGGGTGGAGGGCGCTTTGGCAACAAGCGTCGGAGTAAATGGCTTGGGAGTCAGCCTTTGTTTGAACTGATCCACCAGCGACCTGTGTATTTCTGATCCATGAAAGGGCCAAGTACTTTGTGGTGTATGTTGCAATTTTTCTCCTTGCTACCGGAGGCCAGGAGGATGCCAGCGTTCGCTTGGAGTAAGACACATGCTGCAGTAATTCTGTGAGGCAAAGGTTTTCACAGGCTGCGCATGTGCGCTGCCATGAATGGTACTCCGATGTGGCCTCTTCAATGTGCGGTGGAGTCAGGGTGCAGTTATTGAAACATGTGGTGTGTTGCGTTTTCAGGTCGTCTATCATGCATGTTGGTGCCTGTGTATGAGCGTGCAAAGCATCCTTGGCCAGACAAATGAGACTGCGGCCGAGGCTCAGAAATCCAAGGCAGCGCCCAAAGATTCGGCATCGCCTGTTCCAAACGCGCAGCAGCCTGAACCAGCACCACCAACCCGAGCAACGCCTGCCCAACAGACGCCAGTGCCTCCAGAAGAGCCGCCAGCGCCTCCGCCAGAGGCACCAGCGCCTCCGCAGGAGGCACCAGCGCCTCCGCAGGAGGCACCAGCGCCTCCACAAGAGGCACCATCGCCTCCACAAGAGGCACCAGCGCCTTCACAAGAACAAGAGGCACTAGCTCCTCCACAAGGGGCACCAGCTCCTCCACAAGAAGCACCAGCGCCACCGCAGGAGGCACCAGCACCTCCACCGGAGGCACCAGCGCCTCCGCCAGAGGCACCAGCGCCTCTGCAGGAGGCACCAGCTCCACCAGAGGCACCAGCACCTCCACAAGAGGCACCAGCACCTCCACCAGAGGCACCAGCGCCTCCACAAGAAGCACCAGCACCTCCACAAGAGGCACCAGCACCTCTACAAGAGGCACCAGCACCTCCACCAGAGGCACCAGCGCCTCCACAAGAAACACCAGCACCTCCACCAAAACCACCAGCACCTCCACCGGAGGCACCAGCTCCTCCACAAGAGGCACCAGCACCTCCACCAGAGGCCCCCGCGCCTCCACAGGAGGAACCAGCGCCTCCACCAGAGGCACCAGCGCCTCCAGAGGCAGGATTTGTCAAAGTTTACGGTTGCAATTCTGAATCTTTTTTTGGAGAGGGTTGGTTCATGTACTCCCTGCGGGTCGCAACGACTTGAACCAACATTATGTTTGTTTGCGAGCGAACCGGGGACTTGCTGTACTCGTATGTTTGGGCCCTTTCCTGAGCTGCGCACTGTCCACCCAATTAGCGGCTGTACGTGAACCTCAGACCCGCACCCTACTATCGCACCCGCACCGCGTGCCCGCACTCATGATGCGTACCTAGTTTCCACAGGCCACACGTCCCTTGTTTTTAACTTTTACTGACACAATAGAGCACTACTCTTGAAACTAGCTGAATCTCAGCAGTTCTTGAAGGAATGCACCCACAGCTGTCAGTTGACTGACAAGCACAAACACAAGCACAAACAAAGCACGAAAAAAAGAAACAATCACGCAACCACAACCATAACCACAATCACAAGCACACACACACACACACACACACGCAAACACACAAGCACAAGCACAAACACAAGCACAAACAGACACACAAGCACAACCGCAACCACAACCTGAACCACACACACACACAAATACACACAAGCACAATCACAAACACAAGCACAAACACACACACACACACACAAGCACAACCACAACCACAAACTCA
The DNA here is from genome assembly GCA_963377175.1 of Effrenium voratum. NCBI lineage: Eukaryota > Dinophyceae > Suessiales > Symbiodiniaceae > Effrenium > Effrenium voratum. The sequence goes on along the minus strand of CAUJNA010003499.1, from coordinate 184,506 downwards.
ACCAGACACACACACAAACACACACAACCACAACCACAAACTCAACCACACACGCACAAACACACACGCACAAGCACAGACACAAGCACAAACAGACACAAAAGTACAACCACAGCCACAAACTCAACCACACACACACAAACACACAAGCACAAGCACAAACACAAGCACAAACAGACACACAAGCACAACCACAACCACAATCTCAACCACACACACAAACACACAAGCACAAACACAAGCACAAACAGACACACAAGCACAACCACAAACAGACACACAAGCACACTCACACACAAACACACAAGCACAAACGGACACACAAGCACAACCACAACCACAAGCTCAACCACACACACAAAAACACACAAGCACAAGCACAAACACAAGCACAAACAGACGCACAAGCACAACCACAACCACAAACTCAACCACACACACAACCACACAAGCACAAGCACAAACACATGCACAAACAGACACACAAGCACAACCACAGTCACAAACTCAACCACACACACGCAAACACACAAGCGCACGCACAAACACAAGCACAAACAGACACACAAGCACAACCACAAACAGACACAAGCACAAACACAAGCACAAACAGACACACAAGCACAACCACAACCACAAACTCAACCACACACACACACAAGCACAACCACAACCACAAACTGAACCACACACACAAACACACAAGCACAAGCACAAACACAAGCACAAACAGACACACAAGCACAACCGCAACCACAAACTGAACCACACACACACACACAAACACACAAGCACAATCACACACACACACAAGCACAAACAGACGCACAAGCACAACCACAACCACAAACTCAAACCCACACACACACACACAAACACACAAGCACAAGCACAAACACAAGCACAAACAGACACACAAGCACAATCACAACCACAAACTCAACCACACACACAAACACACAAGCACAAACACAAGCACAAACAGACACACAAGCACAACCACAAACAGACACACAAGCACACACACACAAACACACAAGCACAAGCACAAGCGCAATCACAATCAGACACACAAGCACAACCACAACCACAAACTCAACCACACACACAAACACACAAGCACAAGCACAAACACAAGCACAAACAGACACACAAGCACAACCACAACCACAAACTCAACCACACACACACAAACACACAAGCACAGGCACAAGCACAAGCACAAACAGACACATAAGCACAACCACAACCACAAACTCAACCACACACACAGAAACACACAAGCACAAGCACAAACACAAGCACAAACAGACGCACAAGCACAACCACAACCACAAACTCAACCACACACACACAACCACACAAGCACAAGCACAAACGCAAGCACAAACAGACACACAAGCACAAGCACAACCACAAACACAAACTCAACCACACACACACACACAAACACACAAGCACAAGCACAAGCGCAAGCACAACCACAAACAGACACACACCGGCCTGGAATCGGAGCGAGGACGTCTCGGACTTCGCGGCGAGTATCCGGCGCTTGCAGGCTCAGGCAGGCATGGTTTGGGCGGGATTGATTTCCTCCACAAATCAATCACACAAATGATAAGCGCATTGGGAAGTATTCCCTTTTTACAAGGCTCCAGAGCCAACGCATGTCTGGCCCCACCAGGCTGCGCGCTGGCACTGTTCTGCAGAGTCCCTTTGCAATTCGGATGAAGGCAACATGCTACATATTTGGAGCTTGCATATGAACCATGCTCTCCATGAAGTTGAGCTGGAGGAACGACTCAGTTTTGATACACGTCACGAAAGTCTGCTTCCTTTGCACCATTGATCATGTATTGATCATGAGTTGCTTCAGCGGCTGTTTGATCACATGCTCTTCTGTCTTGTCCGCATGTGTACTCATCTGATTGGCTTTGCCAGGCCGCCGCACTCGCCAAGTCTGCTGGGGAATGAGGTCGCACCGCCTGGAGCTGAATGCACGTGTTTTGGTGGGTGGGGTAGAAGTACTGGTGCTTGTCCCATGGACGAAATTGCAAACCGCGGTATTTCGAGGGTCGATTTGGACATCGGGATTTACTCCTTTGGGTTCCAATCCTATTGCAATACACCGGGCGAAAGTTGACATGATTGGCCGGTAGGACCAAAACCAAGTTTAAGTGCCGATTTGTCCAGCCTTTGGGGTAGCGGGGCTTGATTTGCATATCAGTCAAGGCTTGTCTTAGCAATCAAACAGTGATTTGTTTTGAAGGCCACACTTCGGATGTTTAGACAGCTGAGACAGTATGGATGGCATGGTAGCGAACTACTGATTCCACCCAGCTACCATGCCTAGTGTTTAATGTTACCTTTCCCCTGCGTAAGTCAAAGCCGTGCTCGGCCGCAGTCAGCCACGATCAGCCACGATTTCACGACGAATGTGGCAAACCCTCCTTGTTTTAGAGTTTCGAAGGGAAATACCATGGCCCTAACTGTTGAACTCACCCATGCAGGTGAGAGGCGTCCATAGAGTCAGCTGTTGGGATCTTTGCCCAGGTCTCTCGGGCCTTTGCAGCTGGAAGAGCCAAAGGCTGTGCTCCGAGCGCGAAGCTCCCGAGAGGAAAAATGCATCGGCGTCGGACCCCAGCACGGCTTGGCGAACATACGGTGGACGTCGAACTGGCAATTGTCGCATTCTCTGCACGGATCGATCTGGGCAGCCGCAGGCTCCAGGCTTACAAGGTGGAGGTAGCTTGAGTTAGCTTTCAGCGTGCAACACAGAGGTCTCTCAGATCGACATCGAACTCTCTGCGCCTCGAGCCCCGCGACCGAGCCATCTCGCCAGCTTCGCCATGAGCCGCCGACCGATGCCGCTGCAGGCGAGGTGAGCGTCGCTGGCCTGTGTTTCAGGGGCTAAACATATCTAAGAAACTGAGGCACTTCTTTCCAAGAAATGCCGATTTTGTGTGAGCAGAACATGCACAGCCAACCGCAAGAGTCTCAGAGGTCTCGTTCTGGCATGGGCCGAGAGAACCCCACCTGGTGGCCTTCACTTCAGGTGGCCATGGCTGTTCTCGCGAAGCCGGAGGCGCGGCAAAGGAAAGCCATGAATTTGAGAAGCCCAGTGAAGCGAGCAAGCAAGCAACACACCTTTCTGTTGGCTCCACGAATCCAACAAGACGGCAACTTGGGCTCTTGGCCTTTGGCCCAGTTAACACTAAGCTGTAGTTGGCAAAGTGGTGGTTTTGAAGACTCGAGCTGTGGCTGCTTGTTTGCTTCAAATGCAGGAGTGTCACCATGCAGCCCCGTGATGCCAAGAAAGCTGCAGCCTTGCCCCGGAACAGTCACCGCAACTAGGCATGGGAAGTAGGATGCTCTCATCCCAACCAGCACATAATGGGAGCAAAAGGCTCTGCGACTTAGGTAACGCCACGCTTGTGAACATGCCCGGCATTTTCTTGTTTCGCCCCGAAGAGAAATTGGCATAGCCCAAGCCCATGAGACATGGTGAACTGCTTCGATCAGATGTTCTTTCGGTGCGAAGGCAACGCTTGGGCGTGCCGAAATCCAAAATCCGACTGCAGGCACCTGAAAGCCCCGCGCTCAGAGGTTTGCGACGGACCGCCGGCCACCCGCACTTTCGAAAGTGAGACAACGCTCCCAGACTTCTCGGGGCATTTTGCCATCGGGATGATTTACAGGAGACGGCATTGAAGACGAACCTTCCAGCTTTGACTGCAAAACAAGTGCCGACAACTGTCACCTCAACGCCCTTTCTTGACCGCGTGCCCTCGTCCGTGAGACACACGAGCGACAACTATCAATGGACATTGTTGCCATTTGCCTCACAGATTGGAGTGTGCATTGCTTTGAGGCCCTTTTCAGGTCAATGCAAAAGGAAGAACCACCAGTGGGGTCCCCCTGCTTTGGCACACACATACCGGCATGCCTTTCTTTGACACCTGAACACATCTGACTTGAATTCGTAACTGTTGAGAGAAGTGAACTTGCAGCGAACTTAAGAGACGGTCCAGCGAGAAGGCAACTGGCATTCATTTGGACAGCAATGTAGGAGGGTCACAATCATCCAACAAGGAGGTAGGCAAGCATTTGCTATAGCCTCTGCATGTGGATCAATTTGACGCATTCCTATGTGTTTGCTTGGCACTACTCGCGATTGGACACAGCGGAACATGCAATGTCAAGCGAATCATCGTATGGGAGCAGTCAGTGTCTTGCGGTCGATGGAGTCAAAGTCGTTCGTGCCATAGATCATGGACATGGGCGTGTCTTCCTTTGAGGTATCCCCTTTTCGGGCTTGTTTTAAAGGGAAACCACAGGGAAAGCCACTTCGTGCAGAAAAGACGAGCCACCTCTTTCTTGAAGCACGTCCGGGAAGCGATTGGCCTTTTGCATAAGGCAACCTCCCAGGCGAAGAGCCGGAGGCATGAGCCGGAGGATTCCTGTCTGGAATCCTCATTTATGTATAAGGAGCCCTTATGGTCTGCAGTACATATTACGCATATTATTCTACATATTGCATTTGCACTTTGATAGTATCCGTACTGCCATGGTTTGTGCGTAGCATTTGTCTTGGATTGCTGATGATGTGACGCTCCAGCGGAGGGTTTACCTTTCAATAACACGTCAGCTAGTTCTCCAGGAGACCAACGCATCCCTTGGACCGAACACTTGAGCCATTAATCGATCCCCTCGGAAACGTTTCGGGCTTGACTCAGGCATGGCCAGGTTTGTGAGTAATGAGTGCTTACCTGGTAAAGCATGAGATGACTCAGCGATCTCTCTGTAGTTCTCTTACGAGTGTGTTTCGCAATGGCAAATGTGAGACCAACGATGGGGCGGGAAGTGACGACAGAGCGCCTGCGCAACAAAACATGGCAAGCTTTCCGCCAACACACCACTTTGCGGGAGGCAGAAACCACCATGTGCAGCGCACCCTTGAAAATCACTTCCAATGCACTGGTTCCCAGTAGGACAGATGGTTCTAACAGCCAGGCTTCAAACGAGCTTTTGTGTTTCTCTCCTTGGGAACCTGTGAAGGCGGGGACTCACAAGGGTCCACATGTTTGACTATATATTTCTTAAATGGCATTCAGTCCAGAGCCGTTTCCACTTTACATCGCTGGACCTGTCAGGCGCCGGCTCCCCCTCGCGCGATTCCGGACTGGGATGGGGACGGGAGTTGCTGCCCCAAAGGAAAAAATGACAACACAAATCTTAGATAGAGAGAAACAATCGAGATGTTTGTTTGCTTGCTCGTTTGCTTGTTTGCTTGTTTGTTTGTTTGTTTGTTTGTTTGTTTGTTTGTTTCTTTGCTTGTTTGTTTGTTTGTGTGTTTGTTTGTTTGTTTGTTTGTTTGTTTGTTTGTTTGTGGATTCCCTGAACATCAAGTGTTTGGTTCCTGATTGGCTGCCGTTCAGAAACGAGCAGCCCGGGATGTGCGCTGAGATAAATCTCAATGTCACACACCTGCAAATGTGAGGATGTGCTTTGTGAAGCGCAACTAAGGGAGCTGCCAACGGTGTCAAGACGAACCTTTGAACACGTTTGAGCGTTGTTGCAGATTAGGCCCTCAACACCTTAGTTTCGTTTAGTACTGTGCTGTACGACTGATTCTTGTTCAAGGGCTGAGCAGCTTTTCATTCAGCATGCGCACACCAGCAGTGTGTCAGATAGAGTAGGTGGTGGATTCGGTGTTCGTTTGCGTGTTTGCAATGTACACATCAATGTTCATATAAATATGGATATTTCTCTGTACGTGCATGTAGCACCTCCGAGTGTGCACTGATGTGAGATTCCCTTTGGGGCAAACGTACGAGCTGAGCTCAGATCACTGGACAGCTCACCCCAAACTACAAGTGTGAAGCAGCCAGCAACAACTTACCCATGTCAAGAATATCCGCGATCTGCGGTCTCAATCAATGTCACAAAGCAACAGGCAGAATCTAGGTTTTGAAAAAGCTCGCCGTTGTCGTGAATATGGCATGTGGCCATTTTAATGGGTCTGCCAGACTGATTGGCTAAATACCGCAAGCATTGTAAAGCCACAAGTGCAAGGATCAATTTCCTGCGCCCTGAATCCTGAGCCGGATTCTGCTGGAGCGCCGATAGGATTTGGATGATCTACTTGCTTGGGCCTCAGTTCTAACGTGGCTTTTGGATGCTTGGGAACCCATCAAACAGGGCGATCACAGGGGTGGTTATGAAACTGCTCGGTTGATGATTTGTTTGACATGACATATCATGCCACTTTCTGCGACAAGTGCCAAGGGACGCCCTGCAAGGTGTGAATGAGCTCAGGGATACGGGTCAGAGGCGTTTGTGGGCAGATCAACTCACAAACCCTTCTTAGATAATTTCAACCATGCATGGCTTTTCCCACTAGGTGCAGCATAACCTGGTTGCCAAAACAGCACGAAGATGCAATCCGTATGAGGCTTGGTGGTGCTACATACCTAAGATCAAGTATGACAGTGAAGAGAAGGTCCAGCTCCGTCGAAAGAAATAAAGAAAGGAAAGAAGGAAGGACGCAAGGAAGAAAGAAAGACAGAAAGAAAACAAGAACGCAAAAAAGAAAGACAGAAAGAAAGAACGAAAGAAAGGCAGAAAGAACAAGCGTAAAGACAGAAGGAGGAGAGAGAGAGAGAGAGAGAAAAAAAAAGAGAAAGACAGAAAGAAAGAAAGAAAGAAAGACAGAAATAAATAAAGAAAGAAAAAAAAAGGAAGAAAGAAAGGAAGAAAGGAAGGACAAACAAAAGGAAGAAAGACACAGTCACATAATTCTGAATTAGGACAACCACTTTCTATAAAAGAGACCCGAAATATAGAAGCGGGTCCGACATTACCTTGCCGTGTGTGTGCGCGAGCATGTGTCGGGAAGGCTCTTGTGTTATTCTTCCTTCCTTCGCACCTATGCCTTGGATCGCACATTTCCGACCATAAACAACGAGAGCGTCCACAAGGGCAGGGTAAGTGCCTTGAAGTTGCATCCCAGCTTCTCTTGATGAACTCCAGTGTTCAAAGCTACTCTCTTGGTGGCTTGATAGTTCTTCAAGGGGCGGAGGACGCCGATCTCAGAAGCTGAGGATTCCGAGTCTGAGATGAGGCGGCTGAGTTTGACAAGGGCATGGGGTGGCATGCAATATCATTCAAATCAAACTGACCTTATAGTTTGACACCTCTTAGGTGTACCAAAAACAGAGGTTGCTCAACCAGAACTGGAGGCTGTGCATGCTGAAAGACGCAGTACATCATGTCAGATTGGAGAGGGTCTTAGCATTAATCATGTGAAGCCGGCCGCAACCATTCAGTTGATTGCTTAGTGACAAAGCACACACACACACACCACACACACACAGACACTATTGCCTACCGGGATGGGTTCTTGCTTTCGCCAAGCTGCAGCCTCGGGCTTGTGATTCAAATCATGGAATGAGTTGCTTGCTTGCCATGTCAACGCACAGCCAGCGCAGCCAGCTGCATGAGGTTTTCATGTCGCTGCGCTTGCCATGGTTGGCAAAGCTGACCTCGCGACACTGGATATAGCCGACATGCGCTAATGCCGCGATAGATTGCAAGGGCTGGTTTGTACAAACTGACATCGAGATTGATTCGCAGGATTGTGTCGTGATACACACAGAATGCTTATGGCCCTTGAAGATCCGCATGCACCGACAATTTCAATATGTCTTTAATCAATGCTGGCACGGCAAGTTTGGTTCGTTTTCTACCCTCATGGGGCATGCCGCTCATCCATCATTGGTTGAGCATCCGTACTTCCAGTCTTGGGCTGTGCTGGCCAAAAGGATCTCTGGAATAGATGCTGAGGTTTCATACTCGCTGGATATGCTTTGTCGAGGCTTTCTCAGCTTGCTAAGTCCACAGGCACACCACCCACCTTGTAGCATGGCCTATCCGGCCTCGAAGATGCCAGGCCTGTCATGCCTCTCTTCGTGGCCATGGCTGTCCTGAGGCGGAAACTTCGCGGTTGGGATGGAAGCTCTATAGTGAGATAAACCACCAAGGGGCCAAGGGGTGCCGGAAATGCGCGCATTTTGTCCAGAGAATTGCACCTCATGTCCAAGGCGAGCAGAAGTTGTAGCAAGAGGCAACAACTCTTTACAAAATATATTCTAAACTCGACAACACACTTGAAGGAATTGCATAGGTTTTTCTCACAAGCCAAGGTTTCCCCTTACTTCGCCTTTCTTGCGTAAAATCTATTTAAACAAAACAAGACATGTTTCTGTGTGACAGATGGTGTTTGCTTGTATGCAGTCACATCGAATATGTTGAATGATGGCCGCACGCAACGCGAGCGTCGATCTAAGCAGAGGATCCTTTGCCCGAGGCGGGGGTGACATGGCTACTCATCGATTGATTAGGAATCCAATAGTTGCCTTTGTCCAATCCAGAAGCTAAGCGCCACACTTCACCAAGCGCTATACCAATCTTCAGCCTGCGTGCCCGCACGGCCCTCCCACCCGCCAGCCGCAGCCCTCCGCACCCCGCCAGCCGCGCCGCGGCCGCCAGCGCCCACCGTCGGAAGCGTGCCGCCTTGGGCGGCGCCTGACGCTCGGGGCGCAGGCCGCAGGCAGCGGGAGCGGGGAGCGGGGAGTGCACCGGTTTACCTTGGCCAGCCAGAGTCAGAACATCTTAGACTCAGAACCCAAAGTGGGTGAAAGCAACATAGCCGAAGCAGAAGCAGATGAGGGGGATAGATCGAACAGTGGGCTTTATGGTGAGGACCGGTCGTTGAACATCTGGTTTTTGCTCATGGATGTGGCATTGATTTGCTTTGATCTGAAAAGTACTCGCATTCGAGTGCTGCATTCTGAGTACGTGCTCTGCCGCACGTTGTGTGTGTGTAATGAATGGCGAAGATAGACCAGCATTGTCCACCACGAAGTCCTAAATGTAAGAATAACTGCAGCCGCGGACGTGCATGTACAAGTATGTTTATGCATATATGTATATGTAATATGTATATATGTATATATATATATATATGTATATGAGAGATTTGTATATACATATATATATATATATATATGAGATGGGAACTCTGATGTTGGAGCGCCGGCTTCAGAGGCGCTCTTCAGGAGCGTGCCTCGCCCGAGGAGGCGCGACACTGGGCTACCAATGTGTCACATGGTTTCGTAGGTTTTATAGGGGCGGTCCTCCAAAGTTTGCGTTTGCAAGCGTCCTGTGATTAGATCTGCTGGACGGTTGCTTGGAAGCTCTTCGCATGACCATACATCTTCACAGAATCGGAAAGACTTTCACCTACCCTAGATCACCATCGCAAGAACACCAAGTGCAGGACAATGATAGCTTCCTTTGCACATAGTTTGGACCTTGGCTCAAATGTGTTGGCCTCAGCGCTCTCAAAAGGTGAGACTCATGCTTTCTGCACTCGGTTGCTTGCTGTGGGGGACGCTTCAAAGTCTATGACTAAAGGTGATGACACTGAGGACATGTTCAGCGAGTCCTGACTATCCTTTACGGGACATGTTGCAATTATGCCTCTTGTTGGTGCATCAATCTATTTGAAACCATTGGTCAACATTGTTGCAATTTTGCGGCACAATTCCATGGGATGAGTTTTTGTGTAGCGGTATTGCAGGGAGTTCATATTTCTTGCCGTTTGAACGTTGGGTGGCTTAACACTAGCAGCACTTGCTTGCTTCAAGCAACTAATTGGACATGTCGGGGCCACTAACAGGAAACGGTTGGGTCTTGGACATTCAAGGACAAACCACCCAACGACCCTCAAACCCCAACTGCTTTGGTCTTGATTCATGCCACTGAGAAATAGCTTCATCATCGGCTTGTTGAAGTTGCTTGATGGTTCCCTCGTCAACCGCCGGAAAAGCACAAGCTGAGAAGGTCAGGCAGCATGTCCGAATAACTGTGTAGGTGCAATTGCGCCAAGCAGCACATTTGTGTTCACACCCTCACATGCGTATGTTGTCCTTCAGCAGGAAGCTCAACAATGTTGCGCGTAGCGTCTTCCTGTATGCGTAATGATAGACCGAGTCAAACTACGGGACGAATTGGAATTCAGGGCATTCGGCTCTGCTCTCCAGGCAGCCGTCCGAATACAGCCGGTGACTACTGTGGGTGTAGCTGGCCGGCTCCGAAAAGACTCGGCGCCACAGGAGGGATGAGTAAGTCACTAGTCAGTGCTGGTTATATCCCTGGTATCCATTCGAACCGCAATGCGGAACATGTGGACCGCCCCATAACGCCTGGTCGTGTGTATGGATTTTTGGGGAAGTTGTGATCCGTTTGCAGTGATTGTTTGTCGGCTGATGATTTTTAGCTTCTTGGCGGTCAAATCATCCTCTCATTGTTTGATGCATTGGCTCCTAGCAAAAGCCTAGGGACTCGTTCTTACATATGCGTGATTTCATTTCTGCCGTGTTTGGTAATGTCATTGCACATAACGGTATACACGCAGGCATATGTGAAGATCTCATAACTGATTACGAGCCTTCTACCGATCTGGGACAACGCAAATCCCGCTTGGTTTGCCCAGCTAAATGGAGAGCTTTCCTGGAACCACGTGAACCCCTACACCAGACTTTAAAGGAGCACGTTGATTTTGTGGCATGCGGCAATGAAGAGGCTTTTATCAAGTACCACACATTGCCTGACTCAAATAACCTTTCTAACTTTTTTCGGCCCTGCTGGTGTTCCTCGATTTTCCCTTGCGTGAAGCAAGAAGTTGACGTTTTGCAGGGGGTCTGAGTCTGACACAGAAACATGTTCTCAGATCCTTCCACGGGGCGCCGCACTTTGGACGCGGCTGCGCGTTTTCCGTGCCGCTCCTCGTTCCGAGTTCGAGCCCTCGCGCTCACCATCGCTTTAACGAAACTCAGATAGCTGGCTTCCAGCGTCCATAGCCCCAGATCACGTAGACCGGGTGGGTGGATTTCACATCGCATATATTTGTATATAGTATACTGTTCATTTATTTTTACACACGGTCATCAAAAGCTGCTTGTCCAACTCATAGCAATCAGTTCGCTCAAAGTTCAACGTTTGGTGGAAGGAAGCTTAGGAATTCAGCTGGCGGGTTCTCTGCAAGGAGTGGACTCGCCAGCGGACGCGTGTCGTATTGGCAATGCCAGGCAGCAAGCTCCTATGGCAGCCCTCAAGTGACTGCCCTGAGACGGGGACCCCCAAAACTGGCTGGTTTTCCAGGACAAGTGAACATGAGTGGGACCTGTTCTTGGGATGATACATGGGAAGTACTTTGAACTCTTTCACTGCACCAGAATCAGGAGAAGGCATGCAGGACATGGCTGGTCATGGATATGGGTCCCACACAGCTCAGCCCGCTCATCACGTTGTCCGACATAAGCTAGCGAGGTGGCCAAAGTAGGACGGGGGTATCGAAGGTGTGTGTGTGTGTGTGTGTGCGTGCGTGTGCGTGCGCGTGCGCGTGCGCGTGCGCGTGCGCGTGCGCGTGCGCGTGCGTGTGCGTGTGCGTGTGCGTGTGCGTGTGCGTGTGCGTGTGCGTGTGCGTGTGCGTGTGCGTGTGCGTGTGCGTGCGTGCGTGCGTGCGTGTGCGTGCGTGCGTGCGTGCGTGCGCGTGCGTGTGCGTGCGTGCGTGTGCGTGTGCGTGTGCGTGTGTGCGTGTGTGCGTGTGTGTGCGTGTGTGCGTGCGTGCGTGCGTGCGTGCGTGCGTGCGTGCGTGCGTTCGTGCGTGCGTGCGTGCGTGCGTGCGTGCGTGCGTGCGTGCGTGCGTGCGTGCGTGCGTGGGTGTGTGTGTGTGTGTGTGTGTGTGTGTGTGTGTGTGTGTGTGTGTGTGTGTGTGCGTGGTGCGTGTGTGCGTGTGTGCGTGTGTGCGTGTGTGCGTGTGTGCGTGTGTGCGTGTGCGTGTTTGTGCGTGCGTGCGTGTGTGGGTGTCTGTGTGTGTGTGTGTGTGGGTGGGTGCAAGTGTGGGTGTGGGAGTGTGTGTGTGTGTGTGGGTGGGTGTCAGTGTGGGTGTCAGTGTGGGTGTCAGTGTGGGTGTCAGTGTGGGTGTCAGTGTGGGTGTCAGTGTGGGTGTCAGTGTGGGTGTCAGTGTGGGTGTCAGTGTGGGTGTGGGTACGCGTGCGTGCGTTCGTGCGTGCGTGCGTGAGTGAGTGAGTGAGTGCGTGCGTGCGTGCGTGCGTCCGTGCGTGTGCGTGCGTCCGTGCGTGTGCGTGCGTGCGTGCGTGTGCGCGCGCTTTTATGCGTGCATATGCGTGTTTATGTGTTTGGCCGTGTACGTTGCTTTGAGCAGCAACCACTGGCGCCAGTAAGAGTCTTGCTTCCCTGCTTTGTTTGCTGCTGGCTCTTTGCCTACCTGGACTTCCGCTTTTGGGCTGGTGGGGGTCAGTTGATTCAGTTCCAGCTTCCGGGAAGAGTGCAGCCTTGTCGATGAATGCGCGCTCCCTGACAAGTCTGTCACACGTTCCTTTGTTTTCCGTTGTGTGTGAGCTGTTTTTTTCAGGCCTTTGTTGTTGTTTTTTCCCCCAGCGCACATCGCTTGTGACTTCCTGACCGCATGTGGATGCTTCTTGATGTGGCTTCACTAGGAGTGGCTGAGACCTGGGTTAGCAACAGACTGGAGAGCATGCCACGGAGCCCGTCCAAACGCGAAGCACATGAATGCCCGTGCTGTGCCAGATGCATCTCTGAGCATCGGGCATGCACGGCAGTTCTGGGAGCAAGATTCCCTTCCAATGCAATCGCTTTTGTGCATGTACAGCTCACTTGAGCAGTTTCCTGCAGTGTCATAACGAGTCGTTGTTTTCCACTTGCGACAAGTGGCAAGAGCATCAGTGCGCACTGAGGTCTTTGTCTTTATTTATTGGATTGAGAAGTGAAAACCAGCGGGATGCGCAGGTCTTTGTTACTGCTCGTCTTAAGCCAGGATGTCTAGCCAGAGGAATCTGTACTGTATAAACATGTTCAAGGGCTGCCTGACGCAATGCATGAAGTGATGTTGAGGGTGGATGATGATGCACTCTCATAAGACTGCTTTCAAGGTATGGGTTAATGGTAATCTTCACGTGCTCGTTGCATCATCACCAGCTTGACTTTTTCTTCTGGTTTGGTACATGGCTGAATCAAAGGATCAATATTATGCGGTTGGGCAAGGTATGGTATGGCAGGGCGACTGCAGGTGCCCTGTTGTGTGCTGAATTGTCCGAGTATGAAGTAGAACTTATACAGTGGCATGCATTCCAAATAGGCTTCAGTGTTCAGTAGTACTTCACTCACATTAGTGGTGAGAGGCGACAACCCATGATGCCAGAAAGGGTGGATGAAGCTTTTGTAAGAATAGGTGGGATCTCGTTTTTGGAACCATGCTGCTCATAAGAGAAGAGGATACCACTGAGAATTGCTGGTGCTTGGCACACTGGCAAGAACAGTGGGGTGCAGTTGTTTTCCTGCAGCCACAGCAGCGGCGCATCCTGGCTTCTTGACATGCATGATAGGTAGACAAGCAGAGATTGCTTCCCCAATTGTCAATAGCCAGTGGTCGAAGACACCTAAGTCAGACCATTTACGTGTTAGGCAGCTGAACGCTTGCGGTAGCTCCAACTCTCTCTCTCTCTCTCTCTCTGGTCTCAGATCTACCCGAAAGCAACTCTGACTGTACTTCAGCAGGGGCACCTTTTGAAGTAACCAGCTTTGTGCTCGTCAGCCTGTCTCCGAACGCAGCCTGTTTGCCAATCGCTGAGCCGAAACTCAATGTCAAGCCCACCTCACTACGTGTGGGGCTGGGGAAGCATCAAGGGGTTTAAGCCTGTCAGTGTTAGACAGCCTGTAATGTAAGGCAGGCTGTGTAACGCGTAAACTCTGCTTCTGTTGCTCAGCGAAAGCAGATGCCTGAGATTTCCCGGGGCGAAAGAGACCTGCTCGCTTGGAATATGTTTTGTTTGTGTGCTCAAAACACATTATGTTTTGTATGCTCAGCCCAGTAGAAACCGCTGTGCATGAAGAATTCTCTTCACACCAGGCATGACGCTTCCTGACATGAGAGACTGGCAGCATTGCCACAGAGCATTGTACTTTCTACTGGCACGTACTTGATGTTGGTTTCAGCTGTGCATTGCTTGCAATATAGCTTGCTTGTAGCATTGATTGACAATATCTTCCGCCAATCTATTGTCAGCTACGCTCAACTTGTAGCCAATAGCGCGGGTCATCTAATGAGATATCCTGAAAGCACTGTCATGTAAATTAAAGGCTACGATGACAATATGCGCAATATCCGTAGCAGGGTGTTCTTCTGCATCACATCAGGCCACCACGGCATGAAACAAGACCGCAACCCACAGACGTGGCCAACTTCAGACTTCAGAAGCGGATCAGGAAGGAGAGGCTGCGCCAAGCTGCATTGTGTGCTTGCATACCCCAAATTCAGTGAGACCGTTGCAAGCACAAGGTCGGACATGTACATTCACCGTCTTTGCATAAAGGCTGCACAAAGGCTAGCTGTGTTGTGGCCTTTCTCTTGAGGAAGGCATGCCCTGAGTCCGCTGAAAACAATGAATCTTGCTGGTGTTTAGCTTACTGTAACCTTTCTAGAGGATTTGCTTTTTTTTGTTGCTGCCACGTGCATCCTTTTGCAGCCGGACGCCTTTCCGGTCCGACCGGAGTTGCAGTCCTTGGCGGGGCGTCAAGTCAAAAAGGGTGCGGTCAACTCAGCTCACCTGTCGCTTGAATTGCGGGGTTGCGCCCCAAGGCAGGCTTCAGCTCCGTCACCTCGGGCGCGCAAGCGATCGGCACATACGATTTGAATTGGAAGTCGATCCGGAGCATCCGCTCCTGTGCCCCTTGACAAACTTGGCCATGTTCAGTTTCACTACTGAAACATGTACAAGCCGGGTATGTGCTTCAATGTTTAAACAAAAGCAAATTAAACACATCTAAGTCAGCCTGACGGAGTGTTTCGATGCCAGCGAGCGTGCGTCAGGCTCTCTGTGCAAGCCATGGCCTGTTCACAGCGCAGGGTTTTTATTCCAGGTGCGGAAAGGTTGAAACTTCGCGGTCCGCATTTATTTAGGTGGATTGTTGCATAGTTTGTCGATGGCTACCCATGATGGGTAGTCTGCTGCCTGAGGGGTTGTTTGGCATGTAGTTGAGGGGTTCTCTTCTGCAGGACCTTTGCCTTACACAGATTTGTGTTGTTTGCTTCAAGATAATAAAGCAGACTCTAAGCAGACCGATTCATTCATTCCACTGTGAGCAGCCTACATGGCAGCTGCTGCTGCAGACGGGCGTCCATTTGCGGGCTCCTAGTATCAAGATCAGTTGTTCCGTCTGAATCTAATTTGTCACATCATATCGTATTTGCCTGGATATGTTTGTTTTTTCTTCTTTTTGTTTTTAACAATGCACATGTAGACTTATACAATAAACACTGGTCGTTGGTTCTATTAGTGCTACTCATGCTACTGATGCTTTGCATTTCGCAAGGATCGCTGCCAGCGCTAGCCACTCAACCACTGAACGCTGGCTGGAAGACAGACTGCTGTTTGACTTTTTGCTGTCCGCATCATTGCCTGTTGCATCCCGGTACCAATATTGACTTGCAAAATTCCTTGCTGTGTCGTTCCTGCATTTTGCTGCCGGCGTCACCCTGTGTGGCTGCAGCTTGAGCCACGCTCTTTCTAACGACTCAGCAGCAATTGATACAGCTGGCAACGGGCAATTGTGTCAATTGCGTTGCATGTGTTTTTCGCAGCCATGCTTGCGAGTTTGTTCGCAGATCACAAGCAGGACATGTTGGCAAGTTGAGCCACATCAACTCGAGGTACTGCACACAGGTGTGGCAGATCCTACAAACTGCTTGCTTGTTTGCATACTGAAGACGTTTTGAGCTTCTTCGCAGAGCTGGGGGTCCTGGGCAGATCAATCCCACCAGCTGGAAAGCAACAGCATCTGCACCTCCAGCTCCTTTCCCGGCTGACAGACCACAGCTGGGCCTCAGAGCCCTGAGCGAACACCCGAGACATGGAGCCGCAACTTAGGTTTCGAGCCTAGGATTGGTCGCCATGGGCTACGACTTCTACACGTTGGCTGTGTGCCTCCGCCGAAGTTTGACCTTGGGTCTTTGGACTTTAGGCTTGATAGACGGCTCCAACGACGTGCAATTCGTGGGTACTGATTGGTTCTTTTGACGGGGCGCCCCCACCAGTTCTACTAGGTTCTTTTGTTTGTTTGTTTGTTTGTTTGTTTGTTTGTTTGTTTGTTTGTTTGTTTGTTTACTTGGTTTGTTTTTGCATTTATTTATTTATTTATTTATTTTTTTATTTTATTTGTTTGTTTGTTTGTTTGTTTGTTTGTTTGTTTGTTTACTTTTTTCCACGCAAGATTTGTTTAATATATTTACTTGTTTTGTTGTTTGTGTTTGGGCCTGCGTGCACGTGCGTGCGCGTATCAGGTGCGTGTACGTGCAACTCACTGTTTGCCTTTGCAAATGTGTCAGTCAAAAGAGGATGCGTCCAGAGCTGTCCTGACGTTACACCTTTGAAGGCTTTGGTAGCCACTGCTGTCGATTTTGTGCGTTATTCTGAATATGTCAAAGAGGTATAGCGGTATGGAGCAACAGTGCCAGCAACAATTCAGTGCCACAATTGCATGAGCCCTTCAGTTGCTCCCAGAACCCATGACAAAGTGATCTGAGCGACGAATGAAGTTAGGATGAGAGGCTGGAAAGATTCATACTGCTGATGTTCTTTGCCATGCTTGTAGCCCAATGCCACGTGCATCGGCTGAGCCCAATCTGCTTGCCCGGCGCAGGAGCCTGATGATTCTGGCGCTGCAGATCCACAATCCTTTCCAGGATCGGAGGCTGGCTTCCTTTGCTTTGCTTTGCTTCAATTTGATTTGGTTTGCCTTAATTTGCTTTGATTTGATCTGCTTGCTTGGCCAGCCAACTGGCCGATCCCGAAAAGAACTGGGGGGAGTACCTTTCTTTGAGGATACCCTGTGCAGGGTTTGGTTCAAGTGGAGTCTTCCTCAGATGATGGAAGGTCCTCACATGTACATGATGGAACATGGTGAGGAGGCAGCATTGAATCAGGCCGCGTGAGTACGGACTCCAAAAAGCTGGGCTTCTCCTGGTTTGCCCTTCTGCCCAGTTGCCGCGAGAGCCCAAGTGCCCCAGCCCCAAGCCCGAGCCCTGTGAGGCTTGGCTGGGGGGAGGGCTGTCGCGCTTTGTGCACTTGTTGCCAGGGACCCCCTCCCCTCACATTGTCGCAAGCAGGTTGTTGGGTGTTACATGTCTGATATGTCAGCTTTCAGGCAAGCAAAAGTATGCGTTAACATCATTGCATGTATGGATAGACCCTGGTCCCAAAAGTTCCTTTACGCAATGTTGCAGTCAAAGTCATTCTGGGTAAGCCTCACATTGGTCCAATTCACAGTGTTGTGGACAAATGATCGTCATGAAATTGCAAATGGCACTTTGCCCCTTTTTGTTGCCTGTCTACCTACGGTATCCTACTTACACTATACTTAGAGTACAGTCCCTTGTCGGCGAAAAAACTGGCATCTCGAGTATTTGTGATTGTGTCAATGCGCGGTCTCAGATTCAGACAGATTCCGAATCAACAATAATATGTGTGTTAACCTGTTTTTGTTTACTCTTGTTGTTGTGCCATTCAATGGAAGATTTGGCATGCAGCTTTGGGGCGTATAAGGCATGGTTAGTTGTTGACGATTATTTCTTCAAACAGGCTCCATGTTCAGTCCAGCAGGGCGGACAGTTTGGGCAAAACTACTGGTGTGCTGGGCCGTCTCGTCAGGTAAGCCTTCATTGCTGGTTTGGATTTGTGATTTGGGAACTTCAGCCTGGCTCTAGACTCTAGAGGGTAGATTCGCCGCCCCTAACTTCCAAACCGATCCAAAAGCTGATCTTTGCGTTTTGGTTTGACGAAATGCTCCTGCAAAAAGGGCTCTTTGCGTCCTTGGCTTGTGGCCATGGGAGCTCGGTGGATTCTGTGGCGCCAAGCCTTCTGACCCAGACACCCCTTTACAATGATTACGCATATAACTTACGGACAGTTGAATATCCAAGTACCTGGCAACACCTCGCACAGGCCTGAGATGATGCCGCGGGGCTAGCACCTGAGACGAGAGCTAACAGCGGGAACACGACATGAGGCAGTTGCTTACTTGACTGGCCGCTTGGTTGGTTGGCTGAACGGTTTTGTTGCTTGATGGGTTTGGTAGTTGGTTCTGCTGTATCTGATTCTTAGAGTCAGAGAATCTGCTTGTATTTGCTATAAACATCTGAATATGCATGCGCACAATCGACTGAGAAGTGACAGTCGGCCAGCTCTTGGCATATGTTATCCATGAGCGAGGGTGCGCTTTCACCTGAATTAATGACTTCGGACATTTTGTTGGCAAGGCCACATGTTGATTCCCTTTGCGCAGCCGACGCGCGAGACCTTTCTTGTGCCGGTTGGCTGAGGTGAACCGGCGCAACAACGTCGGCCAAGAGAGGTGGGGAGGGGGGGGGGGTGAATCGCACAAGTAACCACCCTTTCAGGGGCGCGTCTAGGTATAGGTTTGGAGGTATGCGTGCTCATTTTCCACCCGTCTATACCACCAATATGAGAATGCCCTTGACCCTACAACTTTTTCGAAGCTTGGACAGGTATACCTTCCACAGTTAGCATTTGTGTTGACCAGGACTCAGAGAGAGTGCTTCTAGTGGGGTAATGCCTTTTGTGAGCCAGAAGGTCCCACTGGGAGCGACAGAGCAAGCATTTGGCTTGATGGCTTTCGCTTGCCAAGTTGGTGGAAGGGTAAAAGCAAGCCCTAGGCTACTTGTGAAGCCTTGCTTGACAGTTCCGGTTGACATGAAAGGCTGGTACATCAGGACTGGGAGTTGAGCGACTTACCAATTGTGGTTTACCGTATCGCGTCCAACGACTCCACAATGCTGGGCCGTCTCCAGAGAAATTGAGGCTTCTTGGTTTGCGACTCCTTGCAAAGACAAAGTGGAGTCCTCCTTTGGCCGTTTCGACCGTCTCTTTGAAGCTGTTCTCAGGCTTTCCGGTGCGCCACGTGTGCGTCTTCTTTCTGTTTCGCCCAGGCCCCACAGTCTTCCGGGCTGTCGACTGATGCGCTGCTCAGAGAGCCGGGGCTCAAGTTGCGGAAGCCTTCTTGCAATTGGCTCGCCAGAGAAGCGCCCCTCGCAGACGAAATTTGCAAGCACAACATGCAGTTGAAACTGCATTGACGCGGATTCACTATGAGCAATGACCTTGTAGTGGATAGCTCAGCCCATCTCAGCCCCCAAAGGCTGGACGGCACTGGACAGGGGTGGGAAAATATATCTAAGATGTTGCTTGATTAAGGAGTATGCATCAGCGCGCCGCCTTGTACACTCTGAGGTTGGACTCCATCCAGGACAAAGCCAAAGATCAGCAGGCGCGACTTGCTTGGCCGGCGTCAAGCAAGTTTTCGCTTGCAGATGTTGACGGATTCCGACCGCCTTGGCGTTTCGGGAGTGAATAAGGTCTTGACCAGCTGACTGGCTCTAAAATGTTTGCTTTTCAGGTGGTTGGTGCGCTTCCTTCCTTGTGTTTTCGGTTTGGGCAATCCGCCAATCAAGACGTAGCTCGCTACGGTGGCGCCATTCCAGTTGAAGGTGCGATCTGCCACTGAAGACCTTTCGGTTGGCAGCAGCAACAATATGTCGTATCATCCCTACAGCTGTCACCGCTGCCGAACATAATGGATGTATGTATCACGTGTCATCCTCCTGCAACCGCGGAGGCCACACTTGCGGCAGCGGGCCGCATGCCGCCGCCCAGCCCCATCCTACAGCACCTCAAGGAGGCCGAGGCGGGGCCCGATGCCCGCCTTCTGCAAATGACATGCCTAGAGCGACCTTTGCACTCGTTCTTGCAATGCAGTATCTTGCTTGTGAGAGTGCAAATAGAAGCTCATTTTCAGAAAAGTCCCAAGTGGATACCCTGCTTGAGCAACCGACTCGTACTGGCAGTGTTTGAAAGGTGGGTCTGAAGATGGAAAAGACGCTGGCTATGGCGAGGCATGTGGCTCACTACATGTGGCCTCGTTCTTGGGAACATAGCAAGTCTTGAAACGGGCGCGTGGTCCTGCTCTGTTGTCAGGCTTGATTTCAATGTTGCGAAAAAGCCGATGTTTGAATTTTGAAGCTAGCTGTACGTGGGGATTATCCGGAGATGCAGTTGAGCGGAACATGCCAGTGCTTTTGGTGAACTCAACGTCCAGAATGAGGAGCCCACATGCTAATTATCGGGCCACCACGATGTTTTTGTTGGGGATATGTGCGATTCCTTTCAAGAGTGCCGCTGTCTCGCGCTTCATCGTTAAAGTTGGCTAGAGCCAACTTGGAAATTCCAGGGCTTGCTCGGAGAGCCAATTTGGTTTATTGATCCCATGGTCCCCATAAAAGAGAAGCCAACACATACGTTATTGTTACAACACATGTCGTTACAACATGAACAAGGCGTTGGCCCTACCCTGAGATGACCACCGTATAGCAAAGCACTTTACTTGGTAATCCACGAATCAAAGCGGGTTGCATGTCGGGCAAATCCTCAGGGGGACATCAATGATTGATAAATACCCAGATACTGTAGTGTCCTTTCAGGGTCAAATTCCTGGAATCTATGGGATGTCCTGCATTTCATCGTCGTTGCATGTGATGCGGACATTAGAGATGCCGCATGAGGCTTGCAATGTTAGGGCCAGGTCGGGCCATGCACACCGTAGGTCGCTGCTTCGTGTATTGTATGAGAGATGTTTGGCTCCCAATTGAGCACTCACAGCCACAGCAGGGGCAGTGACTGGTCAAATTGCCATGTTCTTGCAGACAAGCAAAAAAATAGTGCAGCCCAGATGTTGCGTTGAAAGCAAAATGAGACTTGCTATTGCCGATTGAATTTGCAGCAAGTCTCATTTGTATGCCACATCGGCAAGTTTATGTTCACCTGGCATGTGCAGCTAGGCGAACCTGCCACAGCAGGCAGGGCCCAGACAAGGGGGAGGGTCGATCAAGTCTTTAGGCTGCAAGACAAGCCATTGAGTGGGTTAGACAACCATTACAAGGCTGCTTTGGACTCTGGAGAGAATGTTCATTGGCCCGTCAATGGACTCTGATGTTCACCAGAAAGCGAGGTGGATTTGATCTCATTGCCTGCAACAATTACTGAAAGGGGACTTGAAGCATCCCCAAAACAGCCCTTGAGATCAAGCTCGGGCCTAGCAAGCATGCAAGAACTATGGCATTGCATCTCCGCATCCATGCCAGGCTGCTAGTGAATACAAGTAAGGTCCGGCAGAGCCGGGGGGCGGAAGTTTCAAAGCAGTGAACAACTATAGTTTGGAGAACTGTCCTTGGCCCCTTGCTTCTCTCCCTCTCTCTCTTTTTCTCTCTTTCTCTCTTTCTCTCTTTCTCTCTTTCTCTTTCTCTTTCTGTTTCTCTGTCTCTTTCTCTCTCTTTCTATCTATCTCTCTAGCTATCTCTATATCTGTTTATTGATCTATCTATCTACCCATCTTTCTCTGCACTTAAAAGTTGCGATGTTCAATCCCCGAAAGTTGACTTCGCGTACTACTTTCGTACTTAAAAGTTGCGATTTTCGAGCCCCAGCTGCGAAACTGGACTTCACGTACTACTTTCGTAATTAAAAGTTGCGATTTTCGAGCCCCAGCTACGAAAGTGGACTTCGCGTACTACTTTCGTACTAAAAAGTCGCGATTTTCGAGCCCCAGCTGCGAAAGTGGACTTTGCGTACTACTTTCGTACTTAAAAGTTGCGATTTTCAAGCCCCGGCTGCGAAAGTGGACTTTGCGCACTACTTTCGTACCCCCAGCTACGAAAGTGGACTTCGCGTACTACTTTCGTACTAAAAAGTCGCGATTTTCGAGCCCCAGCTGCGAAAGTGGACTTTGCGTACTACTTTCGTACTTAAAAGTTGCGATTTTCAAGCCCCGGCTGCGAAAGTGGACTTTGCGCACTACTTTCGTACTTAAAAGTTGCGATTTTCAAGCCCCAGCTGCGAAAGTTGACTTCGCGTACTACTTTCGTACTTAAAAGTTGCGATTTTCGAGCCCCGGCTGCGAAAGTTGACCTTGCAAAAATGCTGCGCCTGCCACCAAATCTGTGCTTGACCTTGCTAAAGTGCTGCGCCTGCCACAAAATCTGTACTTGACCTTGCGAAAGTGCTGCGCGTGCCACGAATTTTGCACTTGACCTTGCGAAAGTGCTGCACCTGCCACAAATTCTGTACTTGACCTTGCGAAAGTGATGCGCCTGCCACGAATTTTGTACTTGACCTTGCGAAAGTGCTTGTACTTGACCTTGCGAAAGTGCTGCGCCTGCCACGAAATCGATACTTGACCTTGCGAAAGTGCTGCGCCTGCCACGAAATCTATACTTGACCTTGCGAAAGTGCTGCGCCTGCCACGCAATTCAAACCTTGCGAAACCTTCGCGCGGCCGTGCCAATGGGCCCGTCTCCGAGACCGTTCCCCGTTCCGAGACCGTTCCGAGACCGTTCCGAGACCGCCTCCGTACAGGCGTCGCAGCCGAGGTGGTTTGCGCACAGTCCGGAAGCCCAATTCACGCACAGCGCCAACGTTTTCTGCATCTTGCCATCCCCCAGCTCGCAGAGAGTGGACGCAGCACCTTGCGAAAGTGCTGCGCCTGCCACGAAATCGATACTTGACCTTGCGAAAGTGCTGCGCCTGCCACGAAATCTATACTTGACCTTGCGAAAGTGCTGCGCCTGCCACGAAATCTATACTTGACCTTGCGAAAGTGCTGCGCCTGCCACGCAATTCAAACCTTGCGAAACCTTCGCGCGGCCGTGCCAATGGGCCCGTCTCCGAGACCGTTCCGAGACCGTTCCGAGACCGTTCCGAGACCGCCTCCGTACAGGCGTCGCAGCCGAGGTGGTTTGCGCACAGTCCGGAAGCCCAATTCACGCACAGCGCCAACGTTTTCTGCATCTTGCCATCCCCCAGCTCGCAGAGAGTGGACGCAGCACCTTGCGAAAGTGCTGCGCCTGCCACGAAATCGATACTTGACCTTGCGAAAGTGCTGCGCCTGCCACGAAATCTATACTTGACCTTGCGAAACGAAATCTATACTTGACCTTGCGAAAGTGCTGCGCCTGCCACGAAATCTATACTTGACCTTGCGAAAGTGCTGCGCCTGCCACGCAATTCAAACCTTGCGAAACCTTCGCGCGGCCGTGCCAATGGGCCCGTTCCGAGACCGTTCCGAGACCGTTCCGAGACCGCCTCCGTACAGGCGTCGCAGCCGAGGTGGTTTGCGCACAGTCCGGAAGCCCAATTCACGCACAGCGCCAACGTTTTCTGCATCTTGCCATCCCCCAGCTCGCAGAGAGTGCTTGCGAAAGTGCTGCGCCTGCCACGAAATCTATACTTGAGAAAGCTATCTACGTGTTAAGCTGGCTATATGTCAAAGCTATCTATCTGTCATGCAAGCCTATTGGAAAGCTATCTATCTGTCAAGCTAGCTATATGTCAAAGCTATCTATCTGTCATGCAAGCCTATTGGAAAGCTATCTATCTGTCAAGCTAGCTATATGTCAAAGCTATCTATTTGTCATGCAAGCCTATTGGAAAGCTATCTATCTGTCAAGCTAGCTATATGTCAAAGCTATCTATCTGTCAAGCTAGCTATATGTCAAAGCTATCTATTTGTCATGCTAGCTACCTGTCATAGCTATATGTCAAAGCAGCTAGCTCATTTAGTTCCAGTACTACGGAAGTTTCTTGTTAAACTTCCTTTGATGATGTTTAGCTCGGGTCAGCGCGCGGCTCCAGGGCGTCCATTTTTCTTAGCAGTTTGCTTACCTGTACTATTGCCAGTCGCTGGTCACCTTGCCCGAAATCCACCTCCTTCCCATTGCCGCGAAGCCTTTCCAGTTGAAGAAAAATCGCCTGTTGTAGGCTGCGGGCTGTGTCACAGGTCCAGCGTGTAGCTTGGGCTTGTCTTTCTTCGCAAATCCGGCCTCGCTAGAGCATGGTGCACATTCGCATGGCTATGCGCACTTTGCAGGCGCCTCGGCCGGTTCGTCAGTCTCCCCCGCAGGCCGGGCGAGAAGGGCAGAGCTGAAGAAATACATCCGTTCCACAACCCTCTTAGTTGTACGTATATCCATTCCGTTTCGGATTCGTTCTCCTGCTGAAACCACAGATCTGGAGTTCTTCTTTGGGTTGGGGGCGGTGCTTTGAGTGACTTGCTAGGTTGAGTACCTCGGATTGGCCAAGAATGTTATGGGGAACACCCTCAGAATCGTGGACAGGCATGCCCATGTACATCATGTCTTCCAAAGGGTCCCCAGAAATGATACCCGAATTGGTTTGAGGAAGGAGTGCGTCCGCTGCAAGCAGCATCCACTTCATGCTGTAAGAGACCGGCGGTGCCCTCTCACAAGGGGGCATGTAGCCAGGAAAAGATGTGCGTGCCGCTGGGGTTTAGCTCTGGAAACAAGCTCCAGGTGCGTTGATTCTTGCCAAGTGCGCTTCGCGCAAAACCAACCTTCCCCAGCCCGACTATTAAACCTTCCCAGTTATTAATCAGAGGTGTCCCAAGAGCGGATTTCTGACTAAGATGGGCCTTTCTCCCGGATTGGATCAGGGTAGGTCGATCCCAGCTTCGCATGTGGAGGTGCCCCCTGGCCAGCCGCCCATGGCGTCCGGCATGGCGTCCGGCATGGCGTCCGGCATGGCGTCCGGCATGGCTGCCCCGCAGGTTCGCCTGGACGGCGCAAAGATTTTGCCTAGGGACATGGGGCACCTGAATGGTAAAAGTTTTGGAGCTTCGGTTGTTGGCGACGTTGGACCGCTGAGCCTCCCACAATTGGAGTTTTGAAGGTCGTGTGGAACTATAGTCGATTGATGGATTCTGGCACCAGAAGAAAGCATGTTGACGTCATTAGTATTGCTCAGAGTTCTCATTCCGGTTTCATAGAGGCTATTCCTTTCGGATAGGGGCCATCTTGGGTGGGCTTTCTTGTCTGGTTTGTTGGTTGAGTTGAGTTGTAGCTGCGGAACTGTCCCCAAACTCAAGAAAACTGTGTTGTGATTCAAATCCCAATTTCTACTTCAGTACCAACTCATTGGCCCCACAACCAATCCAATGCCAGCCCTCAATCAAACTCTAAAACAACCCAAGACCTGCGCTGACCAAGTCCGAAGACAGTCCAAAAGCGAATAACATCCACAACTCCAAATCTGCCGAAAACAGCTGCATTATCGGAGTCATGAAGGAAAATAAGCATGTTGTGGTTGGCGAGCAACAATTCAACGATGGCATGCTGAACGTCACGCACTGCGCGCGCGAACGTTGCGGACTTTCATTTGTCAACACCTAGATGGTCAACAGGCTAGCAGGTCACCTTCACAGAAGCGTCATGCGAGAACCCACTGACTCATTTGTGGCAGTGCAGTGGTCGAATGAACAGCCATCTAGTGTTTTTTTTTCTCTTTTTTTTTCCAGCTCTGTCTAGAAGTCTACAAAAAGTCACCAGCACAAAGGGCGTCATGACTTGTATGGAGCCAAGGTTGTTTGCGCGGGGTTTTCACTGACCCGCAGCTCGAAATGGCAACAGGCTGATCGGCTCTGAGCTTTAGCTCTCTTCTGAATGGCACTTGAGAAAACGGTGGCAATGGACTGCCTCCAATATACGAAGTATATATATATATATATACATATGTACACATAAATATGTACACATAAGTATGTACACATAAATATGTACACATAAATATGTACACATAAATATGTACACATAAATAAGAATTGGTTCTTGAGGCTCAGACCTCTGCAATTTCGGGCAGTTTTCGGGCAAATGATGCAAGGGAGGCTGGAGGCGTGATTTGAGTGGCCAGCTTTGCCCCACAATGCTCTCAACTCCAGGCATCCTGTTTTGCTGAGGGAGAAGAAGCGTTTGCATTGGGCCACACTTCTTGTCTCCAGACGGTGCGTCTGCAGCTCGTCTCAAAGACTGAATTGCATTGTTTTCCACTGCATATGCTTAATCCGTGTGTTTCTTCAAGTGCGAACATTCGTTGCGCCAGGCACCCGGCTCGCAGGCACCCGTGTGGAGACAGGGCAGCATGTGCCACTTCAAGCTAGATCCTCTAGGCTGCTGCTTCAAAAAAGTGCTGTGAGGCAGTTTCAGTACGTGCTCTGCAAAAGATGTAGCTTGACCCACTCCCCAATCCTCCCCATATAGACTTAGACGCCGGCGGTCAGTGAACATCCTTGGGATGCGTTTGGGTGCATGGATGTCCTTGAGCTGGAATATCGTAGGCCTTTGGCGAGCACGATGAAGGGCTTATTGACAGGGCAGGAATCAAATAAAAATCGTTTGTGTCCAGATGGCTTGTTTCAGCTGTCTCAGAATTAGGCGCCCAACCATGCCTGAGGGTTCCCTTTCCCGAAAAACGGGACAGCGACTTGGTTGGGGGGCAAAGCGGGACTCCCAAAATGATGGGTTCCTTCTCGCGCGAGGCGCTGGCGCGCCGAGACGAGTTGGGCAGGCTTTTGCAGGCGTGGCTTGCGCATTGGCCCACTTACCATGCAAACAAACGGCCAATGTGTGATGCATATTCGACATCTTGATATTGTTTCTTTACACTGCTATGTATGATCGTTACCGTGCACTGCAATATGCACACACACACACATGTACATGTATATACGCATATTCATATCAAGCGTGGTTGTCCACTAGGATTTTACGGGTTGCTCACTAAAGACAGAAGGGCCAACCGGAAACGATGGCTATCGCGCGGAGATTCTTCACAGAAGGCGCAACTGTACAACACAGAGAGCATGTGAGAGCCTTTCACCCTTTTGCCTTGCTCCGCCCCCCTTTTGGCAGAAAGGGAAACATGCCCCCCTCATTTGGAGGTAGTGCATGCCCAAGGAGCAAGAGCCATGGACACTGCCCGGAAAGCTGATCCGTCTTGCGTTTGGCGTTCTCAAAATGGCGAGCCCGGCACACGAGGCTCAATCCTGTGCATCCCACGTGCTGACCCCGATGTTTTCCAGTCAGTTGCACAACCTCACAAGCCGGGCAAGTTAGTTGCTATTCATAGAGGGAGGAAGGCAGCCAGCGTTCCCAACCCTAAAGTGACACTCAGCCATAGCTGTCAGCCTTGGCGTCTTATGTTTAGCTTTGCCTTGTTGGCAAGCCAAATATGTCCCCTGTTCTTCAGCATGTGTGTGTGTGAGAGAATGTGACATGTGTAAGCTGTTTTGATCTGAAGCTATAGCTTGAAAGCGGAACTCAGACCCCTCAGACCATGTTGCTGACAGGCCATGAGTCTATGCGATGAATGGTTGCTGACTCGAAAGCTTCATCGGAATTGCGAAGTGATAGACTGCTTCATGTGGAGGACGTGACGAGACAGCCCATTTTTCGCTTTCGCCAAGATCTTTGTGAATTGGCCAGCTGCCAGGTTGTTTCCCCAACCTGTAAATGCCACTTGTTTCTTCTCGCTTTCGAAGAACAGACGGCAGGGCCACAAAAAGAAGCGGCTGCCCAACGGCTCTCGGCTTCCCACAGGCTCAGATGCCGCGGGGTCTTGGGGCAGCTTGGCGGAGTAGTCGCGCGGATCAGCCGGGGCTCGGACCGGTCTGCTTGAGGGTTGCGTTCTGCTCGATTCACTACGCGCAAACCCCTGATTCATAGCCTGTCCTGTTGTTTTTCCAAGGGAATCCTTCTGAACATACATCTTTGGAAAGCTTTATGAATCAAGGATTCCTGCATGCGGTACGTGGCTCACCAAAATATTCATTTTCAGCGGACCTGCAAGCAGCTATGGAGCGCCTCACTCCATGGGAGTGAATTCTGCAAGATAAGCCAGTGTACATTTTGGAGCGGCTTCGGACTAGGAGACTTCCCAAGGACCGGACCCAATTGCCGGGTTCTTCTCGATTTAATGCGCGGTCATTGCTGTCACAGTGGTTCAAGCTACCTCCAGGTTTTCCCTCGGCCATGCGCTCCATGCGCTGCTTTCTGCTTGTGGTGGCAGCCTTGGGGCAAGAGCTGCCAGACGATGCCCAGTGCCAGCTCGGGGACTGTGCGCTGCAGGCGCTGCAGAAACATGCCTCCAAGACCAGCGACTTGGAGCATGAGAAGGCGCACGATGTGGAGGTGAAGGCGAGCAAGGCGAGCAAGGCGGGGCATTCAGCGGTCACCGGGGCATACAGCGGTGATATGTGCGTGTGTGTTTGATTGTGTGCGTGTCATGCGTGTCTCACGTCTTCCAGAAGTCTGTGTACTCGTATAATTATATGTCTACATGGTACCCCCCCCTACGGATCCAATAATTCATATATTGTAGGTATGTACATACATACATATATATATATATATATTATGCGTATATATATATATATCTACATTCCTTTGGAGGGACAGCTGTAGACTTGCAAGGCCATGTGTTTCATTCATAAAGCTTCCTGGATGACAGAAGCATAGAGGGGAAGGCTAACCCCTCTTGCGGGCCAAAGCCTTCAGCCCAGGCCGCCGGTGAGCAGGTAGCGGAGCAGCACCAGGAAGCTGGTTTTTGCGACACAGACACCAAGGGCACCTGCAGCTGGTTCGATCCTTGGACTGCCCTTAATGGACACTTCCTGTCAAACCAGCTTGGAAACGAGGGACATTTGAGGGACGGAGCCGTTCAGAGACCATCCCCCAAAAGGACATGTCAGCGAACACGCACACAACACCCCAAGAGAGCGACAGAGATAGAGAGACAGAGAGAGAGAGAGAGAGAGCCAGTGGCCAAGGATTGCGCAGCCTCTCGGAATTCGGAGTGCGTGCAGGGGAAGTGCGTTTGTAAGGGCAACATGTGCCGTGGCAGCATCCGGTTGAATGCAAACAACCCATTTAAGGTTCGGTCAACTTCCAGTGGTTTGTGGCTCGTATGGGAGGGACATGAGGGAACTGAATTTTCCCACAAAACCCAGGCGGATGATTACCCAAGCTTCCCATTGTCCTCTTGGGGAAACCAAGTAATTTTGACCGTGCCTCATTGCTTTTGCAGCGTAATTATGGGATCTCTCCTTATTTTTGGCACGGGTGTGCAGATGGCTTGCGGTGCACCCTAGGAACTGCACCATAAAATAGTTTCCTTTCGTTCTTTGAGCAGTGCTGAGATTTCAGAGGCCAATCTTGCTTCTCCGGGTGAGCACAAAGAGTTGTCAATTCCGCGAGGTTATTGACAAGAAACAGCGCAGGGTCGTGTCTAGAGAAACAGGTGCTAAACACTCCCAAGCCACGGCATGTCCTCCATTGCGAGCAGCAACACACTTGTTTGGCATTTTCGAGGGGGTTTGAATCCGCAACACCCACGATCTTTCCCTGGAAGATGTTCAGCTTTCTTCGGGATTGCCGGATTCCTCTGAAGCAACTCGCCTCAGTCCGCGGGATGGCGACCTCAGGTGCGCCAAGGACGGGAAGTGCTCCCTGCCAACGGGCTACAAGTTGGGCCACACCAGCGCGCAGGAGCGCGACACTGGGGGCAGCTGCATGTTCTTCGGCTGCGCCCCTTGGCGAAAGCCACTAGGTCTTCTTTTCCCATTTCTCATTGTTTTTGCCAGGCTTATATTTCGTCAGAGCTTTGCTTTTCCTTCCGCATTTGCCCCTTCGCTCAATACCAAGTCCCGAGGACAGCTCCCGCGGGCCGACCAAGTGCGATGGCCTGACGTACAAGTGCACTTGCGCAGAGGGCTTCTTCTCCCAGAATGGGAAGTGCACGCCCCGGCTTGAGCCCACAACCAACCCTTCGGCCTCGACCGTGGATTGGTCCAAAACGGCACCGCAACTGCAGCTGGTGGTTGGAGAGCCGTTAGGGAGCTGGGTGTATCCAAATTCTCCTTTAAAGAGGGAGCTAAGTAAGGAGCTACCAGGAGTTCAGAAAGGACATGGTATAGTAGAACAGAAGTCTTTTCCATCAAAACAAAGTTGGAGCTCGATTCGAGGCAAGAATGTTTTCTTATTGCTATGACCAGGCAGCAAATCCAGCCTTAAGCTCCATCATGATGTCGCACCGTTTGTTTAGTGCACTGCAAATGGAGCTTCTTGCAGAGGTATATTGTGTATCAGAGTGGCATTGGGAGTTTTCTGCTGTGATGCCCTCTGCTGAACCAGTCAGGACATATCTGGAGATCGAGATTTTGTGATGTTTACTTCCCAGCTTTCCGAGGATTGGACGAAGATGGACTGGAGCAAGGTGTTCCAGAACTATGGCTGGGGCGCCACCACTGATTGGTCCAAGGTGGACTGGTCCAAGGTTGGCGCGGGCGGAAAAAGCTTGGCATCCCCCTACGTTGCCCCGGGATACCCAGGAATCCCCGGGCCATCGCCGCCCTCGAATCCTTACTCGCCCTATGGTGCGCCCAACCCCTACGCCTATGCCTCACCCTACGGCGTGCCGTACTGGAGATGAGCGATGTTTGGTCCTCAACCAGCAGGCTGAACATGGCAGCGTCTTTAGTTGTACAGGCTTTTGGCCAGTGAATTCGACTGAAATGTCGTCTAGTGCCTTCAACAGTGCAATTGCGTGGCAACAAGCAGCGCGCGCCGTGAAGGGGACCCGTTCCAAAGTGTTTGTAGTCAGGTCATGCTGAGCCTCCTGGCTTTGGCTTTTCGACGCTGGAGGATCCCCTTCACCTGACTACACATCCCAAGCATGCCACGAATGTTTGCCTTCACCATCAACAGCACAATATTTTGACCACTGGATTCTTGCAGAGGCCAAATCTGCCTCGATTCGAATTGCCCAAGGCCAGTTGGGAATCCCCGGCGAAGCCTCTCAGCCTTCGGACTTCGAAGTACTTCACTTTCCAACCTCATGCAAGAAATCCACCCCATAAGGAACCGTGCTGTATATTTTAGAGGGATGAGTTACCTAAAGGTGAGGCTGCAAGAACCGTGAAGTCATGAAGTCTTTTTAGAAGTCGGCTTTGAAGGCCAGGAATTGCCAGGCGAAGCATGTGTGACTTGGCATTGTCTTGCGCATTCACCACAGGAAAAGCCAAATCAATCACAACTGGTGCAGCCTGGGGATCACTGTGCGTCAATGTGTTTCACGCTTCTTGGTTTTGGATGGCCATGCGCGGTCTGTAGAAGGCTGCGGCGGCTGACTAGACTGCCCTTGAAGTCTGGGCCAGGTCTACTGGCCTTCCCTAACCCTGAAAATCCAAATCTGATCCCAGCAGATAAATTCATGCATCAGGTCACCTCAGCTCTCGCAAAGATGATCCGCTTTTTTTTTTGGGGGGGGGGGAAGGACAGGCATGTGCAACACGACCAGCGTTGACGAGCAGGTCTCCTTTTTGAGGGGATCCCTGACACTGCCCCCTTCTCATTAAATTTGGCAAACATTCCGGACAAACAGCAAGGCGAGGGCAGTTCTGTAGGAGTTTCTGTTTGGGACAGCGACAGCTGTCTTGTCCAGACCCTCCCCGCAAACCAGTGGTACCACCGGTTTCAAAGGACAAAGGAGCAAAGTGATGAAACTATGGCTCGAAAAACCGTGACACAAGGGCAACGCGATCGGACTGAAGAGAGCTAGTCGAACCAGACCACTTCACTTGGACCACCAAGCGAGCCCTAAATGAAATTGGTATTTTTTTTGAGGGTACCTTTCTAGGCTGCTCTGAAAGAGGAAGCAACAATAAAACCACGATTGTGGGGGGTCCCCTATTTTGAGAGACACCCAAATGTCCTCTTAAAGTCTAGACGGACAGGTAGAACCTCGCCCAAGGTGGTGCTGGGTGTGGGCCGGGGCGACTTTGCTCTGCGGCTGCTGCAAGACTGGTCCTCAGCTCACGGGCTGTGCGCCCGGGAGATGGAGAGAACAGAAATGTTGAGGCCCCAGACATGGGACGGTTCCCTTGACGTGAGCTGCGCCAAGGGTCACAATTTGTCGGTTTTTCGGTTGACAGCAACTGGGGTTCCGTGAAAGATCGCGGACTCAGACTTGCTGCTTTGGGCTGATTAGCTTGGACACCCCACGATTTGCACGGTCTAAAAGGGTTGGGGCCAAGCGGACCCTGCAATGCCTGAGAAGGACAACTCGGACAAAGACAATGAGAACGGACCAGAAGGCAAGATTAGAACATTCTTTCACTCCCATGAAGGTTATACAGAAGTGCACCACAAGGGAAGGAGCTCACCATTCCGCAAATGCAGACTTGGACGTGGGTTGAGCAGCATGCAACTCACAGTCAGATCATATGATGGACGCCGTGCAAGACAGGTGATGTTGATGCTGACAAACGTGCCGCCAGGTACTTGGTCGACCCGTTCATCCACCAGTGGCGGGGTTATGATGATCCTGCCAATCTTCAGGATAACGAGCATCAGATGATTTTCGAGGACGTTCCGGAATGTCCAGAAGCCAGCACAAATGCGGAAGATAGAGGAAGCAAGATCATGTCCTGCATGTGGGGCTACAGCGCTAGAGCAGGCACGTCAAATCATGATTTTGTTTTCCAGGGGAACCCTGAAATTGCTTTGTTTCCACTTCCTGTCGGCCCTTTGAAGACCCTTCACAAGGGGCTTTTTGATTCTGGGACATCCAAACACAGCAGGGGTGCAACCAGTCCTCGACTTGAGCTGAGCTGCCTTTGTTGAATCCCAACCTTTGCATGGACACATTGTCCCTGTGTGAGTTCTATGTCTCGGATTCCTGATTTGATAAACGAGGCAGACAGTGCCTTCATTCATCAACAGGCTTCGATGAAGCGGGCCTTTGCCAGATATTGAACCAGCAGCTTTACATGCCCATGCAATGTCATCACGCGGTTAGCATGGGGATGAAACTCGCCTTGAATGTCCCACGCGAAACTATTGCCTTGCCCTACTCGTGTGTTTGTGAGTGCATCTTGTGCTGCTTGGTGAACAAGTACTTGTAACCGCGCCCTTGTTACTTAATGCCTGCAACTTGAACAACGATGTGTGCGTTGGCATGTGAAACCGTGGAATGTTTAGTGACAGGAGTGGATTGACAGCGTTTCAGCATGCGATCGTCTTGGCAGGACCTGCGGAACCGCCTTGAGCCCTTCGAGGGCCGCTACGTCCTGGTGACCGCCTCGGCGTTTTGGGCGGCGCTTTGATACTGTTTGCATGTGATCGATGCGCGAATGCCTTTGGTTTTTAAACCTTTGTCGTTTTCGCTTGTGAACAAAGAGAG
This sequence comes from Effrenium voratum, assembly GCA_963377175.1. Lineage (NCBI taxonomy): Eukaryota > Dinophyceae > Suessiales > Symbiodiniaceae > Effrenium > Effrenium voratum. The sequence goes on along the minus strand of CAUJNA010003499.1, from coordinate 151,246 downwards.
CTTTCTAGATCGCCACTGAGCAACCCGGCTTCACTGTCATCATCATGAGATGCTGCAAGCTTATCGAAGCAAAGCCACCACAGCATGATGTGCTATTGTTGACAAAGTCATTGGCTGGCTGGTCGTCATTGGCGTGTTCAAGACGTGTGTTTGCTACTGAAAGTTTGAAGAGTCAATACTGAGAAAATTAGACCTTGTTAATTTGTAGCGTATTTGAAGAATACAACAACAGCAACGGTCACATTGGTCGGCAGGAAAGCTGGTACTTGGGCTATATACCATCACACACGCACACGCGCTGACTGATTGAAGTGTTCTTTATCTCTTCCCTGCTGCAGCTCCTTTTGTACATGCAAGAATGAGTGCCAATTCTGCTGGTTTTGACTTTGCTTTTGCTGCCTGGCCATGGGAAAAACGACTTGGAGGAGGCAGTTCCGAGCAAAGCCCCAAGCTCGGAGTGTCCAGGATTGCTAGGGGCTGGCAATTGAGCAATTGGCACAATGTGAATGAAGATACTGAAGCCAGCCAAAGACACAGCCATTTCGGAGCTTCGAACCTCACCTTCGCCGGCTCGCGTGAGGTGCGGGACTTCTCCTACTCCTTTGCGGAGACCTACCGCCGGGGAGAGCAGACGCCGGGCGTCGCCACGTGCGGCGCACAGGCAGTTTTCGACCTCAGCTTCCCTGAGAATCTGACAGGATGTTATAGCAATGCTGGTTCAAACATCCGTGTGACTCTTGGCGCATCGAGCAATCAGCATTTGTGTTCACGTTCTTGCCTTCTTCTGGGCGCTTTCTGAGTCACACTAGATGAATACTGGAGAGCAGCTTTTGCAGTATTCAGGACAAGCCCGTAGTTATTTGACATGTATGTACTTTGCACCCCGGGCCTTTGTCAACATCGAAAGTTGGCGAAGCGCAGCGTGACCAACACATATCATGTTTTTCCCCGTAAGTTGTGTGTGTGTGACACACAAGAGGCTTTTAGCATTGCTTGCCGCAGCAGTGTTATATTCTAAACTGCCGCCCAGACTCTTCCATGACTAAGGTATTGAATGATATTCAATAGCGCATCTGCGGATGATGATGATGATGATGATGATGATGATGATGATGATGATGATGATGATGATGATGATGATGATGAGGATGAGGATGAGGATGAGGATGAGGATGACGATGACGATGACGACGATGATGATGATGATGATGATGATGATGATGATGATGATGACCATGATGATGACCATGGTTGTGTTAATGGTCTGATGATGATGAGGAGAAGGAGGAGGATGACGATGCTGATGACGATGACGATGATGATGATGATGATGATGATGATGATGATGATGATGATGACAACGATGATGACGATGATGATGCTGCTGCTGCTGATGATGATGATGACGATGACGATGACAATGGTGATGGTGACACTGATGATGGGGATGTTGGTGTGTGATGGTGCTGGTGATGATGTGATGATGCGATGCTGATGGTGATGGCGATGCTGCTAATGCTGATGAGGGTGGCAATGATGATATTTGGTGGCCGGCGAGGCCATACTGGCAGACTGTGGATGATATTCGCCTTGTCACCCCACCCTTCAAGAAGCATCCAACATCAACCGAGGCCGTCGCAAACCCAAAGCTCGGCTTTCCAGTGCAAGCCCTCAAAGGTTTAAAGCACATTTGATGGCAAAACACAAGTTCTTTTGTTTTGTAACAACTGCAGGCTCGTGTACATCGATGCCAACCATGCGGAGGAAGCGGTGCGCTGGGGGGATGAACGCGTTGGGAAAGGTTCCGCATGCGTTCTTAGGTGCGTGGAGCTCGGTAACTTGTCATAGCACCGGGGAATGTCGGCATGGGAGAGCTGTCCAAAAGCAAGTTGGCCATCGCCGTTTGCCGCCTTTTGTATGTGTAGGCACACAGGGTCTGCAACATCAGGCGCTGATGTTACAGAGCGGAAATTGTGATACAGTGGAGCGAAGTCCAACTGCTGTCATGCAAGGAACGCTGACTAAAGGCCACAGACCTAGCTGAGGCCTCTCAAAATGTCATCGTTCAATGAATTGAACAGCACAATCATTCTTGCCAATCATACCTGCAACTTTGAGCTCAATGGAGATCCAGCTTTTGGTAAAACCTATGAATGGAGCCCACAGAGTGAATAGGTGCACGGCATACAGCAAGGCCCATGTCTTTTTGCAATGGTAGCTAGGCAAATTCTGCCGAGCGCTTGCGCACTTTGTTTGGCTGAGCAGCATCATGTTGTTCATTATGTGACACGAAGGTTGCTACCGTGTTCGTTCATCCTCACACATTCCACCAGCCAACGTTTGGCCGCCGAGCTCACGCTGAAGCCACCTAGCTGCCAGCCTCACAACTTGCGACCAGGTCACCAGAGACCTGGAGCTTTGGTGGCCCATCCTGGCCTCTGGTGGGGTCATGGCAGGCTCGCCTTCTCGCTTTGCCAAGACTTGTTCGAGATGGGCCGGGTAAAATTGGGCGAGCCCCCTCCTGTGGCTGGCCAGTGCGAACATTTGCGCCAAGATTCACCAACCATACTTGAACGTCGGAGCTCCCAGTTTTGGGAATCACTAGCTGGGCAAGCCGTTTGGCAGCCAACATAAACGTGTGTTCACATGATCATCATGTATCATGTTCTGCGCTGAGACAGGATCCAGCACAGCCCGCCCTGAGTCCATTCCTTCGTGTCCAACGGAGACATGGTCGTGCCACAATTTGCGAAACAACCCCGGCTCGAGGCTGCCGTTAAGTTGTTTGGACCAGTTTTGCAGTGTCTGCGGCAAGGGGTTTAAGCAAAACAGCTCAAGCTACCACGGTCGACTTGTTCGTAGCCGCATGTTTTGTGTCATCATGTGCTGTATGGCTATCAATTTCAATCGGGATCCCTTCACAATGGTTGGTGGAGATAAATCACCATGTAATTAAATGAACGATGTCCAATAAAAGTGCACACCCGTGTCACTCTGAGCTGGTTTGGTACAACTCCTTTGCAGCCAAAACTCAGAAAGCTTGGTCCAGCCGCGTCGGGCACTTTTGTCGCTTTGCCGGTTCGCGTTTGTGACCAGTCCCTTGCTGCCAAGTGCCTCGTGTCCAGGTAGCACCTACTTGGATGATCCTGCCAGAAGGATACAGGTGCAAGCCTCAGAAGTTGGTCTGCTCGGCTGCTTCTTATTCCAACGATCTTGCCCGATCTTTTTCGAAAGAACATGGGGGAGCGATGCTGGTGAATGTGCTTGGACTTGGATGCTTTGTCTCCTGCGGCTTTCAGCGGCAAGCCATGCCTTTGGATGAACCACCTCTTTCCGGGTCAGCTGCATGCGGACCACATTTCAGGTCCGGAGCGCCGTGGACAAGTTCGCCGCCCAAAGACAATTGCAGGCCTCCCGACTGGGAGTCGAGCAGAGGTGGCTTTGGGACCCACCTAAAAAGTGATTGGTGGACATGCATCCCCACCTAAATGATGTCCATCAAAGGGTCCTTTCTTGAAATTCATCGCCAGGCAACTGCACAAGATGTGATGGGAACATTTGAAATTAGTGGTTTTTGACAGGTCAGCAAAGGCCCATGACTTTGGCAGGGATGCCCGCTGGTGACGCAAGTAGGCACGTTTCTGACAACAAAATCCCTATTTGCTGAATCACTCCAGGGCTCAACATGGCTCAAACATAGCTCAAAACTCTCCAGCACAGATCTCAATGATGGGATACAGTCTCCTGAGGGAAGACCCCAATCGTAGCCAGTTTCTCGCCGTGGATTTTGAGCCCCAAAAGGCAGGTCCCGAGAACCTTTGGTGTTGACAAGAATTCTGAGGCAAGTCAGCCATTCCAAACTCGAGACATCGTTTTACTTTGCGACATCCAAACAACTGCCTATGCCGGCATGGCAGAACAAATCACTGGGCGGGCGTGGAGGTTGGGATGTGGCCAAAGCAGCGCTTGGATCCTGATTCTGCATGTTTTTGGACTCCTGCTCACCATCAGGCCTTCAAACTTGGGAAGGCCTCTAGCGCTCCCTGCAAAACGAGTCGGGCGCGAGAGATCGAAGGTGGTGACTACTACGGAAGATGTGACTCCATCCTGGTTCATCGTGAAGCCGTGAGGTCTCAGCCTGTGGATTGGCTGGGAAAAATCCTTGCATGGCGCAGGTGTGTGGCATGAATTTGAGATGGGCGCTGGGCCAAGCACTCGCTTGGAGAAGAGCAGAGTGTCAACGTGCCAGTTGGTAGAGCCATGCTTATGGGTGCCATTGTGACGTGGTAGTTTGTTCGGTTTGTACCTTTCACCCTCGAGCAGAAAACGGCTCCCAGCAAGGCATTAATGGCACTAAGCAGAGCCCTCCAGCTGTTACTTAGCCTGATCAGAACCCAAGAGCGCCCCGCTGTAATATTTTGAACTGCCTTGGTTCAGATGCTTTTGTAAATGCTAACCCCTGAGTATCACATCCACCACTTGTCATGGTGGAGCTTGCAGGGCAAGTTGTCTGAGACACATGCGCGGGTATATATAAATGAGCCAAACGTCAACATTAGTATCATTAGCTTGGAGTCAGAGTTGGACTGTGATGCGTCGTAAACTGTTGACGATCAACTTCCGCAACAGGCTGGTTCAGCTTTGGCGCACCATCAATGACAGCTTTCCCTTGTTGGATTGATGGTCAAAAGGAATTGATGATTTGCCTTGGAATATGATGGTGTTTTGTATTGGATTGGCGACCTGGCAATTCATCGGCTGCTCAAAGGAAAGTCAACCGTATCCATCCGACCCAAAATCCGTCAAAATTGCACATCCAGATGTTCAATGTGCTGAGTATATACTGTCGCAGCAACAACAAGCTGTCAGTGTGGGACTTGCTGAATTCTACAAAACCTAGGAAGGGTTCTTGCATTGAGAAAGCTTGGGGGCTGATCAGACTGAGTTCGGGAGACTCAATGAGCTTGCCTCAAAAATCGCCTGACAGAAGCCTACCAGAGACTCAGCGTGCGTGAATACAGCCCTCGGCGATTTCCTTCGCTTCTCAGGTCCAATCCGCTTCAGACCATGACCTGCGTACTCGGCATGTAAAGCCCATCCTGCAGGGACAGTTCCTGCGCCTTAACGAGCAATTGGCCAGCCAGGGACTTGATTTTCCACTTTTGGTTTAAGTTAGTTTTAACCCCCAGTGCTACAGTCTAAAAAGTTGTTCAAGGAGTTTCTTTGTCCACGAACCAAATCAGTCAGTCCAGTCCTGATGAAAGATGCCATGATCAAGTGGCAAGCGCGGCTGTCCTGTTGCAATTTGGCTTAAAGCAAAGTTTACTCCATGTGGAGACTTCAGATTGCAGCTCTACCTTGACTGACAGCTTCACCACCCACACGGAAACTGACGCCTCCAACCAAAAGCTTGCATATGTCTAATTGTGCTTCTCAACAGAACTTGTGCCTCCGCATTACATTTAGTATGGCTCGTTTCAGTGATGACCAATGGTACTGTTGTTGAATTGACTTGTTTTTGCACAATTTGAGAGCTCACTAAACTTTATATGGTGTACTTGCCGGCCGTCTACCGATGGTTGACATAGGCAGGACTATGCATTTGTTTGGACGGGGGGGGCACATTTGGCCACCAATGATAAGCGCAATATGATGCAATGACAGGTTGAATGTGCTGTTGCTCGTTTGCGACATATTTATATACATAATTTCGGCAATATGCTAGCCTACTGTGTCAGCGTCGCAGGGCGGCAGCAGGCAGCCCTTGCTTACTTGAGCAACAGCATGTTTGGTAGTCTACAAAAAAGTTTGGGCGGGACATGGGGAGCCCACCTAAGCTCCTTGCAAAAGCTTGGGGTCCGCCCAATTTTTGCATGTCCTTCTGAACAACACAGACTCGATGCGTGGGTCATTTGTCAGTCTGTTCCCAGGCACGCGTTTCATCATCAATGTTTGTGAACTTGTGTGGGTGTGAGTGCGCATGTGATGTGTTTTTGTTGTATCATGCTTTTGTGTATGTGTGTGTGGTGCATGCATGAGTGCACACATGCTGCGTTTGTTCGGGCCGGCGAGCGGGCATGAGGGATGAGGGTTTAGGGGTTTGTGGACATGCTGCGGGCATGCGGGTGTGCAAAAGGGAGTGGGTTCTGGGGTATGTATGTGAGTTTGTATTTGTTTGTTTGTTTGTTTGTTTGTCTGTTTGTGTATTTGTGTGTTTGTCTGTTTGTGTGTTTGTCTGTTTGTCTGTTTCTCTGTTTGCCTGTTTGTCTGTTTGTTTGTCTGTTTGTCTGTTTGTCTGCTTGTCTGCTTGTCTGTTTGTCTGTTTGTCTATTTGTCTGTCTGTCTGTCTGTCTGTCTGTCTGTCTGTCTGTCTGTCTGTCTGTCTGTCTGTCTGTCTGTCTGCTCGTCTGTCTGTTTGTCTGTCTGTCTGTCTGTCTGTTTGTCTGTCTGTCTGTCTGCCTGGGTGTTTGTTTGCCTGCTTGTCTGTCTGTTTGTTAGTTTGCTGTCTGTTTTGTTTGTTTGTTTGTTTGTTTGTTTGTCTGTCTGTCTGTCTGTCTCTCTGTCTGTCTGTCAGTCTGTGTGTCTGTGTGTCTGTCTGTCTGTCTCTGTCTCTGTCTCTGTCTGTGTCTGTGTCTGTGTCTGTGTCTGTGTCTGTGTCTGTGTCTGTGTCTGTGTCTGTGTCTCTGTCTGTCCGTCTGTTTGTCTGTCTGTCTGTTTGTGTTTCTTTTGTTGCTTGGTTTGTGAATGACTGTTTTCTTAGTCTGGTTTCTCAATATTCCTCTCTTCTTGCCAGGTTGTTTTTGTTTTATCTTTGTTATTTGCCTTCTTGTGAAATCCACTTTCATTCTTCAAGCCGGCACGTCACCCTTGAATGCGCCGAAGGCTACGTGCAACCACACAATCAACACATGCGAGAGTGAAGCGCTTCAAGAGGCCTTGAGTGCCGTGGGTTAAGGTGCAAACAGGCGACAGCCGGGCAGGCGGCCGAATATTCCCATACTTCTCCTTCTATTGGAGAAAGGGCCCCCAAAATGATGGTTGCTGGCCTGTCCGAAGCATTCAAACATTTGGATGTACGGAGTCGTTGTTAGTTGGATCCTGCCCAACTCAGGCTCAACCGGAGAAGAATCCACCCTGACGTGATAGATGCCAGTTGAAGGGGGCCAGAAAGGTCTCTAACCTTGAATCTCATTTTGCTTTCAAAACATGAAAGGAGTAATTGTCGGTGGTCCTACCCAGTTCAGGAGAAGCTTTCAGCAAGGGTTCTTTAGTCTTGGGGTCTGCTCCTTCTGACAGACCAGAATATGCTCACACACAAAACCTCCCAGAAGACACGGCCCCATCCTATTCCAAACAATTGGGGTTCCTACATCCAGCGCTTTTTGCCTTCTGAACGGGACGCTTCCCCTTGCCAGGTCGTCGCCAGGTCGTCGCTCCTCCCTGCTGCGTTTTTCGCTCGGTTGGCCTGCACTCTTGGCCGCCTCGCCGCGTGCTGACGCAGGCGGGCTTAGCGAGGAGCTGCAGCGATGCAGCTCGGAGCTGCAGCAGATCGTTGGCAGGCGAGTCCTCGCCACAAAGCCCAACATATTTGGCTGGAGGTGTTTAGGGTTGGTGTAGGGCCTCAAGTTGATGGTGTAGGGCGTGTGCCCTTCTTATTTCTGGTAATACAGTTCTCTTGTTGGCGAAGGGAAACCAGAAGGAAACGGGCTGCTTTTGGAGGTGGGAGGGGAGGGCTGGGGAGGGGGGACCTTTTCTATTTTGAGACAAGCTCAACTGGGAGCGAGCGATTTGATTGATGACATTAATGAACTCTTTTTAGGGGTACTCTTTTCACCTAAAGAAACTGTTGTTTGATGGATGTTTGATGATCAAGGGAACGTGACCTGTGCAACGCGTGCTGCATAATTGAACCAACACGACTACCAAAGCAAGTGGCACACACTTCGTTTGACTGCCGCATTCGGGAGAAACAATCTTTTTGACAAGAAACAGAAAGAGTGTGAGATTGGGCAGCGGGGTCATACACTTTCTCCATCTTGGAGCAAACTGCCACGTTGTTGCCATGATAACTGGAGATCAGCGGAACCCACTGTTTCTTGCTTTGGCAAGTCAGCTGGGAGCGATGAAATGCCATTTTGGCATCGGAGACTTTCATTTTTCCTTTGCCGGTCAAGACAGCTCCGGAACCGAACTCCGTCAACGACTTGGATCGCAGCCTTGCAGCTTTGTCTCCCTGTGTAGACCCTAGCCTAGATTCGATGAACGCCCTACTTTTTCGCGGTCTTGCCGTTAAGTTGCTCGACGTGCGAGCTCCAGGGCCGACTGGCTGCTGGATCCCAAGAGCACTGAAGCTCAGCGTGCAGCTGAGGCGCCTTAGCCATAGGGTTCCTTTGACTTGGCTTTGTAGAGTTGGGTTTGTCAGAAATCCCACAAGTCTTTTTTGTAGCAGATCGCAGAAGCACAAAGATTTGAAAGGAGCGTATTTATTTCGTAGAGCGTGGTTGCACAAATGGCTGCTGTGTGGACTGGTATGACTGGCCATACATGTAGTGTGCATATTCATCCGTTGTCATGCAAACAAGGGTAAGTGGACAGGGTTGCCGGACAGGCGGCCCATTGCCCTTTTTGGCTCCGAGCGAAGGGTAGCATGCGGAGGAATCCAGTGCTGGATGTGCCCGACAAAACATTGAGAGGTGTCACACTGTATCTGCACTCCTTACGCAGACGGCGCAGCATTGAAACAAGACGTTACTAAGCCAATTCCCTAGCGCTCAGGTTGGAACGGGCAGCAGTTTGGTGTTCTCAAGGTTTCAACTCCATCCTTGTTTAGATGTATTAAGCCTTGACCTTTGCATGCCGCTATCAAAACGTACTGCTTTTGTGAGAGAACACCATCTTCCCTGCATCACACACACACACACATAATTACTCAGTCAAGAGAATGCCAATTTCGCATCACGCTTCTGCTGCCGACTTGAACAATAGGTACCACTTGTTTTGGCTTGGTTTGTGACACCAGGTTCATGGATGTTCATGGGTGATCATCCAAGTGACCAGATGGATTCCTTGTGGATGTCAAGCTTTCCATGGGTCAAGTAAGGGGTACCGTCGTTGGTTTCCTGGCCAGTTTCGGGGAAGTTCAAGGTGCAACTTTGTAGTGTAGAGGTGCTGGCTGCGCACCAAGTAGACGTCTACGGCTGAAGCTGATTTGTGGCGACACTTTCTTAGTCTGCCAGTCAGACCCATCTCAGTATCCAAGTGGCAGCAACTCGTAGTTCAAAACAACGATACCCTGAAAGATCATTGCTCTGAGCAATACTCAAGCGATGCCTTGAACACTATCCACAGATCGGCACTAAACGGACACAGAATCCTCATGAGTTACGTTGAGTTCTGGCGATGACTTGTCCTTAACGAGGGAATGAAGAAAACGTTTGCGTCTCAGGTTCCCAGTTCCTGTTTGGAGTCCTAAAAGTCCGAAGGACTTTTCACCGTGATAGCCACTTGGCCTCGTGAACACTCTGTTCTTGAAGACCCCCTATATCAGGGTGGGGAGAAAAGATTCGTCATTCAGATTCATGCCAGTCAGGAAGCACACATTTGGGACTCTTCGCAAAGGAGAATGAGGTGGCAGCTCATGCTGATGTTGAACCTGGCTTGCCTGCAGAGCAGATACTCGATTTTTGACTAAACATGCTATACAGAACTTAAAATATCCTACGGATCAGCCACCGAACCCCCCCCCCCCCGAAATTGGTCGGCAGGCGGCTCGGGGCTTCGTGAAGCTCTTCTTCGACACCTGTCAGGCCGGCGTCTTCGTTTTCGGAAGTGAGCCGCTTGGGGCCCATGTAGCCAGTTTTAAGGGTTCGGAACCCCCTCAAGAGTGGCCGGGTGTAAAATATTAAAATCCGGTTGAACCAACTTTGGTCTGGTAGACTTCATAGTACGGGAGATATGAGAGGCAATGGGAGATGGGCTGTGGGAGATGTTCGCTATGGGGGGGAGGGGGGGGCATGCGAGGAGGGGCCCAATGGCCCATACAATGTCGGTCTGGAGATGTTTGAACGACGGGACTGTCCTTAGAAGGATTCGACCAACTTGGGAGCGTCCTCCGAGAATGAGCGCAACGGAGGCCCCATCCTTTTGGCCCATTGCTTATTCAGCAGCAAAACCAAGCCAGCTGGGGTCCCGGATAATGATAGACGGTTAGTTGACCTCTGGGTTTGCGCTGCGTGGTTTTCTGCGTACCAAGCAGACGGGACAGACTTTCTATACGTGAAACTCAGTCACCGGGACGCCATTTGAGCTGGTTACATGGCTCTCCCCAGCCTACTGCGTATCTTGTTAACTCTCGTATAAGAGGCATACAAGAGCGGACCCGAAGCGAATCTCGGCAAGGCTTCTTTTGGGGAGGAGTCTTGTTGCAACTTTTTGCGCGGCGCAGGCCTCTCAATGTTCACTCTTAAACAAAGTCCGTTGCACTTTGTTCGTGCAACCGCTTGCCCTTGATGCCCGGCAATGGCAATGTTGAGAACTCAAACCCTAAAACCAAAGTTTCCTTCGCACCCGGGTTACATTGTTACATATTGTTGCCTTCAGCACACCTCGCAGGCTCAGAGCCGGGTGAAGACCGGGCTAGAGCACTTGGTGGTGGAAGGCTTGGACTTGGGATCTTTTTGCGGTGGCCGTGTTTTCGGGGCTCGGTAGCCTTTTCACCTTGGCTCAAAGATGAAAGCCGAAGCCCGATTTTGAGCCTCCCCCCAATGTTTGACACAAATACCCAGATGTGGGTCTGACTTTTTGAGGCGGGGTACGCTTTGCAGGTTGGTTTCAAAGGGAAACCAAAACAAAAGGCACCAACTCGGGGTCAGAAATCCCTTTTTGACTACTGCGGTGCCTATTAAAACTACCTTCCGGGACTGATTCATCCGGAAGTTTGAGGGAGCCATCCCTCCTGACGAAAGATCCTTGGCATCAGGACTCCAAAGGTGTGCATCATGTTTCTCTATTTGCATTTGGGGGCTGATTGGTCTTCTTATGGTTGTGCGTTGGATGATCCGGCAATGTTAGTGGTTGGGTAGTGTTCAGATGGACAAGCGACGTCGGAACTGATGGAGCAACTTGACAACTCTCAAGTTGCTGCTGGCTTTGTTCGGCTGACTTGCTAGCTGTTGCATCATTTGGCTGCTTCCGAACCATGCACTACGTGGCGGAGTAGTTGGCGGGCCAGGGTAAACAATGCAGACGCTTACCAGACATGACCTTCCTCTGACGTTCTTGCTATGCCACGCTGCCAAGCGGCGAGGAACATCCGTTGCGTAGCTGCCCAGCGCACCAGCGCATGATAAGAAACAAGAACATGCATCTGAAGACCGATAGGGTCGAGGTGTACGATTGAAACCAAGAAGGGACCGTTGAATGTGTCCTTTGCAGTCCTTTTGTCACAGAACTGGGATCAGTGGCATGGGGTGCCTTCTTTCCCAGGCTTCGAACACGAGCAGATCTGGGAGGAGCTTGAGGCCTTCGGGCCCCTTTGGTGAAACGAGCCAAAGGTGAAACGATACGAGCGAAAACGGGCGGAGGGGGGGGGGGGGGTAAATCTTGGTACACGTAATGCGCTCAGGTTCATTGGAGTTTGGAATGGAACCGGGAGTTGGAGGCTTATTGGACAGTGGGGGAGATAGACCATTTTGCCACAGCCATTACGCTGGCCGCGCCGTCTCCGGCGCTTTGGACTTGTCACAGTTGCCCCTGGACATTGGATGATCAACATTCTTCCATGGAACAAGGCATGTACCTGGGCAAATCAGGGTTTCCCTTTGCTGCTTGGTGGGCGCCAAAGCATTCACAGCCTGCGCAAACACATTTCAGAGCTAATACATCACCGGCAACCACTAAGTGACAAGAAGTCCGCGCATGTCAAGCTGTGAAGAACATTCAACGAAACGCACAACTGCTATCAAAGACAACAATACCTCACATTGCATGAAACAAGGGGCCAGCGGAGCCTGTAAAACAAGCACACAGCCCGGATAAGATTACGGAAACGGTCGGACATGATGCGAGGACATTCAAAAACATGCATTTCAGACAACATGCTGAGAAGGTCAACATGACTCGATTATCCTGCACATTTGGCGGAAGAGGAGCGTGGAGGCACACCAAACTCCGCCGAAAGGCGCCTTTGCGCAACGCAAGCCATGAGATGTTCCACACATTTGCAAACGAAACATGTCATATCGGACATGCATCGTGTCATCGTAATATGCATGTTCCGATTAAACCTGGTTTAGCATCCAACATGAGAGGACTATCTCTGCCGGTCGCAGCGAGCCAGGTGCAGAACGTGCCTTTGCGGCTCAAATTGCCCCTCGGCTTGCAACTGAGCTTGTGCAATCATGGCCTGTCCTGTTGCAAAACTGGAGGAAAACGCAACTGCTTGGGTGCCAGATTGCGATGTCAACTCAATTGCACCATGGAGGCCATTCCAGATATTGTGTCGCGTTTTTTGCTTTTTACAGAAGCATCATCAGAGACCGGGATATTTCCCAAAAACAACAAAACATCTTGTATTTTATGGTGGCCAGACAAAAGTTGCGCTTCTTGAAAGAACACCCCTTTTCCCCTAGAATCCTAGACGGTGAGACCTACACAGGCTCGCACGGTCAATTTCAGGCGCTGGGAAGCCGTTTGTGAAGATAAATTTTAAAGTGTGCACCATGTGATAATTGACCGCCCCAAGTCTATGCTTGTTGGATCGACCCGCCGCTGACCGGATATGTTTTTGGAAAACACCCAAGAAGGCGTAGATGTGTGCTCGTTTTTGGATGATTAAGTGCACAACTCACGCTGCTATCTTAGCAAGGAATGTGAACATGCTTCGAACGCCAACCACAGTCGGATCCTTGTGGGAGATGGAAGGCCCGTGACTTTGCCTACTAGAGAAAGTCTTGCTGGAATTGCAATTCTGTGCAAGCCTGGCAGGCGCAAGCGTCTTACAAAGCTCAGCGCCCAGGTCCCGCGGGCTGTTCACTTGAGAGTGGTCGGGATTTCCAAGTTGATGCACTTTCGATTTTCGACCAACTTGTGATGAACTCACTGGGACAAAGAATGAACTCAAGCCACGGCGTCTTCTTTCCGCCGAATCCGAGGGGGGTTGTACCATCTCGGCGCAACCCAATCGGTATTGTTTTTGGGAATTTCGAGGGGCTTGTAGATGAGTGGTCAGTTTTTGCGTTGCACTGGTTCGGGCTTACCCTGCATTGGCACGCAGGGAGCAAACATAGCTTACTGCTGGCGTTTCAGCAATCACGGATCCCGCTGCCTGTGCACCGAATTGTCCAGAGAGACGGAGGCGTGCGTTCAAGGCTCACAAGAGGACGGACTTGCAATGTGAGGCAGCTCGTCGTTGTGCAATCCAGTGAACGCATGACCCTCAAAGAGGTTTATTTAAACATTGCCGGTCAGTGCCGATGCTGCTTGAAAGCAAGCCGACAGAACCCGTGAGGTTTGCTTTTGTGTGAGCACATGGTGACCATGGTGAGGAAATCTGCCTTGTTTCTCCTGCAAAATTGGTACTTTTGTCAAGCAACCTCTAGGCAGCAAGCTTACCAAATTGCATGGACTTGACCCCCTTTGCCACGATTCTTAAGACCAGCACATGAGGATCCCTGCGCTATCCTGGCATTTGCCATGACATGCATGAGCCATTGAGGGCAGATGGTTGCTTGTTTCAGGCCTCAGCGCTGCTTCTCTATTGCACGGCTTTCAGGGAGGCAACCTGCCTGTTGTATTCCTGCATCTTGGTATATCAAGGATTCTTTTGAGGGGGCATTCTGGTTTTCTTCAGCTGCTCACCCAGACGGCAGGCTGACATTGACCTCTCCGTCTCAGTTCCGCAAGTGGATGCGGACCGCACGCGAGAGTACCGTTTTGCGTGTTTCAAATGGCACTTGGATACTTGGCAAGCATCGGTTGGCATTGTGTATGACTCAGTATGACAGTTGCTATTTTTTTTGTGCCCATTCAGTTCGTCGGCATTGGGTATGAGCTTGAGACCCGACGATCACCCCGAACGGATTGCCTGCCAGTGAGACTCGGAATTCAGCGTAGGGAAGGCTTCACAACTTTGCGGACGTTGCGCAGCGGCAGCAACAAGTACCGCTGGCCGAGAATATCCGTAGACAGGCTATGTTGAAGACCCTGATGAGAACGGCGTGTCCAGCTGCGAATGATGTGGCAGGAATGAACCTTTTGCTTGTGCTTATATTATTGGTTTGGGATGTCCGCCCTTGTTGAGATGAGGACCTGCCCAGCTAGAACATTACGCTGACCGCCTGAGTAATTATCCAGCTTCATCCCAGATAGAGTGGGAACTGATACATTGTTCTGGCTTTGCTCACGAGTGACTCCATCAGGATGAGAAGGAGGATGAAGTCCTAGAGCCAAAGGAACTCAAGCGGAAGGCAGGGTTGAGATTCCCCTGCAAAGTTATGCTAAGCGAGGTACGTCTAGCATCCGAAATGTCCTGCATACATGTATGCATGTGATCTTTGTACACGGGCACACATGCGCGAAGTTATTTATGATATATATTTGAACTACATACATGCAATGCATATTAGTGTCATACAATATTAGACACATACGTAAGCATATATATATACATGTATATATATATATACATATATACATATTTATGTATATATATATATATACATATTTACACACACACGGCAATTGTTATCACACGGTTTTGAAACATTCACATTCATGTGTTCATTCATTTGTTCGTTCGTTCATTCATTCATTGTTGCATGCACGCATGGCCTACATGCACACGAGTGCGCCCAGATGCTCGCAGAGTTGCGCACACACATACACTCGTACGCGCGTTCACGTATGCTCGACTGCACTCATACACGCATGCGCGCGCACATGCATGCACACGTACGGCCCTGCATGCCTAAACACGTACACGAATGCACACCGACATGCACATATGCCTGCACTTATACTACACGCATGCCTACACAAGTGCATGCATAGACGTATTCGCTTGAGTTGCAATTACAATTGCATTTACAATTGCATAATACATCCAATGACAGACCACTGTAATTAATAATATAGATTTGCGGACAATTGGAGCATGCACCACAATCGATTGCGTGGTATTTTACAGACAATGAATCACATACAATTTGTTACATACAAATTAATTGCTACAATTGATTATGCACGTTCATTTTGCACACAATTATATAAATACATAATATCTAGAATCAACTACATACATTTAATTACGTACAATGAGTTGCATACAGCTGATAAGCTACGAAGTGTGCATACAGTTGATAACTTACACTCGATTACCCACAATGAAATACATACAACTGACTGCATCAAATAACTGCAACTCATTTCATACAATGAATGACATATACCAAAATACGCACAATTGATAAACACACAAGTCAAACACAGTTACATACATGCAACTGCAAACACTCAAGCTGCATAATATGCAATGAGACAATTACAACTGCATGATCACAAGACTGCATAATTACAGTATTACTACTATAATTGCACAATTACATTATTACACAATTACATGATTATATGATTACCCCAGTGCACTACGTGATTACGCATCTACACAATTACGCAATCACACCTATACATCCGTCCATGCATCCATCCATACATACAGACTAGGCAAAATCTAATGGGCCCTTGTGACTGGAACCTTGATTTGTCCCAGTTGCATATCCCTTGCATACCCCTTATATAGGCAATACTGTGAGTGTCAGCTTTGCCCACTTACAAGATTCAACACACATGGTCGCCCCGTTTGTCAGGTTTACCTCAATTTGTTAGACTGAGAGGGGCCACCAAAGGAGGGAAGGAGGCCTTGAAGCAGCCGAGCCATGTCAGCTGGGCTTTTGGCGATGCCAGGCCAAAAAGCCAAAGGCTCCGCCAGGCGATGGGCAAATGGACGGCTTTGTACTCGGTGTCCAGTCGATTCAAACCAGATGCTCATACGGGCTTGTAAGCCTGGGCAAAGGTTGAAGCAGGAGAGGGCAATGCCAAACCTTGCACAGTTCGCATGCAATCAATGGATCCGGTCAAGTTATTATTAGAGCAGCTAGCCACTAGAGATTTAGGAAGGCCTGTGTTTTCCTTGCACTGCAACGTGATATGTTGTGGCTGCTGTTTGCGGCCGGGAAGGGTGGCGAGAAATCCCGGCTGCAATGTCGTTTTTGTTTCAATTGACCTTCTCAACTGAGCCATCGTATCAAGGGCCAGGCTTGATTTTTTCTCTCAGAAATCGAGAGGATTGAGACATTCTTGGGCAATTCTGCGGATATTCGAAGATCTTAGCAAACTTATGGGAAATAAGGCGAGCAGTGATATTGTGCCCTTTGACCCCTTGGCGTAAATTGAATGCGCACGTAGGATCTGGGCAATGCCAGTTTTGTTCGGGAGACATTCAGGCACTTCAACCACTTTGCATTCCCACCTTAATTCCTTTTTGAGTCTTACAATCATTCTGACCGAAAGTAACTTTGCAGTAGCCAGAAAGCTAGCATAACAGTTTGTTTTTGTCCTGCAAGAAACAGTAGCCGCTGTGCGGCTTTGTGCTCGAAGCAGACAAAGGTGCCCTTCATGGGTACGTCGCCTGGAGTTTCTTCAGCAGGTTCATGAGCGTGGCATGTTGTCGCGTACTAAGGCGTAAATGCGATTCAGACAAGTGCCTGTTTGCGATTAGCTGCGTCAAATCATCTTGTTTCCGCCGATTGCTGTTTCGTTCCCATTCGTCAGAGGCGATGGCTCAGAGGAGGCGGCCTGCCGTGCGCAGGGACCGAGACTGCAGGGAGAGAGCTGTGCAGCATGAGTGTGACTGCACGATGACCGCAGAGTGGCATTTTTCTTCCACGCGATCTTGGAATAGCAACGCACGCACAAACACTCACGTACGTACGACACAGTACATGACATGGTACTAGTAAACATAGGGTTTGCACAGGGACAGAGAGTCTCACACACAGGCATTTGATTAACTTGAAGGCCTGCACTTGCTTGAGATCGACCCGAAGAACCTAGCTCACGAGACAGCTTGATGAGCTGCTCGTGGGCATACGACTGTGTTGGCATCCATCCAATCTGGAATTCTGCCAGACTGGTCCGGTTTCAAGTGGATGTTCCTCAAAAAGCAACCCTCCAAAATGATAAATTCCTAGGTGTGACACATACATGTGTGTTCAGATGTGGCGCATGTTGATTGAACTTTCAGCTGTCACCTGCAGGCTACACCTTCGAAGTTGAAGGACAAGGCAGCGAAGCCGGCGGAGGCAGAGGCGGAGGCGGAGGCGGAGGAGGCGGGATTTGTGGTGCAGGGACAGTCAATTGTCCGCCTGCGAGTTAGTGCTGGAATCGCTTTGACACTCGGTGCGCTTTCATCAATCCTTTAGCTTTCTCCACTGTTAAGCACAGACATGTCGGATGCTTGACTTTTTGCAGGTTGGGTAGGTTATGGAACGCTTGACACGTCCTACACAGAGCACTGCAGGCTGACGAGAAAGCACCTGAGGAGCCGTGTGCATTGCTTTGGTTGAAATCGAAGATGCCAAACAAGGATAATACTCTGCGCTGAATCTTTTTCCAAGAGGGGTGCTCGAATTCGCGTGACCTTGCTGGATCCTTTCCCCAGGTAGCAGGATCGCAAATCCGCATTGGACTTTGTGTTCCATTGCCGCGAGTCCCGATGGGCAGCAATGTTGAGGCAAAGTCAACGCAATGTCAAAGCATTTGCAAAGACCATGATTAGCACGAACAACCACACTAGACACTAACTAAGCAGAAAAGCAGTCCGAAAGCATTTGGAACGTGGTCTTAGAGCTGTTGGATGGCAACTACCAAAGCACGTGAGTACCTGGCAAAGCATTCGAAAAGTAACTAAACAGCAATGTTGAAGGGCGGACAACAAATCCAGCATTTCCCTTCGTGAAGAGCTTGAGTATGTACGCACAGCGCTTGGCTTCACAACAAAGGCTCCCCAAGACCCGGACAAGCAAACCAACAACTCCAATTGAGTGGCCACCAAAGGCACTTTTCTATTGTTGAACCAATGATAGTACAAACAGCTGGGCCAACTGTCCTTTTTAGTGATCTTTCCTTTTGCTGACTGGCTTCCTTGAAAGGGAACTATACATACTGATCTAGTTTCCTAGGACATAGTGTGGCTTTCCGCGCACCGAATATTACTTTCGTCTCACTGGGCTGGCCTCTTGAACAAGTGGTTCCTCACTTATCTACAGGCCCCCTCAACTATGAGTTCTTTGTCGCCATTGGGGGCTTTCATTTGCTCCCCCCACTTGCTGGTCATCAAGCATGTGCCTTTCGACAATATTTGTCAATGTTGGCAATGCTGGCAAGCTTGCCGCTTACCTTCTTTAAGTGAGTCCGCGGTCGTGCTTCGGCATGTCAGTGGGACAATGATCCTTGCAAAGGAAACAAGCAAAACATGAGGGGCACAAGTCAGTGCGGACAAGATGAACAGCTTCTATGAAGAACACTTTTTAAGCACAGGCTGGCATTTGTGTGGTTCTAAGAAAAGTAATTATGTAGCCCCTAGATGTCATTACGCATGTGAAGTCAATTTAGAAAACTGCCAGCATGCAGGCAAGCTTGGTGTGGAACGAAATTGTTGTTGCAGCAGCCAGCAGTGAGCAGAGACTGATTAAACGAGACCAGACGTTCATTGCACGATTGCCGAGGCCTCAATGACATCACCATGAAACTTCTGGCTTTTGGTCTTTTGCGGTTTCTTAGCTTGAGCGCTTCAAGCAAACTGTTGCGTGAACAACAACTTGCAGCTTTCCGGAGGACTTCTTCAGCATGGAGGACATGGAGAAGTTTACCAGCATGGCGGATGATGGCAAGATGAGGCGTGGTTTTGGTGAGGCAGACCCTCGACCCTCCAACATTCTGGGTATCCGTTTGGTTGGGGAGTCGTTTCCCTTGTTTTCAAGGGTTGGAGGTGGCCTTTTCAACTGCGCAAATCAAAAGGCATTGGCTTTTTTTCGTGCAGATTGGGCGAAGCAAGACCTCGGTGATTTGCAAGGACTCGGAAAGACTCGCGGTTTGAACAGGGTTCAACTATTGCTTGGACTGGGGAGTCGGGATTGATAAACCTTGAAAGTGATGGGTGAAAACTGGAGCTACCTTTCCAAGTCGACGAATGCTGAGACGAGGAAAGCTCGGGAGCCCTTAACTAGGTCTCCCAGCCTCCGCATCAATGAACCCAATCACCTGTGCGTCAGAAGGTGACCCTGGTTGTCGGATACCTGCCTTTGTGACCAGCGTAGCTTGAGGGTTTTTTGGAGGGTTTCATTGAATGCACTGCCGAGCAGTCCCACCAAGCTTTTGTAATGCCTGACGCGTTCTGGTTTTGGACGCTGTCAGTACCAGCCTTGCTGAACGCTGAGCGATTTGTGCCACGTCAATCTTTTGCAGTTTGGGACGCGCAATGGAACAATATGTCCATAAGGAAGTGACCCGCCATTGCCGCCAGAGTTGAACTACATACGTTCATTTTGTGGGCATGTGTGTGTGTGCATTGTTTTCAGCACACAGTTCTGATGAATTACCCCCAACCCCACTTTACTGAGTGTGCTAGGCCGGACTCTTGCAAAGCAAAAGTGCTACGGTTGTCGGTTTCTGGGTGAGCGGAGACCTGTTGGGCAGCCCGAAGGCATTGGGGGAAGTACCCAGATGGGGATGGCTGACTTATAATCTTATAATTGAGTTTGGGGTCCGTTGTTTTTGTTTCCTACTCGTATGTTTAATCAACAATTTGGAAGGGCATCCACCTTCTCAAACTCAATCACTTGGAACCACCGCTTCAACCTGAAACCCGAAATGATCAGCTCCAATCCTGGCTCATTGTTTCTTGCTTTTCATTTTCTTCCTATCCCGCACCCTGTCGTCTCCACCACCATTCGACCCATTTCCTTCTTGTTAGTCAGGGCCTATTCCCACTCAGGATCTAGTTTACCACTTGCAAGCTGAGAACGCGACCCGAAAGCGAAAGTTGATATTTTCCGTGTTCTTGAGCGGATTTCACATGGATCTAACATGTCTTTCGGTTGGGGTTGAACAACAAAAGGAGATTCAGAGGGCATTCCCTCAAATTTTGTGGTGTCCATGACCTCGTTCGCCAGGTTAGACGAGGATGCAGAGGAAAGCGACTTCGACCTTCTTGAGGCGCGAAGTTCCCGCAGAAAAGCGCGATGCCGGGAAGAGGGGCAGCATGATGTACAACCAAACCTCTTGAAGCGATTTGGGGATGTCTCAAACTTAGGCAATCTTCAATACTCTCCAATAGTTCCTTGGATTCCCTTTGACGCCAGAAGGGAACATGCCCATTTTGAGACCTTATTTCCGAACGTCTCGTACCTTCAAGCCAGTGGGGAAAAGATGTCCAATCCAGTGGCCCCCCCCCCCCCCCGCTTCTTGCGTGGCATGCCCTAAGAGCCAGACACTTGGCAGTAGATATGCTTCTTCTTGTGCGCTGAGGCTGGAGATGATGATGACGAGGCACGAATGTTGGCAGCATGTTCCACTGAGAAAGAACCTTGCTCGAGCAGTGGCTGGTTGGTTGGTCGCTCGGTCGGTTGTTGGTTGGTCGGTCGGTCGGATGGTTGGTCGGTCGGATGGTTGGTTGGTTGGTCTGCGGGTCTGTGGGTCTGTGGGTCTGTTGGTTTTTGGTTGGTTGGTTGGCTGGTTGGCTGGCTGGCTCTCTGGCTGGCTGGCTGGCTGGCTGGCTGGCTGGCTGGTTGGTTGGTTGGTTGGTTGGTCGGTCGGTTGGTCGGTCGGTCGGTCTGTGGGTCGGTGGGTCCGTTGGTTTTTGGTTGGTTGGTTGGTTGGTTGGTCGGTTGGTCGGTCGGTCGGTCGGTCGGTTGGTTGGTTGGTCGGTCTGTGGGTCTGCTGGTTTTTAGTTGGTTTGTTTGTTGGTTTGTTGGTCTGTTGGGCCTTGCCTTTCCTTGGCTGCCTGCCTGCCTGCTTGCTTGCTCGCTTGCTTGCTGGCTGTACATGTTTCCCCACAGTGGCGTTATTCAGCGGTGCGTTTGAATCCAGCAAGGCTTCACAATATCGGCTTTTGTGAGGTCGATCACTGGACAATTATTTTGGACATTTGGATAGCCCCGAGGGCCACTGACGGCTGTGGCCTTGTTCTTG
>CAUJNA010003499.1:72500-120000 GCA_963377175.1 Effrenium voratum | reverse complement strand
GGCTTGTGTGCTTTGTTATTGTAAGATTGTCACGCTGAATGGAAACCATACTTGAATATACTTGGCTCGAGGCGCCAAATTAGCCAAGGTTCGGTGAGAGGGGGAGACGAAGAGGGGAGTTGTTTCCGCCTGTGGGAGCTTGTGCTCACTCTCCGGATGGTCCTGCCACCACATGGGCCCCGTGCTCCGACACGTGCTGGAAAGTCCTCAGCAAACGGTCTCCAAGGTTCAACTATGAAATGTTCAAGCAGAAATACAACCTAAAGTAAAGCCTTGCATCTTTTTGGGGTGTACTCCGTTCCTTCCTTGGGGATGCCCCACCAACTGAGGCGTCAAGTCTGCATGCTGACAGCAAGTTCACGTTCAGAAGGTGCTGCTTAAGGCAACTCCTCCCTCAAGTGGGTTGATTTACGACATACAGCCTGCACAGCAGGTTCAGCTGGGGCCAACTATCAGCCTTGGCGAGGATCACAGGTCCTTCAACCAAGAACTTGCCACAGTCCATGGAAGTCATTCGAATTCAACACCTCTCTTGGAACTTAAGCATCATGTTTCTGCAACAACTCTGGGTACCGGCGGGCGGTGTGCGAGAAACTGTTTTTCTCCGTGGAAGGCTTATTGCAAGGCGCCTGTTCCGTTTTTTTTAGCTTACATGTTTGTGCGTGTGGTCTTCCCTGCTCTGCACGGGCATGGCTGCCAGACACGCGAGAGAAGACTGTCATGGGTTGTTGGCCATTGGAATTTGTAGTTGACCGAAGCAATGATGTTCGAACGGGCCGGCTTTCGGAGTCGCCTTTCACCTGGTCTGGTCCTTTGCAGGGGGAAGGGGAGGAAGAGGAGGAACAAGAAGAGGATGAAGAAGCCGAGGTTCCGAATCCGTCGGATTCGGGGTGCGCCGGGTTTCTCCCGACCCCAGTTTTCAGTGGAAAATTCGACACGCAGTTTCTCTTTTGCCAGTTTTCGCACAAAAAAGAAACACGGAAGAGGGCTCCCCGGTTTACCCATGAAAATCCTTTGGGCAGAGAGGCACGAGCTGGAGTCCAGGGGCGACATCAGCTGATTTAGCTGGGGTTGACAAGAAGTCACTTGAATTGTGTGACCCCTTGTGGGTGGCTCGTTGAACGGCTCCCACCCACGGCCGTAATTGGCTACTGTGTTGTGCGGATTGATGGCGGGCGGGCTCTGGCGCTACGTTTTTCTGTTCTCTGTCGCGCTCGTTTGGTGCGGCAGATCGGCAGATGGCTTGCTTGATGAATTGGTTGATGGATTGCTTACTGGATTGGCAAAAGGGCTAGATTCGACTTCACTGGATTGGACAGCTTGGCTCGGATGGGGCTGCATTGCACCAGATGGAACAGAGTTGGATTGGGTGTTGGGCTGAATTGCACCGCTGTGAATTGGCTGGTGAAACGGACATGTTCAAGAAACATGGCGGCTTCTCTTAGTTTCTGTTGCGGACAACGTTGAATTGACCTGCACTGCATTGGGCTGGGCTGGACGGCTGAATTGAAACGCACCCAATCGGGCTGAATCATCTGGGCCGATGTTGCAGCACAGGTGGTGATGGATTGTGTGTGTGTCTCACCTTTTGACATTCGAAGCGCATGAGTCAGACTCTTGAGGGGCGTTGAGTGGACAGGCCTTCCAACAATATAACCTGAAACAGAGGCTGATTCCGATTGGACATACAGATGCCAATTCCTTATCTAAACTAATCGTGTGGGCTTCCCAGGACGCCGTTGTCAGAGCCCGCAAAACTGCAAGCTGCCGTGACCGCGAGGTGAAGGATGAAGGCGCGACGAGGGAAGTCATGGGCCTTTCATGCCGCCGGAAGCCAATGGAGCTCTTCCATATTGCGCCTCCCTGTAAAAGTGAAGCACCACTTCGCAAAGTGTGCTATTCACCTTTGGCCTGGAGTGGTATGGTTAGTTAATATGTTTTTTCTCCGGCTTTTGGGGTAGTGATGTAACAATATGGTTATCTATGCAGCGGGTTTCACTCCCACCTGTTGGGTTTCCATAAGTTTCCCGCCTGTTAAACCGCCCATGAAGGGTCCGTTCTTGGGGATCCTTATTCTAGGTGGATGAACCTGGCATTAGTTTGCAGAGATCTTATTCGGTCAGATGTCAGCGATGCGAGAGGTTTTGCTTTTTGCATGATCTGGGCTCCGCCAGGCAAGCTCTCCGCGAGCAAGGGCAAATCCCTCTACGAGATGGACAGGCGACGCGAGATTCACATGCGGAGCGCAGGGCATAGTTCACCTCACCCGCACAAATCCGGGCCATCGGCCTCCAAACCACTTCCAGAGAGCTTGCCCCATAGAAAGTTTCTGCCATTGGCAGGGGTTGGGCAAAATGTTGTTTTCAGAAGCCCCTTCAAGGAATCAATCATCAGAAGCCAATCCTCAAACGTGACCCCACCATAGCCTCAACTGGATCGCTTGGTAGTTTAGCGGTAGAAACACAGGGTCACTTGTGGGACCCTGGTGTTCGGCTGTGCCGCTGCTTGATTCAGGTTCCCGCAAGGGGTCATTCTCCACCTCCAACCAGTAATGTGTGGCGTTCATTGCAAGCAATTTAGTCAGATACTTTCACCCGCCAGATGGTTGACTTCAGTCTAAAGCGCTGGACCCTTTTTGTAACCGATGTTCCTGTTTTCAAAGCATGAGCTAAGCCAGGTTGACTTTTTGCAACCTTTTCCATGAGACTGATCCATTGGTGTGGTTCGCCCTTGGGTTTTCGACTCGTAGCTCAACTCAAAGATGTTTTATGCATTCACTTCCACACTGGCCGCGTCCTTGGCTGAGCGGCTGGAGGGAAACTGAAGCAATGCCGTGCAGAAATATGTTTCGTTCTCAGAGATGTATGCCCCATTGCCTTTTTCAGGACTTAGCGCCAGCTGTGACGCCAGACTTGTGGATGGTGTTTTCTAGTTTTGACTTGGGCGATTTTACCCGCGCATATGACCAGTGGACCAATGGCAGCTACGGGCGTCCTTTTGTCTTTGCAAGGCCCGAACTTGCTCGGTGTTGCAAGGCACCTGAAAAGCTTGGAGGAGGAGGTAAAGAAGCTAGAAGAAGAACAGCTGGGCGCCCATCCGCCAAACAGCTGTGGCGTGCGTGGCCAGTTGCAATTTCACTATACTGGCTATATTGCTGGTTTCGGTACAAGGTTGTCAGAGTGCGCTGCATAGTTAACCAGTTGTTTTGATTGATGAATCAGTGCACAGGATTTGACCCGTACTTTGCGGCATTGCCTTCAGACCGTTGAGCTTCAACCATGAAAAGCGATCACTTGGCTGTCTTTATGTTCCTGCGAGGTTTCTTCGACTTTCTAAACGATCTCCGATCGGCGATGCATCAGCCCCTCGCGCCCAAAAAAACATGACCGTGCAAGCGCGACCTTAGCCCTTGGCAAATAGGCCTTCGAAGGAGATCCGTAAGCCCAAGGTGATGTCTCACCCGTATAGAGGCAAAAAACAGCCTGGCCAAAGCCAGCCAGGATAGATGTTTGCAGTCCCTGCTCAACGCATAGATGTCCTGGTTGGATTGGTTTGGTTACATATAGATGGCTCTGGTTTAGACTGCTGTACTCCATTTACCGGGGCGTTATTTTTTCCAAAAGGTCACCTATGGCTCAACTTGATTGAAATCCTCTCTCCTGGAAAGGGTCGGCGAAGGCCTCAACTCCGCAAGCGATGGCAACGCTAGGCGACTTAGCCCACACAAAGGGTCGGCTAGGCCGTCCGAGGAGCTCTGAAAAAGTAGCCATGAGATGAGTTACAGTCCGATTGCCTTGACTTCTGCAAGGCCCGTGCTTTATGGATGCCATGGACCATTGTGGCCTTGCACTTCCTGACTGTTGCTGACAATGTCCATCCTGTTCGAATTCAACATTGATGTGTCCTTGCACGAAGCAAATAGACCTAGATGCATTTCCTGGATGACATGTGTCGCTTTTAGGCCATTGTGTTTTCTGCGCAAGTCTGCTTCAGGCTGCAAGAGAAGACCTGGGAAATGAAGGGAGAGGCGGACTTTGCTTTTAACCGTCGGCAGAGCTTGGTGCCTCTCATGACTCAATTCGATATGTCTTCGCTCAATTCGATAAGCATCCCCGCCCCCCAACTTGGGTGGCTTTCCCTTGGTCTCCCTGTAAACTGGTCGGGGTCTTTGGGCCCAAGGGACTGTATGACAAGGCGAGCTCAAAAAGAGCCCCAAAAGATGGTCATCCACAAGTTTTCTCCAAGTTGTATGGTTGCGACATGGAACATGATTCAATCTGGTTGCAAGGGGAAACTCGATGGTGAGGGATCCCAACCCGTACGCAGATCTACAAGCGCCTTTTTGGAACTCCTTTCCGGGCTGCCGGGCTTCAGATTCCGCGACATGTTTCAGACGGAATCCTTTGCAGGTCTCTGCGCGGCAGCGGCCTTTGAATTCCCTTCTCGAGGCGCGCACGTGTGAGCGTTGCTTGAGACGTTCGTGACAACTTGAGAAGTGCACACTACGTCTCTCCTCAAAGAGGGCCGCCTGACGTCGAAGAGGGCTTCCTGTGGGGTGATATGTTGAAGCTCAAATCTACTGCTTCTTGTTTGTGGGCAACGGCAGTTGCCGAACAGAATCCATCCAAAGGTTGAGTTTCAACTTGCAAACCACTGCCAGGTGTTTTTGTGCAGAGCTTATTTCTACGACCCTGTCGAAACTATGCGCTGCAAAATCCACAGCGCGGCCCTGCTGGTGTTGAAAAGGCTGCATCTTATTGAGCATGTGTCATGTACTTCCGTGTTTATGGTTTTTAATAGCTGTGTTGAGGCATCCAAAGACGCAGAACACGGAGCATACAGTGTTTTATCATATTTCTTTAGTCTTAGAAGCTGTTCATTCATAGCCCACAAGGCTTGTCATTTTGGGCCTTGCGTGCTCCTTCCTGCTCAACTCCGCCTTGCCGCAGGTTGCACTAGACCAGCCCATGACGCACTTTGCCGCCCGCAGAGCTGAGGAGAAACCGGCGAGGGATTGAAGTTGGCTTTAGTTGCCCTGCTTTGACAAGGTAGTCCCGGGGGCCTCATCCACTTCAAGGCTAGATGCAAGCTGTCTTTGCTTACTACAGTCCTGACAAATCCGAGTTCGTCACTGCGGGTCACACAAACGCGTCGAGCATGTGCCTTAAGAAGGCCTCAAGACCAATCGAGCAAGGCTTACGGGCGAAGTACAGCAAATCAGCTCGGTTCAGGAGGGGGGATATGGCTATGAACTTACGTGGAACCTCGAACGCGTTGGACATAACAATCTAAAAGTTGTTCACCAGAGGGTCCCCAATTCAAAGTCGTACACATGTTCATTCAGGTGTTGCACGCGAAGGTGTCCCGACGAGACCACGCGAAGAGCTGCTGACGTTGCATGCACGTTCCTTTAGGAAAAAAGGACTATCAAGAAGCACAATACCATTGCGTTACCAAGTTGCGAGTTCATGAGTAGTGTCTTGGTTTTAGCAGAAGCCCCTAGCTTGCTTGCGCGCCCATTTCAGGCATTGATCAGTGTTGCCTGCTTGAAGCACCTGCTTGGGGACAAGGAAGGGTCATTAATAGTACATGGAGCTCATATTGCAATGTTAAGGCAATGGCACGCACCTTACGGAATCGGTGCACTCCAACCTTGGACAAGGCACCCTTTTGATCGGGCGGTGGTTTCTTTGCTTGTTGGTGCCGTATCTGCAAAACTGGCAGTCAACATCTCTTGACCTGCATGCCTGTCAAAGCAAGCACTCCTAATTTGTAGCATGTGTGGGTAGCATTTGAGCAGGAGCTCCAATGTTATCTTATGAAAGCAGAGGGGACTTATTCAGCAGGGTTACTTTATTTTGGTTTGCATTTACAAGAGAACTCAAACATATTGGAAAATGCAGAAACATGGCATTAAATGCGGAACACATACCGACATATGTGCAAAAGCCTGAAATCCCAACATATACTAGAGCATACTAGACAATACTCACAATGACAAACGTGGGAAGCTACAAATTGACTGGACAGCATTTTGTCTGAACAGTGTCCCTTCTGAACAGTGTTCCACTCTTCACAAATGATGTTGAATCTGTGCGAGCGGTGCATTTGGCAGGAGTGTTTCTCGTAGATGCCTTTTGAACCCCGCAACCCTTTGACCCTCCTTCACATTTTGGGTGTCAATAAAATTTCGCCAACTTTGGGGTGTGTCTCGTGTCCGGCAAGTTCACACTCGCCATGCGCAGCCACGCATCAGGAGCTCGCCGGCGAGGGCGACGCAGATGAGGAGGCACACCGTGACTTTTGGAGGGTACCCTACGCCTTGAAAAGGGAAACCACACAGTTGGGGTCGCCGCCTTTGAGACTAACCCAGAAAGACCTTTCAGTGTTTTGTTGTAAGCGGGACCTTTCAGGAGTTTGTGGTAAGCGTGACTGCCCATTGGTTTGAAGATGCAACCATAGGTATATTCGTCAAGGGATGGCCAAGCATGCACCTCCTTGGGAGTCCGTTAGAGTGTGGTGGCCCGAACATGTTCAATATTGCTTGGGTGGTGAATGCATTCAAACAAGTCCCCCGAAAAGTGTGGTTGGATAGAACTTGAATGCTCCGCCCGGAGGGTTGAACTTATCGAACAATACGTTTGTTTTGCCCAGAGGTGGATCCAGCAGTTGAGGAATACTTGTTGATTCAGTGTAGCGTCACGCATCGTGATGGACTGTCTGAAGCGAATTTAATTGGCTGATGCCCGTACAGGATACGCTCTGAGTTATGTTACCTTTGGTAGGCTGGGGCATGCCGAATGCTAGCGGAATGCCAGCAGCCAAAGCCAAAGCCTTGTTTTGGATGACGTAGATTTTGAGTATGTTATTTTGCGCACCATTGCATTGAGATCAGCTCTCCTCTTATTAATTGGTGGTTTGTTGGAGGTTAGGAGTGGTTTTCAATTTTCCCTCTACAATGGCCGGGGGTTCAAAACCCAAACCACCAATTTAAAGGGTTACCTGATTAGATTCACGTGACTGGTACCAGCACGCGTTGGGGGTGTTCACTCGCCTGGAGTGTGCCCTCATCACTTTGACTGCCAACTCACCAACTCACCCCTTCCATTGTCCAAGGGATGTCAAAATCCACCAACTCAGCCCATTTGGATGCGACCAGGTTCGTCAAAACGACCAACTCCCCGACGGCTTCGAGCCATGGGAAGTCGGCGGGTTGGAACGAACATGACGCAGGCGATGGAAGACGCCCCGGGCGCGGATGAACTTGCCAAGTCTTCCAAGCTGGACTTGGAGGCTCTCGGACGGGTGCGTGTGTGCGTGTGCGTGTGCGTGTGGGTGTGTGTGTGTGTGTGTGTGTGTTGGAGGGGGCTTAAAAGGGAAACGCACAAAAAAGCCAAGCATTGTATGAGCTTCCATATTTCAGGCCACAGATCAACTACCAGATGCGGCGCGTGTAGCCGGGGCTACAGGGAAAGCCCGTCCCAACACCATCAAGTATCTACTTTTTCTTTGGCAGGGAACCTGAGCTTTGTCACACGTTTGTCTCGTCACAGCCACCCGAAAGGTATTCAGTGGCAATACTCCTACACCAACCATTGGATGGTATGGAGTGGTTGGGCTGTTCATACCAAGAACAAGCCCGTGCAAGAATCGGGCAGCACGGATCTACGCAAATCAGGCAAGAGAGCTTCCAACTTAGGCCTTTATTGACACGGGACACCCTCGTCCCTGGAAGGGTGCAAATGGAAAGCCAAAGGAAGCCCCTCGATCACACCTCCATATGATCCATACGCGTTATTTTTGGTTGAGGGCAGCCGTATTTTGGGTTGGATCAAAAGGCAAATCACCATTTTGGGGGTCGCTCTGCTTTGGCGCATACCCATATATATATATATACATACATCTCTCTCTGAAGCACGGCCCGCGAGCTGCTGAGGCCATCATCAAACAGCGTGTTTGGGATGAGTCCTTCGATGATGTGGTCTGGGCCTTGAAGCCAAGGAGGGCATGGACAGCCTTCTTCAAATGGCTGATTTGCATTTCTGATCTTGCAAGTAATTTTTCAGAGTCAGGAACCATGATGGGCACACAGAGACACCGCTAATTAGCTGGGAATACTGAAGTCATGCGTGCTTGCTTGCAGCCATTGCCGGGATTCAAATTAACGTGAGTCGCGTATGGAGATTTGACTGCGCTTCGGGCTGTAGCGAGGTATGTTTATTGCCTTGACCAACATCCACTCAGAGTCGGGTGTTTGACCAACATGCCCCCAACAAATGCGGCCTTTTGTAATTTGGCATATTCGATGTCCTTCTTTTGAATGTGCTTGACACACTTGCACTTCTGAGCTTCAAGCCAGGTGCGCAAGACGCAGTTGCCACCCTCTCAGCGGCCTGACGATGAGGAGGGTCACCAATGAGACTTGCGAGAGCCGCGCGCTTTGCGCTGCCTGCGTTGTTGTACAGGATGTAGTGGGCAATATTGGGCTTGCAGTGGTAGCGTTTAGCCACCGTGGCACCTTGACTGCTGACAAGGGCATTTCGGCGTTCTGGCACAGGACACCGTAGAGACCTTGAACTTCCAGAAGAGCCGAGTTGGCCTTGGCGACATTTACGCCAAGCAGTACGAGGCTCGTTGCAATAGATCAGCCCCTTTGAGTGTCGACCAGTGGAGGTCCGATTTTCTGCATGCTTTGTGGCTTTGCCGGCTTGGGTGTGGAGAACGAACTGTGAAATATGTTTGCTCTTTTGTAAGCCATTGGACGCCCCACCCTGAACCGTTGTGTGTGTGAAACTTTGTTCAGGAAACCTGGGACATCTTCGAGGGCACTTTGGTCAAACAGCTGCCTCTTTGGTTTTTGTCCGAGCTCCTGGTTGAGCATTTCCGAAGCTTGGGCACTGCTTGGACTCCGAGGCTTTCAATGGCCACGGACCAAAGCAGAGATATTGTCGAAATCTTGCCTGGGAAAGGCGGGCCAAGAAGAACTCAAGGTGCTGAGGGAGGTCTTTCAACCTCTTGGCACATTTTTGACAACCCCCTAGTCTGCATGGGCGCCTGATGGTTGGTTCCTTATTTTCATTAGGTGTCTTTTGCTTGATGGTTCACAAATACGCACTAGTTTTAAGTTATGCAAACACATAGCCGTATTATGTCTTACTTTGTCTTAACTATAGATAAATCAATGTATATAGATATACATATATACAGATGTGCTCACCCAGGATTGACATCACACATATGTACAGCTTGGGCTACGGTTTTGCCAGGCGGAGTTTTTGGGCCACGCGACGGACTCTCAGAAGGCGGAAGACAAGGCCGCGGCCCATGCGTTGTAAGGGTCCTGGGCTCGCGATGGACTCCGGTTTTGTGGTCTTTTAACCACAAGTCAATTGCACAGTTGTCTTTTGAGACGACGCTTGAGCCTTAAACTATTGGGCCAACCAGTCCCATGAACGACTTGGAGAGTCCAAGGGGGCCAGTGCAGGAAACCACGCCCAAAGCTGTAATGTGAACAAACACGTCATGGCTGGCAGAGAACTCCCTCCAACTCATGCTGTGGTTACCATGAACAGAGATGCTTTGCATGAGTATCTCTCCGAGCAGCCATGTTTGCAATCCCATTACAACTCGGGCGTGTGTCCCTCACCGCGGCTTAGCTGCTGAAGGCTTCCAAAATCAGGCGCGACTGCTGTTAACTATTCGCCAATGACATTCCTACGAGTGGCTTCATGTGTGAGCCCATGTTCACCACAAATGGTGTTATGCCAAGCTTCCTGAGCCAACAGAAATCCCTGGACAAGCACTGCTGCGAAGGAGTATCGCAACATTGGGGACTCTCCAAGCTGCCTCGTGTTTTCCTTTGAAAGCGGCTTTACTGGAAACAAGAGCATTCCCATGTTGAAGCGGACAGTCAGTCACTCTCCCCACTTGTCACCTTCGATATGACCAGACCGAAGCAGCCCTGTCAGTCCCTGGGAGCTCGGTGGCTTTGTTTTGGGATGGCTGCGAGGGAAGTTTAGGGAAGTCTTGTCCCAGGAGAAGGCCGAGATCAAGGAGATCTTCGTGAAGCTCATGCTGGGGGACTCAGCTGCCAGCTGGATGTTAGATGCTTTAGGTCTTGCGCTCAGTGACCTGGCAAACAAGCTCGCCACGCAGCAGATCTGGCAGAGTGCTGTCTCGGAATTGCTCTTTGTCCACTCAGCCACTCCCACTGGGAGGACATGTTTGTTTACTTGAATCTTGAATGAGATTATTCTCAAAACTTGCTCGCCACGGGCACCGGCCAGTGCGTTTCAGGAGCAACGGGCCGGCTTTGTCTGGTTGCTTGGGAGTGCTGGCCGCGAGTTTTCGCCCGACCGTCGCAGCCCTTCGAAAGCTAAAGAAACAGATGAGGCGCAGCAGGCACTTGGTGCGTCCCACACTGGGAGGGACAAGCCCTGCGTAGCCGTGGGTTGAACTGGCAACTTCTATGTTTTTCCAACTGTTGGCAATTACAGGACGGCTCAACTTGCTGGTCCTCAACATTTCGCATCCTCAAGATGCATTTCCCGGGCCTGTCACAAGGGTTCCAATCTGGATCTCACAGTGGCGATGGAGCGAAGTAGACTCGCGCGGAGGTTTAAGCTGGACCAGCTGTCAAACGCTCACTTCACGCGTGGGCGCCCGGCCGTGGGGCGGGGGGAAGGGGGTGGAAGCGCGCTGGGACAAAAAAAAGTCGGCCATTTGATAGTACACAGCGAGATGCCATCACACTTTGTGATTGCGTTCAATGCTGTGAGAATATGATCTTG
Organism: Effrenium voratum; assembly: GCA_963377175.1. Classification (NCBI taxonomy): domain Eukaryota; class Dinophyceae; order Suessiales; family Symbiodiniaceae; genus Effrenium; species Effrenium voratum. The sequence goes on along the minus strand of CAUJNA010003499.1, from coordinate 109,210 downwards.
GTCATGGCGTTTACTTGCAGAGATGATCGGTTCGCCAAAGCGCTTTTTCGCTTGTTGCCTTTGCCGTCTATATGGCTCTTTCGGTTCGGTAAATGCCCGTACATGGGTGATTAGACCATTGTATTATTTCAATGGCCTGTTTTTGGCCAAGGGTGCCAACAGTTTAGTACGGAGGCCGCAGGCATATATGGATGGTCTAGGAGATGTTTGCCTGTTGGTAAATAAGTGCAACGGCACTGGTGCGGTAGCCTTGGATCCAGTTCTCAAGAGGACAGACAATAAAGGGCAATTGACCTTAGATACTTCGTTTTTCGTCGGCATGGGATGTTGGCATCCTTTCGAAGAAGCGATATGACGGGAAGCCATGCGGGGTAGATCGGCAAGAAGCCCCACTTGGCGAACAGGGCGTGCCTGTTGCTTACTTGAATATCCGAGCCCTAAATGTTGACGTGGCATGAAGTCGCGCTGCAAGACGCTGGATAAACCGTGCGGGTCTCAAGACCAGCGATATCACTGGAAAGATGGATCCACATATTGTCATATGCCTGTGCATGGAGTGTGTGTGCGTGGGTCAGTGTGTGCATGTGCGTGTGTGTGTGTGTGCGCGTTTGTGTGTGTGTGCGCGCATACGCACACAGGACGCCTCTTAGGTACCTCTCATGTAATGTGATGATCCTTCAATGTGAACAGGTTCTCTAACAATGTGGCTGGGGGCCCGCCCGGCCGCGCCACTGGTTCCCTTGCCTTTAAATATGTCAATGCATGCAATTGGCACATGATGATCCAACTATGATGAACAAAATGTGAGCAGCGCCAAAGACTCTTGTTGGAAACTGAAGTGAGGGCCTCCACTGCCTGGTTGACACCGGTTGTGGTGATGCCTACAGGCAGGATGGTACGCAATCTTGCTTTTTGGTTGGACATGTGACATATTTGACCTTGTGTGTGTGTGTGGTTTTCTAGCAAAACAACCACAATATATGTTTGTTTTCACACAAGGGCAACATACTTGCCTTTTGTGCACAAGGGACGCCCCAGTTCACTCCTCGCCCCACGAATCGCAGGCCCCGTCCGCCTATGCTGGGCGGGGGTGAGCAGAAGGCGCCGGCACTGAAGATGGAGGCGTGCAACGGTCCGCAAGTTATCGCCGTGGAGTGATGCACAACTTCCTGCGGATGCCTTTCCATTCGGTTTCAACCCCCCAGCTTCCAGCACCTCCGCATTTCCTGACACTTGGCCATGTCAACCGGGTTGGTCCGACCCCAGGCCAAACAATCATTGAGCTTTGATTGAAAGGCCCGCAGAATGCCCATTCGACCTTTGCGAAGCAGCGCTTGGCACAAACGTGATGCATTAGACAATCTGATATGTTAAGCAGGTGTGCAGCATTGAACGCGTGCTGCACTGGACATTCTGAATACAGGGGCACATACCCAAGGAGCTTTGAGTGCTGTTCCAGATCGGATTCTTTGCACCGCTATGTTTTATCGTCAAGCGGCCAGGAGACCATCCCCCTCATGGTCTCGGATGCCACGCTGCAAGCGCCGGGACGCACAGCTTGCCGGCGCCGGGTTTACGGTTTGACCCTTTTGACAAGTCTTGCAGCCCTGTTTCAGGGAGGTCCCTTTCTTGTCCAAGGGGTTCAACAGGCATCTGGCTAACAGGGTGAACCCGGCCATATTGAGCATGATGCAGAGAACCGGCATTGTGCAACAAGGCTGGACGTGTTCAGCTTCTGGCAGCAAACAATGTTCGATCCTTAAAGCCTGAAGAACGGCTAAGTTACGAGGGTACGAAGAGGGGATACATATATAATTATATATATATATATATATATATGGTGCCCCCCCATGGACCCTGGTTTGGTGCGCTTGACCTGTAGTTTTCCAGTGTGTTGTGCCTTTTTTGCTTCTTGGATTTTGTGTCAAAATTAGGGGTGCGCCATATGTAAAAATGACATGCATGCATGCATACATATGTGACAAAAGCGATGACATCAGCATCTGCAATCTGAAAGAGTTTGAATACATCCAAGAGTATTAGGACAACTTTTTTATTTTTATTTTTTTAAACAAACATATTCCTGGATTAAAGATTCAAGATTCAAGAATCTGAGAAAATATGTTCTGGGAATCTTGAATCTTAAATCCCAGTTGTTTTTTTGTTTTTTAAGAAATGGATTCAATATTCAAGATTCAATAATCTGAGAAATATTTTCTCAGATTCTTGAATCTTGCATCCCTGATTTGTTTTTAATAATTCCAGGTTTGTCCCAATACTCTCGGTGTTCAATAAGATTCTCGGAAAAGCTTTCCGTGAAGTATTTCAATCTCGAATCTTCAATCCAGTGTTAAAATACGTTCGAAGTGTTAGAACAACTTGATCATTTTTAGGGTTTGACCAGGATGGATGATTTTCAGGAAAGGTGTTGTTTGTGCAATCCTCGATATTGAATTCTCAATCCATTGGTAAAGCACTTTCAAGCGTGAGAAGAACTTGAATGTTGTTTGGGTTTGGCCAGGATTGACAACTCTCAGGAAGTTTTCTGTGTCATCTTCAATCTTTATTTCTTCCATCCACTAGTAAAATGCTTTCAAGTGCTTAGCGATCCAGTGGAAACACTTTCAAGTTATTAGTTAGACAAACTTTCAAGCGCTTTTGGTGAGCGGTTTGCTTCATGTTAGCTATTAAGCATGTTGACCCTTTTCCAGGAGGTAAACAAAGGTATGTGGAATGCTCAAACACACTGTATTTTACAGTATTTTACGCAGAGGTGCAGGATCATTAGGGTACTATATATGTATGTATGTGTATATGTATATAATATACATATGTATGTTCACACACCGTCACCCCCCCTCTTGAACTACCTCTCCACATTTGCTCATCTACCACCTCCACCTTTTGAGATAGAATGAATTTTGTTTTCCTGTGCAAATATAATTTTAAATAGAATCGATTCAGCTAGAATGCCTGTTTCTAAATAGTTTTAGAATTTGAACCTCTCTTCCCTTGAACTTTCCTTTGAGCCACCGTCTAACAAGTTTAATTTCGGACCTTTCTTATGCTGCAAAAGGGCCAGGATATAAATAGCACAAATCGTATTTCGAATTTCCTTGTAGAAGTCCCTTAAATGTTTAGTAAGCCATATTTAATATGAACAATATTTGAGAAGAGTCTCTATTTAATTGTTATTGTCAATAGCTAGTTGAGTTGTGTTCGTATTAGATTATATCTAACACTTAGATTATATTTGGGAATAAACTCCTATCTAACTTCTTTTGTTAAAGATTAGTTGGAGTTTGCCCGAAACGATACTTATATTCTCATGTAGCTCCTAGTTGAAAAGGATTTGCTTATATAAGCTGTGGTTGAGCAATGTTGAGCATAAACCCATTTTTGAAAACTATATCCTAACCAAATTATATTCGAGATTCTAATTCTAGTTGAAGAGAAATCCTATTTGGAACGGGTATCATATTGGGACATTTCGGAGGACTCCCAAATTATGAGGCTTTGAGGACCCACAATTGGACATTTCAAGATTCTAGAATTACCATCCCAAAAAGGCAGCAAAACCAGGGTCCATAGGGGGGGGTTGCATATAATATGTGTATATATATACACATATTAGAGAGGCATCAGTGTATACTTGTGCTGACATGCCACAACGCACACCTGGTTACAGCGCAGTTGCAACTCGAGGCCTTCACAGCTCCTGCCACCCAGCAGCTGAGCAACCACTCTCTGTCCGAAAACAGCAGAGGACATTGACAAACACAAGCAAGGAAAAGCAATCTGCGATCCGTCCTGCGGTACTGTCTTACAGGCAGGGTGCACATGTAGCAAGTAGAAGTGTGCCCTTATGTACGAGAGCAAAACACTGGTTGGTGAACAAGGAGTTGTTCAGACCAATCATTCTTTCATGGAGAGCTGGCAAGGCATCCTTCAATCACTTACCTACACGTCACCGTGCTGCGGGGTAGCAAGTGCATGCTGGGTGGGGCATTGGTGCTGCGTTGCCAATGACGGAACTGCAGAACACAACCAAAATATGGTGCGCTCTCCAGTCCGTTGACATTCGACAGTTCCAAACAGTGAGGCCTACAAAATGTTCCCCCCGCAGTCATTCTTGAAGGCAATTCTGCACCAAACAATCTAAAACACTCATTGTAGGCTATTTGCACAGGGCTTTGTCGCCAGCTAAAGAAGTTGGTTGGTGTTTCTCAGCAGACTTCGTAACCTCAGTCAGTTGAGCTTGAAATTAGAACGAGCACGTCAACGCTTCGATTGAGGCTCAGTACCCACAAAAAAAATATCCGCTGTTGTGAACAAGGAAGCTAACTTTTGTTGGAACCTTGGTTGCTTCTGATCCATTCGAGGATAAAAAACATCAGTGCTAGCGTGTTGGCATGGTGCAGCTGCCCGCGCGTATTTGCATTCATCAACGCCCCGCTGCCAGGATGAAGACACGAACCATCATATTCTGTGCCACGGACAAACAGATTGCTCGGGGTTGTTTGGGATGCTCATCGATTCTTCAAGGATGGTTTTTGAGACAACCAATCCAGAGTAGCATAAATCCTTTGAGGACATGTCCATGCCCCACAAGAGAAATGCCTGACGAATTGACATATGAACACCAACCACAGTATCCGTCTAATATGGAACAACTGGTGCGAACCGTTTTGAAGTGGTGGGCCCTCATCAAACAGACTTGGGAGACAACCTCACCAATGCAAGGAGTGGGAAGGAGCTTTTTGCTAGGGATCTTGTGCGTTTGCTTGTCACAGCTTGACCGGAGCAATGTTGTGCAATATTAAGCCTGCGGAGGCCAGAAGAAAGGAAGGCCCCAAGGCGACACGTCAAGGCGAACCGGGCAGGGGGTACCGACGGCCTTTGGATGGCTGGCGGGTTGATGAGTTTGTTGGCCGGTTAGCTAGCCTTTGGATTGGCCGTCATTAGCGGTTTGCTGGCTAGCCTGGTTTGAAGATTCCCGGAGTTGGGAACAATACCTGGGCATATGTCTGGCTTCCAGATGACTGTCTGAGCTCTGTGACACTCAGTTGTTTTTGTGTGCAAAGCGTTTGCGGCAGAACTGATTCGTGTTCAGCAGTGCTTTTACTGGTCTGTAGTGTCCGCCGGGGGCTGTTCGTTTGCAAGTTCGAGAGCACCCTGGGCCCAACTTACTTTGTCAAATCTCAAGTGGCTTTTCTGTGAGACATTGTGTGTTGTTCCCTTGCTTGCTTACCGCAGGCTACTAGTGCTTGCTCGTCGCACGTTGCCACAGAGCGTAAGCATTCTCTCCAAAGTCTGAGGCTTGTTGACAGGTGAAATGCGCACTCCATGTTCAACTGGCTCAGCGACGGCCCCCGCTGTGATCACTTTTGCCCTGGCTGACACTGTCGTTTATGGTTGAGGCATACTGCTGCATACAAGGAAGTATGCCATGAGCTCCACACATGTAGAAACAGATGAATCCAGCAACGCCTTCAGCCACTATGGTCACAGTGCGATCGTCTTAATGTTATCCAACATGGCCCACTTCCCAAGGTACCCCTTACAGGGCAGTAATTTGAACATGTTCCATCAAATTCGCACAAGCCTTGTGTGAAACGAGCAAATCGTTCGAGGATGCGTGGAAGCCATTTGGATCATTGGGACTCCAGGAAGGATGAGGTAGGTAGGGTTCTGCATTTGTTGTACACAAGGCATGTTGGTGCTTGTTTATTCGGATTTTGGAAACCTATTGTTAAACACTCCTGTCGCATTGTGAATCTGAAGAAGGGGGTGACAAAGGTCCATTTGCCCAGTTAAGTTGCCAGGATCATTCCGAGCTTGCCCATGATGAGAAAACCGCAGTGCAAGCCTCAGCGCGTTTCCTCGTGCAGATCATCTCCATCGAGCCCGCTTGAGGGTGTTTGACATGCCCCCAAGGCTCAAGGTGCGTTGAATGAAAACAGACGATTGCATGTTTCCAAGTTTGGTGTTCTAAGGGGCGCACAGCTTTGAACCTCAACAAATAAAATGGTGGACAGACTGCGGTGTTTGGTGACACCGCTTCCGCTGAAAAGGAGTTGGCCGGAAGATTTAGCCCAAAGCCGACATGTCGGATGTGGGTAGTTGCACTAAGACAACTGGAGGCTTTAGGTCATGGCATCCTGTTCTTCATGATCTGTATGTGACAATGTGAGTTTAACATTAACATGATGTATTGCATTATATTGCAGTAATTAATGTTATATTTATATATTGTTTGTTTTACAAATGTGTTTTTTTTTTTCACACATGTATATGTTTATATTACATGTATTTCATATCATTTTATGTTATGTTATGTTATGTTGTGCCATATATATGTATATATATATATGTATATTAATATATTCATATGTTACACATCCAATTTCATTCAATTAAGTACAACACCCGAGCCCCCTCAACCCCCATCCTCCCCAACACGAGGTGCGCCGCTCCAAGAAGGCGGCGCGGAAGAAGAGCCTGGAGCGCAAGGCCCGTGGTTTCGGGTGGGTTGGGGGGAGGCCCTGCGCGGGCGGGAGGCGCCGCTGAGTGCGAAATAAATGGATGATAATGTGGTCACCGTCTGTGTACGTGTACCGCCCTTGACAACCTGAGTTTTTTCATGCCAAGTGGGGTTAAATATATTCTCCGCCCAAGCATCCAAGCATGTAGCGCCAATAGCTCCTGGCCATTTCTTCCCGGCCGGTCTATCTATCAGACGCGCATCAAACAACAACGAGTCGGTTAGATGCATTGGGCTTGTTTTCCCTTCAAGACGTTTATTCTTGGTCAGAGCATGTGCACTCAGGCACAGACAGGGGCACACGCGGGGGCAACAAACAGAGACAGAGAGAGATGAGAGAGGGAGAGCAAAGCGAAGCGGTTGCATCATGAATACCAGCGCGATGCGGTAGCCAGGCACAGCATTGCCCCTTCAATGCCCAAAACTTGGTGCTTGTCAACAACAAGCTGTTCAGACAACCGATGTTGTTTTGATGACTGTTGAAGTCTGAAAAGCGAAATGGTCGGGCAAAGGAGTACTGGTTCCCCAATGCAACCTACGAACAGGAACATCAGGGGTCATCATACTTCGAGTATGTTTGGGATCAACCATCACAGGGTGTGACGAACAGGGATTCGGGGCTGAACATGTCTGGCGCTCGTGAGGTTGAAGCAGGCCAGATGTCGCCAGCGCCTCAAGTTGTCTTTCCCTTCCTCACCCTTTTTCCTGTTGTTTCTCATATTTTCCATCAGGTGTTCGCAAAATGCCTCACCCTTGAGATGGAGCGAGGACTTGATAGCCCCACAGAGAAGCAGCTCATATTTCTCGTAAAATAGTGTGCAGATGCCCATTTGTTTTTATCATAATATATTTGTTGGGTGCGCATGTGTTTGTTGGTGCAAGGGAAGCAGCCAAATTTGCAACTTCATGGCTGGAAGGCAAAGAACCAGCACGCTTGGTAGCTGCAGGGCCCTGACGTTCTTCTTTGTAGGCTTTTCACTTTCAAGTCTGGGGCCGGTCACTTCTGGATTCAATAAACAAACGCGCCGGGTGAATAAAGCAGCCATAGTGGACATACACGTTGTCACGGGCAGTTCAGCAGCATGATGGAAATCCTATGGTCGATTGACAGCTGATACCACATGAGGTTCGGTCAAATTTCCGAGTACTCTATGGTCCATTTTGGGAGTGATATGGGGTCTCGCCAATTTTTCTAAGAAACAAACAAAAAAAAGGGGCTCACTTTTGACCGTGGCTCACATGGACGTTGCATGTGCACGCTTGTGTGGCCACGACTCACCAACATGGCGGAATGGATGGTGCGTCCTTTGCTGGCTGCATTTTGCGCTTCGATGATCCTACTTTGCTTCCGACGTGAAAGACTGAGAGTGCCACTGAATCTAAGTTGGGCCAAGTCCATGACGGTACTCTCAGCTGTATTCTCGAGGCTGAAAGGCCGACGAGAGCGAGATCAGAAGCTGCAAGAGAAGAACAAGGCAGCGAAGGCTGAGAAGGCGCAACTTCTACAGGGCAAACTGTCTTGTACTAGCCATGCTTCAGCTAGGTTTACATTCAAGAGACGCACCGATAGCGTGCTACTCTTGTTGTTTCTGAGTATGACTTGAAGGATCAGACAATCGCATTGATCAGGCCGTGTCCATAAGGGTCATGTAGCATGCAAAGCAATGGCGTGTGCCGATCACTCATACACCATGAGTCATGTAAGCACTTCGTGAGCATGTCTCAGTGAGCTGCGCAGACTAGCCCTATCTAGATTGGAATGTCTGGATTGAAGCACCTTGCACTTTTCAAGGCATTATTGTTTATGTTGAGACACTCTTCAAATTCATGGTTGCAGTGGAGGCTGCCACTCGACTTTTGCTGAAAACGCGCAGATCATGCCAGATGGCTTCCTAGCGTCTTTGCAGCGAGGGCTGATCAATTGTGCTGCCGACGCCCAAGCTGAAGATAGGCTCCAAAGACTTGAAGGGTAGCATGCAAAGCAAGGTGTTTACTGTATGTTTGAATTGGTTGACAAATGTAGGAACTTGCAGCCAAGCTCCCAGATGGCAACAAGCTGACGTCACTGCTAAGGATCTGAGGAAATGATTGAAGAGTTGGCGAAGCACACGCGCAGGTTGTGTTTTTTAGTCACTGATAGGACCTCCGCTTTTGCAGAGGTCCGGTCAGCTCTGACCTTAGCAACAACAAGGACTCCTGACTCTTCGGGCAGGCGAATGAAGCAAGTCTCAAAGAGTCATATCCTAGAACCAGAAACTGAGCGTCTTGTCTACAGCAAGACCGCGATGGCTGTCATGCTCTGAAGCTAGAGCATGTTTAGCCTTCGATGCGCGCTGGCGATGCTTGGCTGCACGCAGACGTGAGCCAAAAAGTCAATATTTTTTTGGGTGCGAGGTCACTGGCATCAGGTACAATGACATGATGAATTGTTTGCTACTGATTCGGTTTCGTCACATTAGGATTGGCTGGAGTGGCAAGTACTGTTTATGGCTCAATTTGGAGCTTCTCTTGGGAAGGGCCAGTATGCTGGTGTGTAGTGTTGCTTTTGTTGTTTTGCCCGGCAGGTGGTTATTTTTTCAAGAGGCAGTTTTCGATCCGCAAGATATGAACCCAAATATCGAGCATAACTGACGAGAAAGTGGCACCCACGCCTGGTTTAGAGCGTCCGAGTGCAGACAATGTTGGCCATCCAAAGCACTTTTTTTCCCTCAAACGTCACATTCAAGCGAGAGCACCTAAAGCAATACATGGTCAAGGCACACCCAACATTGGAAGCAGAACATGGACGACTCCTGAGTTTCGATTCCCAACTGTTTTGAGTGTTAGTATTGTTTCGTTGACCCTGGCAGAAGCAGAAGGAATCCCATTGTACGATCAGCGACTCCGCCGAACCTGTTGGTTTGCGCCTTTGCTGCGTTCTACAGTAGCGTTCTACAGTAGCGTTCTACAGTAGCTATTGGCTTCGGGGGCAGAAACATGATGCCACAATATTTCCGGGTGTACTTGCACAGCCCGAGGCCTCTACTTTGTCTTGCAGCCTGCACTTTTGGCTGCAAGATGGGCGGGATGCGCTGTTCTTTGAAGTGGCCCCGCACCACTCGGTATGCGTCAAAGCTGGGGATGCTTGGAGATGGTCTTCAACCGTTTGACAAGAGAGGATCGCTTGTCCGACCTGTGACCATGCCAACCAACTTTACACGACGAATATTTACGCACGAACCCCTTGTCAGCGATCGCCAACTGGCAAGTGGGACGGTGAGATCGGTTGCGCCCCGCACATGCAGGGCGTGCATTATTTTGAAGCTCACAGAAGTATTAACGTGGCTGTCCCTGAATGTGGCTGGCACGAAGCCTGCAAGCAGCTTGAAGAAAAAACACTCCTAGGAAGATGCAGAAAGGCCCAAGACAATGCCCGAAAATGCAAACAATGGTTGGAGCGTCCCATCAGTTAATTCTGCTTCTCAGCGTTGCTATTCAGCTTGAATAAACAGTGATCAAGCCGTCATAGGAGGCACCTTGCTGCTGCTTACACACACAAGAACTGTTTCGATGTCATCGTTTTCTCATGGACGTCAAAGTGATCGATCTCGAAGTTGGGCCCTGCAAACAGCATCCTTTGGCTGCTGTTGGCTGCTTTATCTTTCGGGACGCGATGCCGTTAGACCAGAATTGTGGAGATTTGCAAGTGCCTTTTGCTCTCACTTCTTGTTAGGAACAGAGGAAGCTGCCTGCTTGCCTTGCCCTGCCTTGCCCTGCCTTGCCCTGCATTGCCTTGTCTTACCTTGCCTTGCCTTCCCTTGCCTTACCTTGCCTTCCTGCTTGCTTGCTTTCCTGCTTTCCTGCTTGCTTGCTTGCCTTTCCTTGCCTTGCCTTCCTGCTTGCTTGCCTTCCTGCTTTCCTGCTTGCTTGCTTGCTTGCCTTGCCTTGCCTTCCGGCTTGCTTGCTTTCCTGCTTTCCTGCTTGCTTGCCTTGCCTTGCCTTGCCTTGCCTTGCCTTGCCTTGCCTTGCCTTGCCTTGCCTTGCCTTGCCTTGCCTTCCGGCTTGCTTGCTTTCTTGCTTTCCTGCTTGCTTTGCGTTGCATTGCTTTGCTTGCCTTGCCTTGCCTTGCTTTGCTTTGCTTTGCTTTGCTTTGCTTTACTTTGCTTTGTTTTGCTTTGCTTTGCTTGCTTGCTTGCTTGCTTGCTTGCTTGCTTGCCACTGCTTTGAGAATTAATTGGTGGCACGATGACAGTCCAGCATGATTTCGTGCAAATGCATCGTCTCGTTTCAACACCTACAGGGTATTTGGGCTGTTTGATGCTACGGCCACTAATTGAATCGCCCAAAGCAGGACAACTGGTGCTTGGATTGGCTTGGCGAGGTGAGCGCATAGTGCCCGACATCGAGGCACAGGCCCCGCAGGGTTTGGCATCCGTGCAACTTGCACTCGGCTTTAGTTGACCCAGTTGGGACCTCCTGTCCTTTGTTTCAGAGGAAGCTTCCCTTTAAAATCAACTACCAAAACAAGAGCGCCGCTTTTCCCAGCAGCCCCTGGTTTGGGGATGCATTTGACTGGCGGGGTTTGTGGCTTTGGGGGGAGGCACCTTTGTATGTGCCCGATTCTCCAGTCATGGCATAGGAGCCTCATCGCTTCCCTGCGCCTGCCGAGGGCTGCGAGGCCAGGTTGATTTGTGAGCGGCCTTGTTGATTGACATGGGATTGGGGGTGTTATACACATTGCAAGTCATTGTAGCATAGAAATGGTTTTGATGTTTTCTTCCAGGCTCACTAGTCTACAGATCATCCAGGAAGCCAACAAAGACTCACGCGCGCCCAACGTATTTGGAGCCAAGGAGAAGAACCTGAGCCCAGGATGCCCGTTGATCATGCCTGGGTGTTTCACCTTTGGGTTCCCTGTAAAACCACCCGAAAAGGGTCCACCATTTGGAGAAACCCCGATTGAAGTACAGGCTCCTAGGATATAATTAGAATTCGATGTTTGATCATGGCAATGGAGCCGACTTGAACCTGGGAGCCACTTTTTGGTAGATACACCTCCCTCCGTCTTCTGATTTCAACAGCCTTTCAGCGGCCTGTAGCAGCTTGCTGAGGATGCAAGCACCAAAGGCCACAGCAGCATTCAAGATGCTGCAACGGCGCAAGGCACAGATTTGGCTGTGGGTCAAAGCCAATGGGATCCCACTTTGGGGTAGGAGCACCACCCATTTTAGTCTATTTTAGTGGGGGTTGGGATGTTCACTGGGGGTACGGGACTTTGACCCATGGCCATTTGACTGTGGATGTAGGGCAAGCCTTGCCTCAGGCTTTCCACGCCGAGCAGTGCGGAGTCTGGTGCTGCTGCCCAGAGGCATGAGGGCAGGTTTGATATATGGTTTTGCTAGGGCAGCCCACAGGTTCTGGCAAAAAAGGCACAAAAAGGATCTAGCCTTGAAAATCGGCAAGACTCAGCACGGGCAAAACAAGGCAAGTCAAAGTACCTGGGATTGTGAGTGGTGAGGCCTGTCCTGCGTTGTGATTTGTCCCGCGTATGCCCGGCGACATGTTCATGAAAAGCACGGAACAGGAGGCATGCGTCAGGATAAGTCCAACGTTGCGCAGCTCCAGCCCCGCAGTTTCTGCAGCAACAAGCAAGAAACACACATGCATAGCAAACAGAGGTGGAGAGTGATGCGCCTTTGATGTTTGATGCATTGTACTCACATTGGCCTTCAAGTACATCAGTTTCAGTGTAGACACAAGGAGTTGCAGGTGGGTGCCACAAAGCATCACGATTCCAAGCAGATTCTCGGCGTCACCATCCCTCGGCTCGCGTGCAGGCGCAGCCTTGCTGGACAGGCTGGCACTGGAAGGCGGGCACTGGGGCCGGTCTCTCACCTGGGACCTGCGGTGAATTCCATGATGTGTCTTTTGACAACTCATAGTCCCACATTTGCTAAAGCTGCCAATGCAGGGGTTTGGCTCGCTATGGTCCATACATTCCCTAGAAGTAACAGAAACTGAAAGAGGGCGCCTTAAAAGGGATGATCTCAAGGGACCTCAGTCGGATTCCAGGTTGCTTTAAGCTGGGAGTCTATCAGGGGGATTACGGTGGGTCATATCAGGTAGATTTTACTGAGTAGTGAGCACAGGTCCTCCCAAACATGAGAGAGCCCGCTGATACCAAGCCAAGCAGACTGGTGCGCATGCTATGACTTGCACCAAGAAGTCAAGAGATGTTCTTAACGGCGATCGGCCAGCTGCAAGTGACCAATGGATACAAACAAGAAGATTGAGGATCTAGGCTGTCAAAGAGCACTAATTCCTAATTGGAACTCACATAATTCCTAGTTGGAATGTTAGTTTTACGAGCGGAATCTGATTCGATTTTATGGAAGCCCAGTTCTTCGCGCCCGGTCGCTTGCCAGGGCTGCGGGCGCTGCCCAGGAGAGCGATTTTTCGAGCGGGGGGAGAATTCGCATCACCCGAAGCGCTTGGCTGTGAGCGAGCATCCCCGTGTAGATGATGTCCACCACAGGGCCCCGAAGTAAAAATGATAGCTGCTGCATCCGTCACTGTTCATGTTGTGGAAACTGTTTCAGTGGAAGTGATGGCCCATCCACTGGCAGTTCGAGACCCAGAGGCAGCCCTGCGATTTCTTTGCCGAGGACTCGGACACATTGGCATTGTTCCGAGAGTTGGATTTCCAGCGGAAGATCGTTGGGGCTATCGTGCATAGTTTTTAGGAGATGAGCATGTGATACTGATTATTCCCACAACAAACCCATGAGAATAGGCAAATGATATGCTGTTCTTGCGCGCCTCAATCTGCAATAAATTTGGCAAGCGCGTCATTTCCTTCTCACTTGTGCAGTGCCATTTGCTGAGAGCGTTCCGCTTTCCCATGATGCATTGGTCAGGGCTCCAACAGGTGGGTGATTCTGAGAATAGGCCCCAAAGGGGGTTTAGTCTGTTTCGAGAAACCCGAGATCTTCGTTGGCTTGCAAAGCCTTCATGCCTAGCGTCATTTGCAATCTTGCCAGGCTCCTTCCTGCAGTGGCGTAAGAGCGGCGGCTTTGCGGCGGAGCGGTTGTTGGCAGGTGCCTTGCCCGTGTGTCAGATGGCTTGAACTGTTTGCTCAAACAGGCAATCCCCCCTCCTTGAACGCCAATGCAAAGGGAAGCCAAAGGCTACCGCCCCTCAAGAGCGGTCCCATTTTGCGGAAAGAACCGGTGGCTGCGCTGTTTGGAACCCAAAGTCGACATTGAGTCCTTCTTCTCGGGTCCCCTTCCACAGCCTGCCACATCGCGTTTAACGATGTCTCTCTAAATAGGTTTTGGTCCTCTAGAATGGGTTGGTTTCCTCTTGATTTCCGTCTAAATGCCAATCAAAAGGGTCCTGCTCCCATGAGAAACTCCCAAAAGGCCAGGAAAAGGCTCCGTATCCTTGAGCCTAGGCTTGCTGCTGGCCCCCCGCGGTGCGCTGCTCATTGAGGATGGGCCCCGTTGCCCCATCGTGTCACTCAAGGGCACCGTTTTTACGATGGCGCAAGGGAAAGCACCAGGATACCACCCACTTTGGGGGTCCCTATTTTGACACGTACCTGACATGGGATGCCCTGGGAATCGTACCATCAATCTTTGGTATGCATAGTTTCATTGTTTCTCAGCTGGACCACTTTCCTTCCGAGAGCAGAGAATCAGCTAGTGAGGTTAGACGTGCCCAGATGACCTTGTCCTGATGAGTACAAGCTGATAGCTTCAGCACGCCATTGTATTTTGGACGCCCTCCATGCAGGCTTTCTCTCGCGGGCACAGCATCAATGACCTGTCTGAATGAAGTTGGCCAAAGCCAAATTATTGTGCACAGCTCAAACACTCCTTGCCAAGAGACACGCAGAATATCCACTTTGCTGCGAGAGGCTGGCATGCGCGTATCACCATATTCGGCGTGCTTTTTCTTACAGGTGGACAAGCCGGCAGTGGCGTCGCGCAAGGAAGGAAGATGTGGCAAGTGCGGAGGTGTCCCAGTGGTGCCACAGCGGTGCTGGATTCCAGATGCTCAGCTCGCGAACTCAGGCTCTATGTTTGCCAGGCTTTCCAGAATTTCCGCAAACTCAGGCTTTTATTTGGCCAGCTAGGACAGATGGGGCAAGGGTTGACACCATTTGACATGGTGACCCTCTTGGGACGCCCATTTAAGGGCGACCCTTGAGATTGCCAACAACATGCCGGCAACGCTTGGCCGGCGGTGAAGCAGCTGGCCTTGCGGGCTCCACTGGGATTGCCGATTCGCTAAACGTGTTGCCTTCCACGTTTTGTTGAAGGTGTTTGTCATCCTGCGTCGCGCCTGATTACTTTTGGGTGCAGGCGGCTGCTGCTCAGCATACAGTCCGGTGCTGCGAAGCAGAGCATAGAGCTTCAGAAAATGAACAAATACGTTTGGCATAGGCTAATAGGGTGTGCTATCCTTTTGGCTTCCGGGTTTCAGCTTCGTTCCATTCCAGGACTTGCTGGCAGTGGCTTCTGGTACCGAGCTGGCAGAGCGCTCCAACGCCTGAACCCTAGCCTTATTCAGCTTTGGACTTGGACTGCAGAGATTCTGCTGTTTCCCAACAGACAGCTCTTGAGCAATTGATGAATTGCACTTAGTCAATCTGACGGCTGACAGGTTGCACCACATTCGTTTCAACACCGGTCCCGCCATTTCTGGATAGGCACGTTTGTTGCATAGAATATTGTAAACGAAGACTGCTGCGGCATGCTGTGGGTGGCATTTTACGAGTCAGCATCAGCAACATCCTGGAGACAGTGGTTGTTCCATCATTGCGCAGTCCACAGTCCGCTTCCTGTTTGCAGGCCAATTTGGGAGGCTTTACCTCCAAACCCATCCGATAGGAGTTATTCACGCCATGCAGCAACAAAGCTGCTTCGATTTTCATGGGGGTTCTCACCTCAGTTCAAACATTTGATGCAACTCAGGCTGATGATCATTATTCCCAGAACCCTTTCTGACACATGCGGGCGCGGCTCCCCACCCATTGCTGTGAGACAACCTTGGCCAAAACTTGTTGGTGTGTTGTGGTGGTGCATCTACGTTTGTTTTTTCTTGGGGAAGCCCGTTTTGGATGGCTTTGAAGCCAAGCCAAAAGGAAACAAACCAATTGGAGGGGTCCCCTATTGCAAGATACACCCATATTGAGATAGCTGATGTACCAGACTGTGGCCATTTTTCTATGGCTGGAACCAACTCTGGTCACCCTGGCTCCGGCAGATCCCAGATGTCACGAAATTGAAGCACCCAGGCATGGTGGATCTTGCGCTTTGCAGCTCCCCAGGCGGGAACTCGGGGCGCCACAGGAAGGGTTGGTTGAGCTTTGTTTCCCCTAAAACCAACCAAAAAGAAGGTTGCAGTTGTTTTGGACCGCCAGTCGGGTCATACTTGAAAGAGATGACCATCAGCTTGCTAGAGATGCCTTCACCAGGAAAAGCACAACTTCCAATCTAAGGACATCCACCTATCTTGGGTCCGTGCTGAGGCTCAGATGCCCTGGAGCCGAATTCAGATCAAAGCAGATGTGACAGACAAAACCGCAGCAAGTTTTTCTCGTCGCAGGATGCAGATGGTCGGTTTCCAAATCTGCGCGCACATGTTTATTGCGCATAGAAACCTTGAGCAACGCGCACGTTTCTAAAGCAACACCCCTGTAAAACTCCGCGATCCGTGTTTGTGCGTGGGCGGTTTGCACACAGTTTGATTTTCAGGGGCCCCGAAAGCCTGATGCTTAAGAAATTCAAGGGTGTTTTTCGAGGGTGCCCTCTTTGGGTGTTCGTACAGGAAACCAGGAGGGGATGGTTTACGGCGTGCCGCCAGTTGACGGAGCTGCAACACACCGCTGACTGGGCAGAAGACTCCTTCTGGCGCGCCTGGCGAGATTCACTGGGACGGCTGAAGGACGACATGCGCTCAGTTGGTTTGTTTGAGTATGCAGCCTGCGCCTCTTACTCATTTCATTTGGGCCTGGAGGATGCATACTGAACATTGTGGCGCCCTGTTCAATTCCTTTACTTTGATTCTTGAGCAGAATGCTACGGCTACTCGAATGAGGTAGACATCAAGCTCACGTCACTGCACCAGGTTGCAACCAACTTTTGCTAAGAATATGGGCAATTTTTGTGACACCCCCTTGGCTGATCTTGATATTATATGTCATTGATTACTTTTGAGGGGTCTGTAATCACGACGGACATTCGTCACCTACCCCGTTCCATACCTTATGTAACAAGACCTGCTGGCCCATTACGCACCCCTCATACACAACTTCGTTTCACACCTCACCTTAACAAAGCCGCCTGGCTGGTTGCATGCCGCTCGTTGCGATCCATACGCAGACAGAGAGCTTACCATTAAGAAGAAAAGTCCGGAAGAAAGACTCCTCTTTCTGTGCTGTACCTGGTTACATACAGCGGTACACGGCCGTTTCATACCTCGCCGGAGACCTAACCCCAGCTCGGCCAGCGACCCCCATCTTGCCGTCGCCTGGCTAATTGAATTGCTAATTTCAAGCTGGAGCTGCGGAGGTGCGCTTTGGGTACTGCGCTTGTACTGAATAGTAGCGACTTTCGAGCTGGAGCTGAAGCACTCCGTTGTTCCGCGCTACATTGTTCTAATATTACTTGCATGTCAAGCACTGCTTTCCCGCTACACACCTACGCAACAAGGACACCCGTACATACCTCCGGTCATGCCCTCAAATTAGAATTAGTTCAGCCTTTGGCTCAGCTATGGCCAGACAGATCTCTTGGGCCCATGGTTGGTGAAGCCCTTCTCGGCTCTTCTCGATTTGGCAATTGCACCTAGAGAATCTATAGCATGGGCAGGGTGCAAACAGCAAGAAATGTCTGACCGATCGAAATCGTAGCCTCCAGGGTCCACAAAGAAAGGCTGCCGTTTTGTTGAAACAGATGCAGGTTCTCAAAATAGGAGTTGGTCCATTCCCCCAAAAATTGCAGGGACGTCGTATTGGTTTCCCTTCAAGTACCAACCAAAAAGGGGGCCTAGCATCACATGCCCAATTAGGGGCCAAATTGAACTCTCCCAGTGGTTCATCCTTCGCCAGGTGGGCGCTGGGCCTGGTCCATGCCCTGGTGGGGCATTTGCTGGCTGAGGCGCGGACTCCATCCGAGCTTTGGAGGGATGTGGGTTAAGGTCGTTTTGTCTTAGGGCCAATTCCCCGGGGGGGGGGGGGGCGTCGTTTGCAGGTGAGTGACATGCGCGTCCATGTCTATGGCTTGCCTTTGCTCTCGCCACTTGCTGTCACGAGAGGAAATCCTTGAACCAAATATGGGGCATGTTCTGCTGGCGGCGCAGTGGAGCTGCAGAACGGAAAAACAGTTTCTCAAGCTTGGCACGCCTTTCAATCAGCAAGAGGCCACGGAACAGCTTCGAGACAACGAGGGGCGTTATCGTCTTGTTATGTCTTGTTTAATTGAAGACGCCCTGATGCACAAAAACCGGATTTGGTTCTTCTCAGAAAGCAACCACATACACCCATTTTTCCAAGCCACATGGATTGAACCTCCTTTTGAAGACTAGCTAGGAACCTCCAAGCTGGCCTCAAACCCTGAACCTGCCTTTGCCTCTTTTGCAAGCAGCACGCTTGCAATGCAGTTTGCGTCACACAATTGAACTTGCAGGGGGCCATCAATTAAATCGAGAAGTATTGCCTGCAAAAGCCTTACCTGTGGAGCAGAGGCATCGTGAGGTGATTCTCCGAGCCATACCTCCACAACAGATGGGAGTTCAATCTATAGTTGTTTTCCCTCAAGACGGTAGCGAAGCCTATGGAAATTAGGGGTATGGAAGTACATTTGCAGTAGCAAAGTAATTTGACGCACAATGAGAGACCTCTGATTCAATTCCATGTTTTTGAGGGGGCTTCCTTCCTCAGCAATGAGGCAATCGTATGTGCCACATTATTTCTTTCATGCTGTCAGTGCTGTGTTTCTGTTCGAGCCGCACAAGTGATTTTTGTCGAGTCCTTTCAGGATCCTTTCTTGGATCTGTAATGAACTGATTGCTTTGGATGCCTGAACAGATAGGACGATCGAAGTCTTGATCTTGACAGCTTGCTCGGCCTGGCTTGCGCCAGTAGTAAAACATAAGACGCCAGTGGGCTCAGTTCTTCCAAGTTCGTTGATCTTCCCATGACTGGCAGAGGCCAGTTTGGTCCTCCGGCTCTTGATTATCCTAGCTGGTGCCTGCCTCAGCCAACCAGTGAAAGCACACATGGCAAGGGTCCTTCAACCAGATGGCAGGTAGAATCTCTCAATTTGTGTGACCGTTAGTTGAGCAACTCATGCCCTGTTTCAAGCTCATTTGAGGGTCCAAGAACAACGCTACCCAGAAGTTAGAGCGCAAGTGAGGCTCAATATTACCAATCAACTCAGTTGTGGGTGTTGGCCACAGGATCAGACTGCACAAAAAGTAATGGGATGAGCAAAACTGCAGGAGCAGCCGTCCTGTGTGCAGGTATATATGCTTGTCGTCTTGTGCATGGAGGGTGATGGTTTTTGCCAGCACTGTACCTGTGCGCAGGGCAAAGGGTTCATTCTGTGTTTCTCACAACTTCGTTGGTGTACGTTTGCCACAGATTGCAAAGGCAGGGGTGTGAAGGCAGATCCAGAACACATGGTGGATGGCCAAATGGACCTTCACCGCCATACAAAACACACCTTTGACCGAGGACTCTGAGCATGCGGACGTGTATGGGATGAGGTTTGGGGTTGCTGGCGCCTCATGTTTGCGGTGGATGCACCTTTCTACGGCCTCTCAGGTCCTGGTAGCAGGTGGGTGCGGTGGCAGGCCATTGCACAGGAGCTGCAATTGCAGAAATATGTGAGCCTCACACCGCCCAAAGGCAAGCGAACGCTTCTTGAAAGCAGGTGCCTTCTACTGTACTTCAATATGTCCCTCCCTTTTGAGCCAACTGGCGGCGTCCCAAAAGGAGGGACTTCATGTTGGATGGTGCGCATCCGTAGCCGTACACCTCCAAATCCGGCCATTCAAACTTGTCAGGGATCCCAAGGGTCAAACAAGCTCGAGCCGTTGTTTCCCAACTACTTGGGGCAGAGAGTCTTTGAATGAGTGTATCAATCGCCTTTGAGGGCTTCTCAATCCAAGTTGAGAACAGCTTGCTGCCGCATAAATCATATCATGACGAAGTCCAGATATTTGTCATGATTGGTGGAACAATCCAATAGAGTCGGCTTGAAAATTACGTCATTTACTTTATGTAGGAGCGTTTCATGCACATGTTTTGTTTTCTCAAAAAATGATACGGGACGTCCAA
Organism: Effrenium voratum; assembly: GCA_963377175.1. Taxonomy (NCBI): domain Eukaryota; class Dinophyceae; order Suessiales; family Symbiodiniaceae; genus Effrenium; species Effrenium voratum. The sequence goes on along the minus strand of CAUJNA010003499.1, from coordinate 89,339 downwards.
AAAAATATACCCCAAAACCTGAGAGAAAAACCTGGAAAATGAGACGGGCCGCCCTAACGTCGGAATGAATACACCCCAGACATGTAATTGTGCGCTGACTCTTAATAACACGTATGTGGCATTGGAACATCGAGTTGCAATGAATCCTACCCTCCCTAACAGAGCACTGAAATCAATTGAAGCAAGCAACAGACCGGAGATGCACAACATGTACACAAAAAGAACCGACATCTGCAGATTTAATGTTTACAATACAGCCATATTAAAATATATTGCATAATTAGGACACATTTGCATGGCTTAGCATTGTCACCTGACATGTCAACGCCCAATCAGCCTGCCCGCTGACTGGACGCGACGTCCGCTAGTCTTGTTTTGTGAATATCAAGACAGGGCGCATTATAGACACCCAAACCCGTTGTGTTTGATGTGGAGAATCTGCGAAAGATCCGATTGGTATTCGATTGATCATCGCTTTGGTTCGAGGTTTCTCCTATGAGCCGCTTGCCCCATGAGGAGCTCCGCTTCTGCCTCCAGAGCAGTTTGATGTCCGTGGTGCTGGTGGCGTCTGCCATGATGCTGCGGGTCTTACCGGGAGGCGGATCGGGAGCCACAAGCGCACAAGAGCCATACATGTTAGGGGGGTTCAGGACGCAATATCATAAGCTGATTAGAAAGTGTCAACGTTTCAGCAGAGTGCTGCTCAAATGGCTCAGCGTGAACCAAGAATGCCGTTTGGGGGTGGAGGCTAAAAGTGCCAACCGTCTTGCCAAGTGCTGCTGATTGCAAGATGATGCAGCACATTTTGTTTACGTAGCATTAATCAGCCGGAAAAAATACACGGTCCTCATGAGCACCATGGACACATGTAGATTCCAAAAGGTGTGAATCTTTTTGGGGTGCACCTCAGATGTGCCATGGCCGATCGTATCACTTGGCCGGTGGGCGAGCAATGTTGTGAACTGCAGAACTCTGTGAAGAAGTTTCACGGATGCACATGGCAGTGTTGGGACATGCCTGGGACCATGGCTGCTTCAGTGTTTCTTCACACATGTCACATGACTCTGCGACTCTGCAGGCTACTTATGCAGCCTTTGTGCTGTTTGGTGACCTGGTGAGCTGCTCCTTGCGATATTGTTTTTGGTGCTGAATGATTGTCTTGCGACTAGCAACCCAAACACTAGAGGATTTTGAGCTAGCGCTTTGCCTCCTCTCGAGCTCGTGCCTCTAGCAGATTGAATGCATGGCTTTGTGCAATGGTCGTGCATGCTGTCATGTAAGCTTTGATTTAGAGTAGTTGGTCTGATTTCCTCAATCCGTCAATGCATTTGAGCCGTCAAGAGTTACCAGGTTTCTTTCAATAGGTCAACACCTGCCCTTGCTGATCACGTGCCGCGTGCTCTTTTGGAGTGTTGAGGTGCTGGTTACCTGGGCAACATGGCCGTGACAACTCTCCTCACCTGGCGGGCATGGGAGGTGCCTGCCTCAGCCGGCGGGCTTATCCCGAAAGGGACGGGCGTCGCGGGTCCCGTGCAAAAGCACATTCAGGACTCAGACCAAGACCTCTTGCAAGTTGCCCTATATTTGACCATGTACACCGCAATGCGCATATTCAACTAGTTGACATACCCAATACTTAATCTTGGTACTGAAACGGAACGGCTCATATGTACAAAACGCAGGTTAATTGCGGTTGGCTGCATCTGGAATCATGAGCACAGGCAAAGCACAAGGACGATGTTCAAATATCCACAGCGTATAGCATGACCTTTCAAGGTGCATGATGGTTTCTTGGGTTGAGAAGGCTCATAGGTAGATCAGATTGTGGTATAGGAAAAGGTCTGGAAAATCCATGGCTTGAACTGTGAAGTGCGACTGGAAGTAGGCAGCTTTGGCGAGTCCATTTCATGCACCAGAAGGTCATGGATCGACATCCCGGGCTTTGGGAAATCGGAAAGGCAAGGAGTTCTTGTGATCAAAGGATTAAAAGGGACAGATAGCAGTTGCCAAATTGTTTCTGTAGGTGTGCAGCATGACCTGCGTGATGCTTGTTGTGTTTGTGTGTGTGTGTGTGTTCCGGCCTGTTTGCATCGTGCCATTGGTCAATGTATTGCAGACAGCAAAACACATCTTGAGCAAAGACTGAAGCTGTGAATTTGCGTGGGTGTGAGATGGGTGGTGCTTGACGTGTGTGTGTGTGTGTGTGGGTGCGTGTGTGCGTGTGTGCGAGTGTGCGAGTGTGCGAGTGTGTGTGTGTGTAGGTGCGTGTGTGCGTGTGTGCGTGTGTGCGAGTGTGCGAGTGTGTGTGTGTGTGGGTGCGTGTGTGCGTGTGTGCGTGTGTGCGAGTGTGCGAGTGTGCGAGTGCGCGAGTGCGTGTGTGTGTGTGTGTGTGTGTGTGTGTGTGTGTGTGTGCGCGTGTGTGTGTGTGTGAGTGTGCGCGTGTGTGCGTGTGTGCGTGTGTGCGTGTGCGCGTGTGTGCGCATGTGTGTGTGTGTGTGGGTGGGTGGGTGGGTGGGCGGGTGGGTCCGTGCTTGCGTGCGTAAGCGCGCGCGCGCGCGTGCGTGCGTGCGTGCGTGCGTGCGTGCGTGCGTGCGTGCGTGCGCGTGCGTGCGTGCGTGCGTGCGTGCGTGCGTGCGTGCGTGCGTGCGTGCGTGCGTGCGTGCGTGCGTGCGTGCGTGCGTGCGTGCGTGCGTGTGTGCGTTTGCGCGTGTGTGTGTGTGTGTGTGTGTGTGTGTGTGCGCGTGTATGTGTGTGTGGGCGGGTGTGTGTGTGTGTGGGTGGGTGGTACCTATGCCCTCGTGCGTGTGTGTTGCGCTGTGCGGTGTGAGGTGGTTCTTGGTGTGCGCGTGCGTGGTGTTGTGTGTGTGTGTGTTTGTATTGGTTTCCCTGCAGACAAGTTTTGACCTTCTTTTAGCTTGCTTCACCCCGCTCCTTCTGCCCTCGAACTTGCAAATCTTGTGCCAGACGCTATTTGATGCGCATGTTGCAATGTGCTTCTGTTTCCGTTTGTGTTTGTGCGGGTCTCTATGCATAGTGAAGGGAGAGAGTGGCTCAACAGGAGACATTGTGAAAGGGCCCGAAGCCTGTTGACACAATGCAGCGAATGGGCTCATGTTGACAATCTATTGCACGAAATAGAAAGCCCTTGGACTGGCGTTTGTGGCTTCTTCTGTAGCACTGTAGTTGCAAATATCTCAAACTCGGGAAACTTGCAAGGGGCTGTTTTCCTCCTAAGCGGCACTTTCGGAGTGTTGGGTTGCGACTGGGAAGCTACTTCCCTCCAGTGACGGGTGGCCGCTCACCACCCGGTAAATTGCCTACAAGTCAGATGCTTGGGGCGAGCGGATGGCTTCATGATTCCCCTTGAGGTGATAGTATCCCTTTGCATGGGTTGAGGTGGCGTGCCTTCCCGCTTCGCGTTTCTGAGGCCACGGTGGCCCCGTTCTGGTGGTTCCGCGCCCAGCGCCAGCTCATGGCTTGCGCGCACCTGCTGACAGTCCTGGCGCCGCGGCTCCGGGCGAGAGGTCCGGAAAGTGGGAAGCGCACGGACCTGCGGGCTGTTGGTCCTCGAAATAGAAAACAAAAAAACGAAAAGCTGTTCTGAGGCGCCCCCAAAAGTGCGACATGATTTGGACATGCAGTCTACACGCCCAAGGGAGAAAGCTGTATGGGGATGTTTGGATTCATTGACGGCTTCCCCAAGCGAAATAGTTGGGTTTGGTGGAGTCAACCTGGCCATCCCCTTTGCTGCCAGCCGGACTTTGAAGGGAAACCCACCGTGAACGCAGAACAATCAAAGCGTTTTTCAATTTTGTTCGCGAGGAAAGGTAGGATGGCGTCTTCGGTTTGCAACGACCTTCCTGACAACAATCCGCACCTAGTGATCCCTGCCATGGATAGAGCTAAACGGTTTCGGCCGGAAGCACTTGCCACTGCCAGAGCTCCTTGGGGCAAGCGGAGTCGAACAGGACATGCTGGTTTGTTGAACATGAATTGTGTGCTGTGTGACAGTAGCATCCTTTATGTTTCTATGACTGACCCGCTGCTTTGGACGTGTCATACGCGGGTCAGCAGGCATTGGAAGACTTGGGTTTGGCAATCAAGTAACATGGGGAAGACATTGCACTCCTCGCAGCTGTGGCCTGGCAAAGCTCTTCAGATGAGGGCTCCGGAAATCGACCCAGCACTTCCATTCGCTTGCAACAAGCAACTGAAACCACACCGCAGCAGGTTGACAGTTGTGTTAGGCCAAGCCCAAACGTGTGCGTGCAGAAGCGCAGGTGTTGCAGATGTACACAAGTAGGCAACGTGCCATTTGGGTCCAAAAGGAAACCACCCGTTTTTGGGGGCTCCCCTATTCAGAGACCAACCCACATTGCCACATTACCTTGCAAGCATCGACCTCAGGTGTGCCGATGCTGGCTTGTTGTGACAAGCAAACGAGCAGGGGATGGCTAGTTTTCAGCACTGACACTGGTTTCCAAGCACTTGCAGGTGTTTGGGCCAGGCGGTAGGTCGCCTGAACAGCGCCCAGGCACTGCTGAATCGCTCGCTGCCAGAGCACCAGATTTTCGATTGGCTCACTGCAGGGCTGATGCTGGGTCCAGGAGGGCTAGGTTTCAGATGGTGCGTCCATGCTTTGCCAAGTGCACTCAGATGAGTTTCATGACCTCATGGAATTCGAGTCAGTCTGAGGGATGAGAAAATTAAGCCAGCTAAAGACAACAAAGAGGGGGCGAGACGGGAGAGAGTTGCCTACCAAGAGATGCTTGGCTTTCTTTGAACTTAAGGGTCTTGAGGCTGTTGGTGAGACGTTACATGTTATTGTTCGAATGTCATGTGCATTTTGGGCGATTACCAAAATCTTAGTTCCACAATTGCCTCAAGCAACGACTTCTGAGCAGCGGTGATTGTCGATTCACACGCCCTTGCCGCGTGTTTTATTTGAAGCTGCAAGCCAGATGCCCGAATCTACACTTTCTTATTATTGCTTGCGGCACAAAAAGGCAGGATTGACCATTGCTAGACATGTATCCAGTTGGGGGAAGAAGCTTAAGCTTGCTAGCTCAGCAAGGATGTTTCGAAGCAGTTGCAAGATGCCCTGGTCAACCGATGTCATTTGCGCTCCACTAAAAACTGATGTTTTCTCGGGGCTTGCAGACAGATTGCCTCATGAAGCGACAATGCCTTTCACTGACCCGACGACCTCATTCATCAAGGGCAATTCTGTGTTGTGCAAGGAACCACCATCAGTTGGATGTGTGAGTCAGCTTCAGCGTGGGCGGGGATCCCTGTATATGAGCGACCGCCTTGAATTGCAGAAGAATACAGTAACGGCCAGCCAGAAACATGTTTGAGTAAACCACTGAGTCAGGTGCAGAACGAGGTAGGAAACTTCGTAGAGCCAGAAGGAAGTGGCATGCTGGCAGGGGGGTACAAGCCTTGTAGACGGTCGGTTCCTGGCCAAGGAATTTTCTCCGAGTTTGGGCCCATGTTAAAACAAGGGAACACCCAACAATTCAACCATGGAGCAAATAACTGCCATAGCTCATATGGCCGGTTTTGGGTCGTTAGTCTGCTTGTCAGGTCACCGTTTCAGACACGTTAACCAAATGCGTGCCAAGCAGGAGCAGCCCTTGCCTGCAAGATTGCCCTCGAGCTCTTCACCCGGGAGCGGTCGCCACCTGGCTGCACAGCGCTACCCTCCAAAATGGGTTGCGTTCCTTTGGTTGTCCTTTATATCAACCCCCGACAAAGAGTACCCTCAAGAAAAGACGCTTCCATGCTCAGCCACTAGGAACTTGATATCAAAATACCCTAAACTGTGTTTTGCGTCACAAATTTACCTGATATGATGCTGCATACAATAAGTTTGGTTTTGATATTGTACATGTATTAATAACATCGTGCACATCTTCTCTTGGACCGCCCTTTGCTGTTCGGACTGAGTTGGCAAGTCTTAACTGGATGGGTGATTGCATGTGATTGCTGAGCTGCCCCGCATGCAAATGACCCCTACCCGATGGCACATGCGAGAACCGTGGATATCCGCCTTTCATTTTGGCCCAATTCAAACAACCTTTACCAGCTGTTTCAATGGGTTTCTTCGTGTAAGCAGGTGATCTTTGGGTGCACCCTGTAAGAGAAGGGCCCTGTGACTATTGGCAGCGCTGGAGGTCAGTGCTGGTGGAGCGGTGGCGCTTTCTCGAGAGCTCCGTGGAACAATTGGCGCTGCTCTCCTCGAAGCAGCTGCACTTGGCCCCTCACGTGACACGACTGGATGGGGACCAACAGTTCCTGGTTGGCTGGTTGGCGAGTCAGCTGTTGGCTAGTCGGCCGTTGGCTGGTTGGGTGGTTGGCTGGTTGGGTGGTTGGTTGGTTGGCTGGTTGGCTGGTTGGCGGTTCTTTCGGCGCATGTTCAAGCTCCAGTTGTCAACGGTTATCGGTCTGTTAGTAACTAGCAGACTGCTAGCACTGCTAGCCATTGACAACCGGAGCTGTTGGTTTTTGTGATCCCGAAACCCCACTTCCTAACAACAATGATCGTTGCAGTTCAGGACCATCTTTTTAAGCACCCCACATGTCAGACAGCCAGCTTGCGCATTATCTCAGTGTCCGGCTTCGATTTGTTTGGTTGTGCAAATAAACGCCAGTGCGTCTACGTGACGCGCCGTCAACTGAGGTGATCTACATTAGCACTCCTGAGGAGGATGATGGCCAGGCTGCTCCAGAGAGACTTGGATAAATTGTGAATCAAATACTTACGTGCGCGACAATGATTCTCAGATGTCAGCGTACTGCTGTGCACTGCTTGAAAGGATGGACCAAGCTTTGATTATCTTGAGACAGGGCACGGATTTGGCTGCCGCATCCAAAACAAAATCTGAAGTGGACATCAGTTGGAATCCACACTCCCTCCCGTTTGAAGCTTGTGATCCAATTTACATCATCAAAGTGTATCTTTTTTAAGAAGAAACTTCCATAGCAAGTGAAGGCTGGCCGTCGTTTAAAAGTAGATGAGAGCGGAAGAAGAAGAAGAAGAAGAAGAGAAGAGAAAGAAGAGATGAAAAGGCCGTCGGGGAAAAATCGATAAGAGCGGAAGGAGCAGAGAAGAGAAAATACGAGAAGAAAGGAGAAGAGAAGAGAAAAGAGGGTGACAAGTGTGCAGATTGAGTGACATGTGCAGCACTTGGGGATAGAAAGTGCTCAAAGTGAGCACCCTGTGCGTGTTTCGCGTGTTCTGGGGGAGAACCTGGCGCGACGCCGCGACGCGATTTTTGAGGGCTTGGGCAGGGTGCAAAACGGCCGCGGAACGGGCCCGGCACCGGGCCCATTGGCACGGGCGTGTGCACTTTTTGCGACACGAGTTTGCGTGACAGCGCATTGCTTCGGCAAGTGTCGTGCTGTGTTTTTTCGATTGGCGATTTGATTTCGTGGGAGGCGCAACACTTTCGCAGGGTCAGGCACGACTTCGGCAGAGTCAGACACAGATTGTGTGACAGGCGCAACACTTTCACAATGTTGGAACGCACATCCCAATGCCACAGACACACAAGCTGCGCAGCACGTTTGCAACGTCAAGTGCAATTTCATGGCAGTCGCAGCACTTTCGCAAGGCCAGGCGCAAATTTTGTGGCAGCCGCACCTTTTTGCAAGGTCGAGTGCAGATTTCCTGACAGGCGCAGCGCTTCTGCAAGGTCAAGCAGGGCGCAGCACTTTCGCAAGGTCAGGCACGGATGCCCAAGCAGGCGCGGCGCTTTTAGCAGATAGACTTGAAACGGGTAGACAGGTAGATAGATAAATGCTAGATAGCCTGATCCAGAAAGTCTGGTCAGACTAGATGGTTTACATTGGGCAGGTAAACGGATACATAGATAGAAGCTGAGAGTAGATAGATTAAAAAAAAGAAGTGAGGGCTTGGAGTTTTTGGGGTTGTTGGGGGAGTGTGAAATGCAGGGACGGTCGCTCCCCTTCCTTAACCGCCCCGCAGGTGTTGTGTGGCGCGCCGTCGCCCGCCTGTCTCTTTTCCGTCGCCCGCCGTTGCCCGCCCGCCCGCCGTCGCCCGCTCGCCTCGTGCTGCGCAGCGTGCCCTGACATGAGCTGGCAGGTTTGCTGCCCTCTGGCTTGCTGCTCCCTCTTCCTGCCCCCCTGGTGTGGCGCGCCACCTCTCAAGCGGCCCACGGCCTCCTGCTACCCAGGCCTTGTGCCACGCCCTTCATTCTAGAACCAAGACAAACGGATAATATCAAGATAGCAAGACAGAGATGAGTCGGTTCGATAGATAGGTTGATCGGTTGATAGACAGATGATACATGAGTAGATGATAGAAAGCGTGGATAGCTAGAGAGATAGATAGATGGATAGGTAGGCAAACAGACAAGTAGGTATATGAATCGGTAGGTCTGCTAGGTAGATAAATAGGTAGAGACAACACGAGAGAGAAAGATCTTAATGACAAATATAGAAAGAGCCGGAGAAAGAAGAGCAGCGCAAAAAAGAAAGTTGAAGACAAGAAGAAGAACAAAACAACAAAACAAAACAAGCAAGCAAGCAAGCAAGCAAGCAAACAAACAAACAAACAAACAAACAAACAAACAAGCCACCAACCTAACTTGACGGAGGCGGTTCTGCATAAACACCTGTTTTCATATTTTGGGTCCAAACGGGCTGAAAACCCCGGACAACTCCCCGCACAAACCCCCGGACAATTTTTCGGACAGCTTTGAGGGCACAAAATCGGCGGAACAACTCCCGGACAATCCCGGACAACCCTCCGGACAGCTTTGAGGGCCCAAAAGCCCCCCCGGACAAACCCCCGGACAACCCTCCGGACAGCTTTCAGAGAGCCCGATTCCGGAAGCCACTCGGAAGCCACTTGGAACCCGCTCAAAACCACTTGGAAACCACTCGAAGGGAAGTATTCTCGCGGAAGGGGGGGTTTGCAGCATAAATCTGGCAAAGTGCGCGGAAAACCCTCCGGACAACCCCGGACAACTTGCCGGACAGTTGTTTGTCCAGCAGTTTGTCCGGCACTTTGTCCCGCACTTTGTCTCGCATATCGAGGGGGGTGTTTGTGCAGAAGGGCATTCATCAAAACCTAACCAAAGAAGCACTCGAAGAGAAAACTAACAATTAAACTATCCAAACGAACGAACGAACACACAAACAACCACACTAGCCAAACAAGCAAGCAAACAAGCAAGAGAACCAATCCAAACCAATCCAAACCGATCGAGTCCAAACAAACCAACAAACAAACAAAGAAAGAAAGAAAGAAATAAAGAAAGAAACACACAAACAAACAACCAAACACATCCAAACAGCCGAGTTCGAGCAGACAAACCCAACCCCCAAAGCAGCTGCACGCGTTTACCACTAACCCACGCCCAAGTCCCTGATTTTGCGGGACTCGACTGATCGAGGATGGGCATGGACTTCGGGGGCTTATGCCGCGACTGGCTGGCGCAGCTGGCCACAGGCCTTTTCGATGCCAGCAATGGCCTGGTGGAGCACAGCTGGGGCCTCACTCGAGCGAAGCGAGTTCCTCCTTTCCCGTTTGACTTGCTTCAAAGGAAAACAAAAGGGCGTGTCCTCTCTTTTTTTTTGTTTTTGTTTTTTTTTGGGGGGGGGGTGCGAAATGGGTGTTTTCAAAACGGTGTTTTCCTTTCTGTTTCCCTTCAACACCAACCAAAACAGGTAGACCCACAAGGAAAACTTCCTGTTGACAGCTTCCCCCAGTTCATTAAGAATTTGCCATGGAACCCTGTGGTTGTCTCTAAAGCAGAATTCAGGGCTCCCCCCGCATGAGGCAAACCGGGTCCTTGGATATCTGAGGTTGGGGTGATACTGAGACCCGGACAGCTAGCTCACAAACTCTTGAGCCGTTTCCCTGATGTTGAAACATGTAGTGCTCAGTTCCAAGCACCCTGGTATCACTTGTAAGCCCATGTGTTTCTCCGGTGGTGTTTGAAGGCGTCATTATTTCCCCCCTACCAGCTGGACAGTCTTTCGGCAAGGGGTGAGCTCAGCCTTACATAGCCTTACCATTTGGTTGCCGGTTGGGTGCCTTTCATGTCAAATTCAGCCTCACCTCCTGATCATCCCATCAAAGGTGGTAGTCGCCACGATTCCCCACTTTGACTTTGTTTGTGTGTTGTGTTTTTCCCCACTAACTTGGTTGGGATTATGCTTTCGATACATGTGTGGAGCCCTGATAGGAGGGAGGAGTTGGGAAGGCTGATGTATTTGGTGGTTTATCCATATTAATATAGGCATGTTGCTGATGACGCCGATTGAAGGGGGTGGCCAGTGAACAGGTGGTTAAAGATGTGCCGGCTTCTCCACGTTTTTGGCCCCTGCAAACCCATGGCTCCACATTGTTGAAGTATCCTGCATGCAAAGCTCGGCGCTCCTGCCTCTCATGCCATTGACCTCTCCTTGCCCAATTTCTTTGTAGCCTCGCCTTTGGGCTGCAGGTTCACTGCCAAGCGCACTCAACTGAACAGCATGGCGAAGAATATTAGTTGTACGGAGATGAAAATCCCGCCTTGTTGCCTTGCAAGTGGCTGGGCTTGGCACGAGAGCTATTCCTCTCGTGGGCTTGATGCATATTATGTCGACTGGGTATATAAGTCATCATTGTGCCATGTATGTATGCCCTGTTTGCGCAAGTTTGTGATGATTCAGGCATTTGTCGAAGGTATGCGTGATGCAGATGTTAATGCGTCATCGGGCCATCACGTATCCTTAGGCAATTGTCAGAGGTCCATACCTTGAGGTGAGTTTGTATGGATGCCTGTGACAAATGGTGACAAACGGATGTGCACATGTAACATTTTTTGAGCTGTACTGAATGTGCATAGCCAGGACCATATGACAGTTGCTCGCGCTGCAATTGCGAAGCTTCCCTTTCCAGAATGGGTGTGTAGTCTGATTCTGATGCAGTTTTCGACATGTTCAACAATAATGTATGAAATATGGCAGATTGTTGCAAGAAGGGCCACAGCCGCCGCAGCTCTTGGCATTTGCTTCATGGATCCAGGTTGCGTGGATGGCACCCTCTATGCGCGCTTGAAGCCCGGCGCCGATCCGCTGCAGCTGGAGGCCAGGATTTTTGGACGGTTCGTTGGAAGGTTTAGTTTTAATGGTACCCTTTTCACCTTGGTTCCAAGGATGATTGCCAGATGTTGTTCATGCTTGTGTGTTCGATGTCTCAATACGACTGGTGTGTCACAGCTGTGATGTTACTCCAACTCGAACCATTGGCTGGCTTTCCAATGGGTCGCTTCCATGCCGGCGAGCGTTTGCTGAACTGCACATGTGCTTTGTCTTGGGGAGTGGGCATGTCACAAGCATTTCGCAAATGTCCGTCGCGCGGGAGGGGGTGGAACTCGCTGCGTGTTGCCAGGCCATGGGCAAAGTCTTGGGCTTGGCACTCCGAGACCAGCAGCCTTTGGGCGTTGCGCCTCTCCGCAAATTGGACTTGCGCGAGAAAGCTGGGGATCACCAGTTTGAGATCCAAGCACCCGGATGTGATTGATTTTGACCGGTGCAAATATTGCCTATGTGATACGACAAGTGCACGATCCTGGTACGTCAATGTATAGTTGGCAACAAGGCGCTGGACACTGAGATTTGAGTGTCCAGGCAACGAACATGTTTCATGTCATTTCCGCGGCTTATTGTCATGGTCACATGGTCGATGATTCCACGCTCTGAAGAAGCGACTCTAGATTCTAGATTCTCATGGGTTTGGTTGCGAGTGAAAAGGGTGTATCCGTGTTTGCCAGAATATCATTGGACGTTGTTGTTGCAAAGTGTTGTAACAGGGCCTGACTCCAATAGTAAGGCAATTCTCCTCCACTGCTCCGCCTTGGATCGAATTCTGAGGAGATTTGCGCTCCATTGGCACACCTCATGGCGCACCCGAAGCTGCCTCGAGCCTTGCAGCAGATTGCCAGCGAAGGCCGGGGATGACGTGCCTTCTTCATTGTGTCAAAGGGGTCAGAAATTCAGAAATTCCAAAGGCTTAATCTTTGGTTTTCATCCAATGTGTTCTTGTCGTGTTGACATGGTGCTTTGCCCAGTGGCAACCTCACGGGACTGGCTGAGGGCAACACACTCGTTGCTCCCAAAAATAGCCTCTCACTCCTGCAGCAAATAGAAGCCCCAAGCGTTTCCTGAAAATTGAGCGCTCGCTGTGTTCAGAAGCCCATCAATGTAAACCGCAGGGGAAGTCCCACTTAACCGCTGATTATGGAAGTCAGTGTTGGTTGCCTTCTCTAACTTCCTTGCCACCAGGAGCTGATTTTTACATATGGGGGTTGTCTTAAAACACACTTTGGGTGGTGGTTCCTTTTGGCTTCCTGTTCAACCCCTCAAATGGGTACCTTCAAACGACCCACCCGCAAAAAGGCACGGTCCGAACTTGCACCTTGGCCATCCGTCAGGCGCTGCCGGACCCGTGTCCAGTGGCCTTGCAGGCGCGCCTGAAGAAAAGCGGACGGACAGTTTGACGAAAGACACGCGCCAATAAAGGGCCGCAAAGCTATGCATTGTTCAAGGCATGTAAATGTATGCGAACCACGTACAAATGTTCAAAAAACATGTACACGTTCCCGCCAAAACCCCTGAGTTGTTGGCTATGTACATGATTTGGCATGGTGTTGCTACTGTCTTTTGCTAGCCTTGTTTTGGATGCAGAATCTCTGCATCTTGGATGCTGATGCCAGCCCTGAATTCTAGGATGTAGATTTATTGACTCTAGTTTTGCTTGCGTGATTTGGAGTTCTAAATCCCGGACGTCAAAATGATCCAGGATACAAAGATATCTGAAGCATGCAGATCCTGGCATTCGGCCTTGGGCCATGCAGGCATGTCTGTTGTTCAATGCTTCAGGTGTTGGATCCAAGCAAAAGTGACAGGCATTAGATTTCTACATGCAATGCCCGAAACTCACCTGACAACCTTCGGATCCAGGCCTAAATTTCGCGCATTGGATTTAGAATTGGATTCTACACATCTCTTTTCGCGGGATTAAGCTCGATAAGGCATTTATCCAGATACGGACTTATAAATGTATAATATATACATAATTACACATGTATGCATACCTGCCGCACTCTCATGGAAGAAGACCTGGCACGTTCATGCCTACTATTGCTGAGCATTTGTTTAGCCACAAGAGATAGCTGGAAGAAGGACAGGAGCGAAGTCAAAGGGACCCCAACCTTCCCAGGCTCCAGTTGGTTTGTTCTGTACAAGCTTCCTTTGACGGTGCGTAGCTTCAGCTTGCGGGACACACGGCTTGAGGTTTCGTGCTATGTTGTACCATGTTCCCATTTTTCCCATGTTGTACCCCATGTTGTACCCATTTGGTAGACATGTGTTACCTGACTACATCCCTCATGGTCGTCATCACCCCCTCTTGTGGCCACGTGTCATTCATGTGCCCAGTGAGGGGGAACCACTCGCATCCGATCTGCAGGCACCGAGCTGGACCGCCTGGGCTTCTCCGCAGAGTGGCTGCGCTGGGTGAGCCAGGACGCGGCCTTCGTATGGATTGGAGTGGATTGCTTGATTTGATTTGATTTGATTTGATTTGATTTGATTTGACTGCTTGATTGATTGATTTTGTTTGCCTCGTTTGTTCTATGATTTTGTTGCTTGGTTGGTAATTGCTAGTAGCATGCGGGCATGAGGAAGTTGGGTGGCAGCCTTTTCCACTTTTCCACGTGTTTCGGATGGCAAATGGCCCGCAGGCTCTGAGGATGTGTTATGGGGGAGCACGAGGGAATCAATATGCGTCAATTATTTAATCAGGGTGAGCACAGGCTATTGGTCATGGCTTCCTGGGATGATTGTTTGTCAGAAAAGGCCAAAGCTCACATTGATCAAGAATACCACGCACCTTCCCTCTTCGCATTCTCGATTTGGCACATGCTTCAAAGATGGTGCCAATGCTTCCTTGCATGTCAATAAGGAACTGTCATCCATCTTGAGGGTCAGCCAGGTTTCCGGCAATAGGCCAAACTGTCAAACTGTCCGCACACGTTTCTCGTAGGAGGAGTATGATTTCTGGCGGCGTTGCACCCAGCAACCTGAGCCAGCGGCGCTGGATGCCTTGGACTACCGGGGCGACCGCAGCGCTGAAGGCGGGAGGTTGCAGGTCGGTCACCGGTTTGGGGCCAAGTGCTTAGCCGGCATGCAGCCAGATGCTTCATCCTTTGTCCCTAACAACCTGTTCTGGCTAGGCGAGCATAGGCGATGATAGGCGTTTGCAATCAACAGATATGTCCTTTTTAGAGGCAACGTTTGTTTTTGTGTTGACTGTTGGGTTGCAACATTTGTTCTTGTGTTGGGTTCCCGACAGATGCACCGTAGTTACCGTATCAGACACCCAACAGACACCGGCTTGCCCTTTCCCTGTTGGGCGAGCTCAAGTCCACTTGCTGAACAGTTGACAAGCTTGGTTTACGTACTTGCGTCTGGCTGTTGCATAGTCGTATATGTGTCACGTATGTACCATGTTTTGTATACTGTATATATATATATATACATGCAGATGGACACAATCTATGCCTGATTTACAAATAAATATACATACAATTGAATATATATATACATATATTAGCATGTATGCACATACATACATACATGCATGCATGCATGCATGCATGCATGCATGCATGCATACATACATACATACATGCATACATGCATACATACACACATACATACACGCATTTGTACACATATGATGTGCCTGATAATTTAGCATGTTTCGATGTATCACGTTTTCAATCTGGCCTGGCTTGCCCTCGTCGCGCGAGGCTTCCAGCAGCACATGGAGCGCAAAGCACTGAGTTCCTTGGTGCTAGATGTGCCCGGCACCCTAGCTCGGGTTCGCTGTCAGGCCGGGTTTGATAGTTTTTCCACGAGGGGGACCAATGAAAAAAATCGTGGTTGCTTCAGAGCACACGTTAGCCTGATCCTCACTCGTCGGCTTGTCCAGGCGGCTTGTTCGCTACACCTGCATAGATTGGCGCTGAGGCAAACTGAATAATGGAGAATTACTTAAACTATAGCTACCTGCTATAGAGTGCGCATGTTTCGCATAGATAAGGGGGGCCCACTGTATTTCTCAAATTGGAGGACCTCGCCTATTGGGCCTGGCCTGTTGCCATCTTGATTGCTCACAACGAGATTGTTTGCCCCTGTGTCGCCGACCTTGATCCTAGCAGACTGGATGCCAAGACATTTCCAGGACTAGCACCCTTTGGACGCCGCGAAGAGTAAAAGACAACAAAAGCAGATGATTGGAGCTCTGACCGCCGAGCGCTCCCAAAACTGCCAAAGCATGGCCAGCAGGCAACGCAAGCGGGTCATGATAGCTGTAATTAGAGGTGAATGCGTCTAGGATTGGGGGTTACTTACTGATAACATTCTCACTCCTCATCCAGACAAAGGCTCGCCAGAGATGTTTCGGGAATGCTCGGCATTTGTCGGCATGATACTTGGTGATTTGTGCACAAATTGTATGGTGCCTCATCCAAAGTTATTGCTGAATATAATATACATGTGTCTTTCCAGGAGGTGCTCGTTTTTGGGGTTTCAAGGGAAACGAAAGGGAAACCAGCAATTGTTCTTGATGTTCGCTCATTTAAAGAACTCGTGTCCAAACCATGTCCAGGACCTCCCTTTTTTACAATGGCTTAGTATTTTATTGAGGGTACCCTTTGCCAGCTTGGGTTTTCGCAGGGAAACCCAAAGATCCCCTGCCGTGTTTGTACTTTATTGGTGGGGGGTTACCACCCTGAAAACTTGAATATTTTCAGTGGCTGGTTTTCGGCTGAATAGGTTAGCACCCTCATTTTATTTTGTGTCGACCCCTTTTTATTTGCGCTTGAGGTAAGTAGCCTTTGAGGCTAGCCCAAGCCCAAAAAGTTAAGTGCAGATTTCTTGGATTGGGGGCTAGGTCCTACCATGTTATTTTCGATCAAGGGATTCATTTTATTTTCGATAAAGTGGCTTGGCAACCTAGGTGAAGCCAGGAATTAGAGATTGAGTATTGGCAATGTGATTCTTAGCAATGGTAATGCTGAATTTAGAATTAGTTGTGAACCTAAGATTCAGTTGTGAACCTAAGATTCAGTATTGGCAATACTAAATTTAGCATTGTGAACGCAATATTCAGTATTGTGAATACTAAGTTGGGTATCGGCAGCACTGAATTTAGTTTTCGGAAACTAAGATCAAGTATTGGCAATACTGAATATTGTATTGGCAATTTCGGGATCTAAAAGATCGATTATGATTGGCTATAAAGAGTTTAGAAGTGGGAATCCAAGACTAAGTAGTGGCAATACTTGATTTAGTATTGGGAACCTAAGATTAAGCGTTGCATGTGCAACGTTTTCCCCAGAAGCTCCCCTCACCCCCCCCCCCCGGGAGAAAAAAAAAACTCCCGCACCCCCAGCTCCACTCCCCCCACAAAGGGGGGGATTTGGGAGAAGGGAGCTTCCTCGCGGGGTGGCGTCGTAGACAAGATTCATGTTTGCAATTCGTCACTCTCATTCAAAACCCCAAGGATCCCTTATTGCCATTACCACTAATGTCGGACACGCTTTTGTAATTGGGGTCGCTTGTATACAACGTTTTTGTCCCTCATTCAGAATCGAAACGACTGTTTCGAGTGTCGCATTCATGGAAAGTTGTGTTGCCGGAAAAAACGCCGGGCATGCCAATACTCAATTTATAATTGGCAGTACTTGGCAGTATTGTGGGAATCTGAGAGCAAGGCTTGGCAATACTTCCTAAATTAAGTCTGGGAATCTGAGA